>CM038796.1:43127766-43180625 GCA_021764765.1 Vicia sativa | reverse complement strand
TTGTCTAAGAGCAACTAAGAGCTAGAGAATAAGCTGGATTGGAAAGTGCAGCCACACTTTTCATAACCATTCTCCAGAACTTCGAGAATCTAACGAAGGTCTTTTTGCATTACTTTTACCTTCCCTTAATTGGATAAAGCAAGAGTCGGTGGCTATCGCACATTTGGATAAAAAATCCTACAAAAGTAGTTCCTTTGTGTTCTGAGCTGGCGTGCTGAGGACACACCCAAAGAGAATTGCCTTGGGATTTCTAGATAACTTTATTGCTGTTTGAATTGTATGCTTTATCTTTAAGGGTTGCTTGGGTATTATATTGTTGGGGATCACACGGGATTGGGTTTCCTTTTGGTAAGTGACATTAGATCATCCAATAGCTGGAGCGTACATTACTGTGATCGACATGATGCTACGTTAGCGTGACGTTGTCCGATACTCTTCATTCCAAGTTGAAGATAGTATTTGAAAGCCTGCGTGGTGTCATCAAGCGCTAACTAAACTTTTAGAACCTTAATTGACCCATCTTGGCCATTAGAGGTGAACAGATGGCGGCTTTGAGTAATGAGCCAAGGTTGGTTGATACTCGATGCTCGCTCATTGAGATCGGACTTTTAGGACATTTTCGATCGACCGCGGCCGTCGTATTGAAATAGCCTACGAGAAAGATCATGATATAGAGATTCCTAGAACCGGGTTACTATAGGGCGGGGATGAACCAACTCGAACCTTTGATAGGGTAATCACTATACCTCATGAAAGCCTTACACCTAGGCTCATTGTGTGAATGTTTGTGTGTGCTAAACATCACATGACATCATCGCATTGCATATCATTTCTAACTATTTCAAGGACCTAAGTTTATCTTTGCTCTGTTTGTAGGGATTATGGCTAGAAAGACTATAGAATCAACTTCATGGGTATCCTTCTCAACTCGAAAATTGGTTCGAAATTCCGACCATACTCGGTTCATCAAAAGACATGGTTATCTGCCCGGTTGGGTTATCTCGGTTTGAAGAAGATATGATGCATGTCCTATTCGGTTCTTTGATCAAAACACCATTGCTTTACATTTCAGAGATTCGGATTGGTTCCTACCTTAGAGGTTCTCTAGCTACTTGGGATACCTATTCTCGACCAATGCCATTCCGGTTTGGAAAAGGTTCTAGTTGAAGACATAGCATCGCCTTACATCTTAAGCGCTCGAGATATTGAAGCCAATTGGGAAACTAGAAGTGGAGTTAAGGTTTGCCAAGTTCTTAATCAAGAGCGAGAATTCCTCAAAGTTATGAGTTTCCATGCATTTGAAAACATTGTGGCTTGCTAATTTATGGTTTGGTTCTATTTCCTAACGGATCAATTCATAGATGTCGATGCCATCAAGTTGTTCCTTACACTTAATCGATTGCCTACTTTGCTTGGAGATATCCTACATTCTCTCCCTTTCATTACTCACTAAGAGACAAAGAACTCTCATGTGTTGTATCAGTTGCTTTCAGGTGGTTTATTTCTTTCCTCCATCGAGTCTTGAAGAACGAACAAGGTTGAGATGGTCTCAGGCTAATGTCACTCTCCCATTCCGATATAGTTAGTCTTTCTCTCAAGGACTTCACCTTCATTGGCGTTGTGGAGAATTCAATAATGTACCATAGTATAAGGGAGGTATTACACAACCCTTCTTTAGCTCTACGTCGGTTTGGTTTTGCTCGAAGATGGTCCACATGATATGCTTCTCCAGATGTTGTGTTCGACTACAATCCACGATCTCCATAATTACAAGCGAAGGTTTATACATACTTGGGGCATGGTAAAGAAGGCGATACCAGACTTTGGAGCACAGAACTCTCATTCCTTGGGAACCTTACCTCAAATGGTCTTGCGACTCGAGCTCAAAACCTCATGTGATGCCATTCACGCTGTTTACGGTAATTATGGAACACCGTTGCTATGGGTGATGTACCTTATAGTTCTCCATCACGACATGCCTCTTGATTTTGAGAGGGAAGAGATCACTGGATTCCCAAGAAGAAAGGGATACCTTTGAAGCTCGATGCTATGCAAGCGAGAAGAAAGTGTTAGAGTTGACGAAGCTACTACCAGGAGCGAAACATCGCCCTCATCGGCACAGAGAAAGCGCCCGTGGGAGACTTAGAGCTTTAGGATGTTTATGTTTTCTTTTATCGCTTTGAACTATCTCTGTACTTAAAAGAAAAAGAATAATGAAAGATACTAATAAATATACATTCATTGCTTGTTTAACAAATTTAAATCTCTTGGGTCCTTGAAAACATTGCATTGCATTAGCATAAACATTGCATATCATATCATAACATTGCATCAGGTACATTGGAATTGGTTTTCTCATTTGCTCGCTATTTATTTTAGCGATGGCTCTTGAGCAATTGTCGAATCTCCGGGCTCGAATGTAGTTTCAGAGATGTTCACCCGACTTGGTCAAGGCCAAGAAGATCACGAAGAAGCTCATGTGACAAGAAGAAGAAGGTTGTTGGTCTCTCGACATGGGTGAGCGTTTCAAAGGGGTCCTAAGGTGGTCGACGATATTGAGCTCTACGAAGGAAGTGTCCATCTTGAGGGGAGTACCAAGGGTGATGAAGGTGATCGTGAGCCAAAGAAGGAGGAGGATCATCGATTATAGCCAACACTCGATGAAGATGACAAGTACAAACAACTCGAAGACCGTCTGATGTGGACTTGAAAATGTCGGTGAACTTTGATGATCTAAGTCTTGTTCACGGTGTTGTGATTCCTCAGTTCAAAGTTCTGCTTTTGCTAAGTATGATGGCATGTCTTGCTAAAAGGCGCATTTGAAGTCCTATGTCGGTCGATCCCAGCGATGACGAGAAAGTTGTGGATGCACTATTTTCAAGAGAGTTTGTCGGGTACCAGTTGGAATGGTACTCGACTAGAGAATGACCGTATCCAGTACTTGGGTGATTTGGGCGATGCATTCTGAACAATAAGTACAATGCTGAATTGACACCCACTCGCATGCAACTACAAGCATGTCATGAATTCGTGACGAAAGTTCAAGGGTATGCTCGAGAAGTGGAGAGATCTAGCGAGTTCGACCACCCTTGTCCAATAGGGAGTTGGTTGATATGTTTATAAGAGATTTCAGGCCCATTCTTCAATCATCGATTGGAAATTCTTCATCCGGATTCAGAGATGATATTGATGACGGTATTGAAGGCGGTATCAAGAGTGGGAAAGATTGAGGTAGAGAACATCTTCAAATCTTTGCAAAGAGATCTTTTAGTGGTAAGAAAAAGCTGTCTCTTGTGTATGGTCGAGAAAAGCCGGGCAAAGATTGACCACGCTCGATACGTAGAGCGTTGTGATCTCCATGCTACATCGGCACAACCTCGGTAGAGACCTTGGCGCGTAACGAGAGCAGCGCCACGAAGGCAGTTCTGAATCAACATGCCTTTATGCATGAAGCCTTGCAACACATGTTGAGCAGAGGTGATACCTTGAGGATCCTCCTCGAGGAATCTCAACACTTCTCTCGAAATACAATCCTAATGCTAAGTGTGCTTCCATTCCAATAGCCGAGACGCGACAGCGACAATTGTTGGGCTCGAAGAACAAGATTCAAGAATATGATTGAAGCTAAGCGGTTGAGTTTGACCCTCTGATTGAGACTCCGAATGTGATCGATGTCTATGCCCAACCACGACAAGGTTCCAATCTTTGTTGGTGGCGATACTTATGTTTTCAACATAGATGACTTGACCATTCCTCGATGGTATTGAAGAATTTGTTGCAAGCGGTGTCAATCGGGATGCCGAGGAGGTTTGTCGTTGGTGCCCGTCTGCACGATGGTTGTGCTTGGTTGAGAAGAGCAGCGTTCGGTGTATGATGGACAACCGTGAGATACTATTTCTAAAACCACCGTGCGGTATGTGAAGAAATGTCTAAGTTGAAGATTGACAATCGCGAGCAGAAAGCTTGCCATAAATGTGGATACCTTGGGGCAGCCAAGTGGAAAATATGATTACATGGTGAAATACTGCATTCTGAAGCTAGATTCCTATTGAAGATGTTAAAAGCGGGGATGGGGTGACGATTTCCTTGAAGACTATGGATATTAACCTGATAAGCATTTCCTCTGTGATCACATGCCTAGAGTGGCACCTCTCGTTATCACTTCTCAAGAGCGGGTTCCATATTCTCGACAAGGCTATCCCTTGGAATTATGGGTGATGTTTACTATCATGGTGTCAAACAAGACCCTCACGACTATTGAAGATCTTACCATTGAAGTTTCTATTCACGTTGACAACATCTGGGATCAAGTAAGATGACTGACAGGAAGGGTATTCTCTCCAGGGATCTCTCCTCGAACAAACTCGGCTCGCATTCCGTCTACTCTATCGACTAGAGGAAAGAATGGGTGGCTCATCCTGCTCAACGGAAGTACCAAAGGAAGTTCTTGAAGACACCTCAAACAAGAAATGGAGGAAGTGCGAAGATTATCAAGAAAAGTATTTCTGATGTTGTGGAGCAGTTAGGACGAGACTCGTCCAAGATTTCCATGCTTGCTCTGCTCTTGTGCTCCGAGGCTCGTGCTAAGGCCTTGGTGAAGTTTCGAAGAATGCTCATTATGCATAAGACACTACCAGCAGTCGTTGAAGTTTGTATTTGCTAAGCACGGCTGCGCAACCAAAACTCTCGATCTTGATTTGACTCTGGGAAAGAAACATAACAAGCCTTGCACATCTATTGAATGCGAAGCACTACTACATCTCATGTTTTAGTGAATCTGGATTACGCTCAGAATATCCTTAGAAATGCTTTTGATCGACTTGATGTCGAAGGTTGATTCGACAGACGGTGACATTATTGAGAGCTTTTGATGGTTCAACTACAGATGCCAGAAACTCACTCTGCTGTTAAGTCGGTTCCAGACTTTGATTCCTTTCTTTGTCATGGACATCCGTCCGACTTATTCTTACCTACTTGGGCGCGGATACATGGGACGGTATTACCTCTACGCCCATCGGAAGTGCCGGTGAAAGGAAGTTGTCACGATTATGTGGTGAAGAAGAGTATGTAAGTGGTCATCTCTGATCATTCGCTATCTCGAGATGGAGGTGAATTCTTGAGACTCCTACCAAGCTTTGAAGCGATACAGAGTCATGCAGTGACTCTCCTGTCCTCTGAGTTACACAAGCTCAGCCTAGGATGGCCTGGGTTGAAAGATGCTCAAGCTCTTTGTTGAACAGGAGGTAGTGCTATTTGGGGACAGCTCCACGATCCCGTTCAAATCCACAAGGCGGCTTCACCATCAAGGTTAGAAGATGATGCGCGTGACGTGCAGGCCAACTTCCTTTCCGCATCGGTCAGTGGAATCCATGCCATAGAAGGCGGCGACAGCGACTTGACGCCAGCAAATGGATCTTCCAACTCGGATCATGGGCTCGGCAATTGGAAGGCGAAGGCATCGTACCAATCTCCTTTAGGAATAAGTGCTCTTGTTTTGTTTTGTACCACGTATTTCTTTATGTTTTGAACAATAAACTTTGAAAGCCTAATTTTGCAGGGGCATCATGGCTGGTTCTGAGGGTTATTATCACATTGTTTGCGTATTTTCATTCAATAAATCGTTGGGCTTTTGCATTCAATTGTGTTTCTTTCTTTTACTATCACCCCTTCAAAAGCTATGTGTTTCTTACACACACCCGTGATAAACTGTGGAATCACTCGAATCTAGGTTATAACGGCTATGCTAGTGCTAAATATGACTTGATAATCCGATCTGGCCCGAAGGCGAAAGTGAGGAAGGTTGTGAAGTGCGGAGAACTTGCGGGGCCCTACTGGCGAAAAGGCGAGTTATCTGACCTACAAGAGAAGTTGAGGTTGTGGAGTGCGGCGAAACGAGAAAAAGATGAAGAAGGAGGCGGGTCTTGAGAGCGGTGTTAAAAAGGTTAGTTCGGATGCTGAGACTATATTGAGGTTTTGCTTGGTCGTGCACGGAAATACTGGTTTGAACATTGATATTGTGGTACAGATTGAACAAAGAAGGTTTCTCGGTGAAGCAGAAAGTTAGTATGCGTCACGAGATATCGGAGAAAATCAAGCCAAGTTATGAAGCGGTTCATATTTGGTTTCTTAAATTTGTCTCTATCCCAGTGGTTGCAAATGTGGTACAGGTGCCTAAGGATGGTAAAGAATGCGAATATTGTGTGGATTCGAGAGATACGAGCAAGCAAGTGAAAGATGATTTCCCACTTCCTCATATTGATGTTTTGGTTGACAACACCCTTCGGCCACGGGTTTTCTCCTTCATGGATGGTTTCTCGGTTACAATCGGTCAAAATGACTCACGAAGATATGGAAAAGACTACTTTAGATTACCGTTGGGGCTTTCTACGCTACAAGGTTATCTTGGTTGGTGAAAGAGCACGAGCGCCGCTGTCCCGTCTATGGTAACATTATTTCATGCAGT
This sequence comes from Vicia sativa, assembly GCA_021764765.1. Classification (NCBI taxonomy): domain Eukaryota; kingdom Viridiplantae; phylum Streptophyta; class Magnoliopsida; order Fabales; family Fabaceae; genus Vicia; species Vicia sativa. The sequence goes on along the minus strand of CM038796.1, from coordinate 43,174,162 downwards.
TCATCACGAGATGAGGGTCTCGTCGGCGATATGATAGCTCGATCCGCGGTAGAAGAACATCTAGATCATTTCGCGAGCGTTCGACGAGGTTGAAGAATGCAGTTGAGCTGAATCTAACAAGTGCACCTTTGGAGTCGGATCAGGAAAACTCCTGGGTTTGTGGTCGGTGGAAGAGGTATTGAGGTTGACCCACGAAGGTTAAAGCCATTCGAAATGCGGCGCCCATAGAAAAGTCGGAGGTTTCTTGGGCGATTGAACTACATTGCGATTCATTGCACCTAAGCGCCACACAGGCCAATCTTGAAGTTGCTAAAGAAAGATCAAGTAGTGGAATGGAGCAGCGATTGCGGATCGCTTTTGACAAAATCAAGGAGTACCTGAGAATCCTCTATCGATGCCACTGCGAAGAAGGACCTCTTATCATGTGCTTGCGATGCTAGAGAACTCAATGGGGTGTGTGTTGGGCAACATGGCCAGTGCAGTCGAAAAGAGCATGCAATATACTACCTTAGCAAAAGTTTGGCTGTGAAACAAGATACTCCGGCTCGAAAACTTCAGCAGCTTTAACTTGAATGCTTTCGCCGACTAAGGCGGTATATGTTGACTCACACTACCTTGTTGATTTCCAAGATGGATCCGATAAAATACATCTTTGAGAAACCGCTCTCTCGGGAAGAATAGCAAGATGGCAAATGATCTTGACCGAATCGACATCGGTACACTTCGAGAAAGCGATCAAAGGAAGTGGTAGCCGATCATTTGGCTCATCAAGCCGTAGATGACTATCGATCTATGCGATTCAATTTCGATGAAGATGTTTTACTAATTCTGATTAGAAGAACCGGGCCAGACGAAGGACACGAACAAGGATCGATGGACTATGGTTTTGATGGAGCCTCAACGCTTGCCAATGGCATTGGCGCCATCATCACATCCCTACGGTAGGACATACTCCTTTCACAGATTATGTTTGATTGCACGAACAACATGGCGAATATGAGCGTGCATCATGGGTCTTAAAACGCTATTGACTTAAGAATCAAGTTCTTGCAAGTGTATGGAGACTCGGCTTTGGTGATCGGTCAGATTAAGGCGAGTGGGATACGAAGCATCGAATCTCATTCCATATCGAGCATGTTAAGGTTTGATTCCTTACTTTGAAGAGATCACTTTCAATCATATTCCACGAGAAGAATCGGTTGGCGGACGCATTGGCTACTATAGTCTATGTTCAAGGTTAGATGGGACAACGAGGCTCCCCGGATCATCATTGAGAGGTTTGGCGAACCGGTATTGTTATGAGCTTGATACGGAGAAAACTTGGTACTATGGCGTGAAGAGGTATCTTGAGACTCGGGAATATCCAGCGAGGGCATCATTAATGATAAAAGTTCATGAGAAGATTCGCATCCAAATTCTTTCTCGACAGCACCTTATACAACGCAACCCGACTTGTGCTTACTCATTGTATAGACCGGCGAACCAGCGATCGTATCATGGAAGAGTTACGATAATTTGGTACCCTCGATGGACACACCATAGCTAAGAAGATTTTGAGAGCAGTTTACTATTGGTCCACCATGGAGGATTGTCACGTCGCTCGATCTTGTCACAAGTGCGGTTATGCAGATAAGTACATGTACCTCGGTACCTCGATGTTTAACTTCTCCTTGGCCTTTTGCAATGTGGGGATTGACATGATCGGAGAAATCAAGCCTGACTTCCAATGGACATCGTTTCATCCTTGTGGCAATTGACTATTTCACCAAGTGGGTGAGGCGCCTCGTTACATTACCAAGAATGTTGTGGCTCGATTTATCAAACATAATCTTATCTGTCGGTATGGCACTCCACAGAAAGGATTATCACGGATAACGGTTCAAATCTCAACAACAAGATGATCACGAACTACGCAGCAGTTCAAGATCAAACATCCTGACTCTTCTCCATATCGGCCTAAGATGAGCAGTAGCGATGGAAGCCGCCAATAAGAACATTAAGAAGATTATCTGAAGATGCGGTGACTTACAAAGATTGGCATGAGATGTTACCATTTGCTCTTCATGGTTATCGCACCCGGCGAACATCAGCAGAGCAACCTTTCTCTCTTGTCACGGTATGGAAGCCGTCTTACCCATCGAGGTTCGATACCCTCGACGAGTCCTCGGGAGGCGAGTTAGCGAAGGCGATTGGGTCGAGACTCGCCTTGACAGATAACTTGATTGATGAGAAGCGACTCGCGTCCATACGCCATGGACGATTTATCGAAGCGAATGATCGGGCATTTAACAAGAAGGTCAAGCACCAGTCTACCAAGTCGGTGATCTAGTAGTCAGCGCATCATTCTTCCACAAGGTGATCGGGGCAAATGGACTCCCACTTATGAGGGACCGTTTGTAGTCAAGGCAGTATTTTCCGGCGGACTATGATACTTAGCACCATGGATGGTGAAGACTTCCCACACCACGTGAGCAGACATAGTCAAAAATACTACGCATAAAGAGACACGCTAGGTCGGCAGACCTAAAGCAAAAATAAGGGCATCTGGCGAACCAAAAGGTTCGGGCAAAAATTAAGGATATATACAAAACATGTACACGGCAAGTCGAAAACACGAAGCGGCTTGGGCAAAAGGTATCGGTGGGCGAAAACCGAAAGGCGGTCTAGGCAAAGTTAGGGATTTAAGCGTACGACTATGTCTCTTCGGATCACACCTTCGGACTACTATCGGCATTCGAGATTCAAATGGCGAAGATCGAGTCTACTCACTTTCTGACAAGGAGATGAGATAGTTGAAATATATGAGTACTAGCATAGTTGGAACTTAACGAGATTGTTTCCGCATAGCTTTTACCTTTCTTGTGTACAAACTACTTGGCCATCGCCACCTTTCAAATAAGCATAAACTTCTTTCTCTTTACAATTTTTTGTTGTTGTCGTTTGCAATAAGTCAACGTTTGCTTTGAATGACTATCGCATTTGACAATAAGAATCTAATCACAAACATCACGAAAAGTGAACATACAAAAGTACTTACTACGGTTCGAGGAATTGGGATGGCGAAAGTCAACAAATAGTTCCCCACGAGCATAAAGGTGTCACTCACACACACCTTCCCCGAATATGTTAATCCTGGCGGTGATTCTACTCAACGAAACAACGTTACATCAGTCTCAGCGGTAACACTTCATCCCGGCGGATATTTCTCAATCCTCCCCTTCTCCGGTATCCGGACCCAGGCTTGGTCGGATGGTGCATCGGAGAAACATACACCTTTATTCCCGGCCCGGAGATTACAGGACTCGGACTCTTCTGCCGGTCTCTCGGCAACCATCAAATGCTCTCGGTGAGATCTACACTCGGAATCCCAGTGGGCGCTTCTTAAATTTCCTCGGCGGATCTACATACAAGGTCCTCAGCGGATCGCCTCCCGGACTCTCCTCGGCGAGGTCATCTATGAGATTTGACAACGAGCCTCTCAATCTACCTTCCTCGACAATATATAGGCCCAGACTTGGTCGGATAGTGCATCGGAGAATCCGGGATATCTTCTTCTCCTTCAAAGCGGGTTCTCACCTACAAATTCCACAATGAAGTCAAAAATCTTCAAGCGAACATCCGCATCTTCTTCAAGATGGATATGTTTTGAAATATCACAACATCATCATTCATACATTTCTCATAAAGTCATAATCCATGCATATGTCATTCATGTACCTTGTCATCATCATACTTTGCATAAGACTAACAAATATTCTATCAAAGTTTCTCTTGTTTTCTCCAAAAGCAGTTGATCATGCCAAGCGGGTCGAGTTAAGCCCGAGGCGGAAAACTATCGAAAGACCGCCTCAAGCAGTGGTCGAGTTAAGCCCGAGCAAGCGGAAAACTATCGAAAGACCACCTGGTTATCCTCAGATAACGAGGCAATGGATCAACACCGATGCACATGAGGAAGCTATCCACATTTTGCCAACTACAATCTCCCTCGGAGTAATCAACACGAATTTATTGATTCCTTATTATCATGACTACAAAGTCGGCGTCGACTCGGTTGCCTTGGATGGCATCTTAAGCCCATCTCGACTAACTTGTCAACATTTCTTCACTTTCGAATCGCATATGGTTAAAATCAATACGGACCAATAACTTCATTCAAAGTGAACACGAAGTCTAACGTCGACTCCCCGGATGGCATCTTAAGCCCATCTCCTCTCCGTTCAGGGAACATCTGATCAACATCGACTCACTCCCGGCATCGACCTTTCTAGATGGCATCTTAAGCCCATCTCCGTCGGCTCTCCTATTAACAACCTCGAGTCTAGCGTGCGACTCGTTCCCAGTGACCTCCACTTCTCAAATGGCATCATGTAAGCCCATTCCGCATCGTCGATAATGGCGAGTGCAAATTTTCGGTGTACTCGGTGTTCAATCATCTTCTACCTTGGTCGCGAAGACAAGCATGTCAATCTAACCTTCGGTACAAGAAGATTGAGCAGGGGCAGTGTCATACCCCAAAATTTGCCCTCCATCTACTCAAGATTTCATACATCTATGCTCGAGGATTCCTCGAGTTGATCGGACAAACTCTCTCTAGACAATCAACCCAAACTAGGGTTTGGTATCTCTCAAGTCAAGATGGATTTCCAACATCTCCAATGGCCTTCATGCCTCCTCATATGCTTCAAAGATTCTCCATGTCAAGTTTCAAGCCTCACAAGTCAAGTTTCCTCGAGACAATTGCTCGGATGGTTGAAAATCGGTTGTATTGACAAAAAGTCAATGTGGTCAACATACTGATCAAAACTTGATTTTTGGTCAACATCCTCATTTTGAAGTAACATTCATCATTTGATCAAGGGTTGATCATGATTCATCAAGAAAACTCAAGATTTGCCCAAAGTCGAACTTTCTAAATTAGGGTTTCTAGGTGAAAAGTCAAGCGAACTTTGTTGGTCATAACTTTCTCATACTTTCGAAATTTTTCCACCACCTCTTGTTTTGAAGGAAATTCAATTCTCTACAACTTCATGTCTCACAAGAATGTCCAAAATGCTTCATTTGGAGGTATAGCTCAAAACATTCTGGTCATTTTCAAAGTCAACAAAAGTCAACTTTTGTTTTGAAGATATTTTGAGCATGGTAACTCAATTGAGATGAGACCAAAGACATTGTTTAGAGGACTCTTAGAGCTTTCAAAAGTCCAAGAACATTCAAAAATGGAAAATTGAGCAAGATACACTATTGAAGTTGGGTAATTTTGAATGATTGCACAAAAGGACATTTTGGTGAAAATGCAAAATTTTCCAAATGGGCCTATAATCTTTTGATCAAACTTGTTCATGATGTTATTTTGACCCATAAAAGCTTGGCATTGGTGATTTTCTATTTTCATGGTTTATATTTGAATTTTACAACATTTAATTCAAAAATAAATTATATAAAATATGAAAATTAAGTTATTTTCAATTAAGTTGAATTTATATCTCTCTTAATGTCCAAGAAAGCCCACACCATTTACCAAATTCGTGCAAGCCATGGCATTGATGAGAAAATCATATTTTCTTCAAAATTTGATTTGATTTTCAAAGAAAATATTTGCACATCAATGATCAATCTTTTTCACTCTTTTGCCATCGAACCTCTTACATAAATTGCGGCATTGTGAACAAACAAGAGGCCGAAACCTAACCTAAAACAAACCCAAACTCTTGCAAAATTTTCAAGATTCTTGAAAATTGAATTTCAAAAGACCATTCTCGGCCTCTCTCAATCATCCATCGTCTTGGAGGTAAGTTTGAGTAAGTATACACTCGTACCATGGTTTAAAACAAGGGATCGATGCATATATATACATACATATTCAAAACTTTGTGATTTTGCATTTTATTATCACATGTGTTTTAATCAATTCATGCTTCAATGTGATCATGAGGTTCAAGGGTGAGATAAGGCAATCGTTAAGTGAGTTCTAACGTCGAATCGCGCTTGCCATCGTTAGGGTTAGAAACTTGAAAGCTTGAACCGGCACTGAGGCGATTCAATCGAAACCGATGCTTCCATTGAATTTGGAATGGTGAAATAGTAGACGGGACCTTTCTTTTGCTTTGAAATTTCGTGTTTTGCGGGTTTGAAAATCGTGGCCGGAGAAGATGGCGGAGCCTAGCTCGTGACTCAGGAGGCGAGGGGCGTGGCAACCGATGCGTTCGATTCGTCAAATAGTCAATCGGCCTTGTGACTCGATTTTCAATATATCCGGGGCGTCATCGCTTATGTCAATGTTTCTCACTTTCCAACACCAAAGACACGTTGTCCCAATGGTTAAGGCTTAGCTTTTGGGAAGATTCTCCTCGGGTCATGGGATCGATCCCTACCGCCAGGTTTGAGTTTCCTTTTTACAAAGCGCATATTTTCTAACTTTTCCATATTTTCTTATTTTAATATTTCCATTCAATTTTAATTGTTTTCATAATTTTATTTCGCATTAAAAATTACCAAAAACATTTTTTCTTTTTGCATTATTTTCACAAAACCTTTATTTAATTTAATAAATTAAAAATATAATTTTGCATGCATATTTATTTTATTTTATTTTTTGCATTTAAATCATTATAAATTGCATTTTAATTATTAAATCCTTTCAAAAATCCCAAAAATTATTTTAATATATTTATCTTATTTCCAGCATATATTAATTTTCTCATATTAAAATTTGCATTTTTCTAACATTTTCCTCTTATTCAATTCATCTAGTATTTTAGATTTCTCATTCTTTCACAGGTTGCTCAGGATTCGGACGTTTTCTTTTATCATTTCTTTTTCCAATAATGTAATTGCTCATGGGTTGTAATAGTTTAATTTAGGACTTTTACTTTCCGCCTCTAATTATGTATGCCCCAAAGCCATGTAATAGCGTAGGTTTATCTTTCCGCATCTTTACATTCCGCATTTTACTTTCCACCTTATCAATTGCTAGTAACTAGGCGTGTATGGCAAGATAATAATTGGACATAGCTCACACTAATCTTCAAGATAAAATATCTGAATTTGACACACTTCTTTCACACGCACCCTTAGGGTAATTCTCTCTCGATGCCTTCGATTCAAAATGGTCATGTCCCTCGAGCGTAGAGGTATTCTAGCACCGTTGCCTTCAAACAAATCATCATAGTCCCTTGATACAAAGATCATAGACCCGATGTAGCCTCCGAATACATGATCTTGACCCTCGATTGTCGCCTCGAAAATGATGATAGTCCCCGAATGTGCTAGGACTCTTCCTCTGAGTTGCCTTCATGACCATCCGATGTCCCGAATGTCCGCTTACATCCAGCGAATGGAGCTACCTACTAACTAATGGTATGGCTAGCGCTATTCTAAAGGAATGTAAAGTACAACAAAGCGACCAATTACGAGGTGGGTAAATAAGTCTTTTAGTTGCTCGCTCTATCAAATGCTTTTCACACTACACTTTTTCAAAGTTCAAATTCTCTTTCAAAACAAAACATTTCCGAACACTTTGTATACACTCCTACATGAGTCATTACAAAGTCAAAGCGAAATGCCTTTTCAAAACATCTTTGTCAAACACGAGAGCAAATTTTTAAAAAGTTATCTAAGAGCAACTAAGGCAGTAGAATAAGCTGCGGATGGAAAGGGTGCTAATACCTTCCTTTTCATAACCATTCTCCGAACTCGAGAATCTAACGAAGGTCTTTTTACATACTTTTACCTTCCCTTAATTGGATAAAAATAAAAGTCGGTGGCGACTCTTGCTATCCGCACATTTGGATACAAAATCCTACAAAGTCGAGTTCACGTATTCTGATGGCGACTCTGTGAGGACCACACCCAAAGAGAATTGCCTTAGGGATTTCTAGATAACTTTTATTGCTTTTTGTTTGAATTGTATGCTTTATCTTTAAGGGTTGCTTGGGTATTATATTGTTGGGATCCTACACGGGATCGGTTTCCTTTTAGGTAAGTGGCATTAGATCATCGCGACCGCTGGGCGTATAACTACGCGGTCAACATGATGGCTCGTTAGCGTGACACTTTGGTTGTCCGATACTCTTCATTCCCAGTTGAAGATAGTATTTGGCTTCGCGTGGTGTCATCAGGCTAACTAAACTTTTAGAACCTTAATTGACCCATCTTGGCCATTAGAAGGTAGTGAGATGGCGGCTTTGATGTAGACCGAGGTTGGTTGATACTCGATGCTACGCTCATTGAGATCGGACTTTTGGGACATTTCGATCGACCACGTCGTATTGAAATAGCGCCTCGAGAAAGATCGTGATATGAGATTCCTAGAACCCGGTTACTATTATAGGACAGGATGAACCAACTCAAACCTTTGATAGGGTAATCACCTATACCTCATGCAAGCCTTACACCTAGGCTCATTGTGTGAATTGTTTGTGTGTGCTAAACATGACATCATGACATCATCCGCATTGCATATCATTTCTAACTATTTCAAGGACCTAGGGATTTATCTTTGCTCTGTTTTGTAGGGATTATGGCTTCTAGAAAGACTATCAGAATCAACTTCATGGGTATCCTTCTCAACTCAAAAATTGGTTTGAAATTCCGACCATGCTCGGTTCATCAAAGACATGGTTATCGCTTGATTTGGTTATCTCGGTTTGAAGAAGATATGATGCATGTCTATTCAGTTCTTTGATCCGAAACACCATTGCTTTACATTTCAGATTATCGGTTGGTTCCTACCTTAGAAGAGTTCTCTAAGCTACTTGGGATGCCTATTCTCGACCAAATGCCATTCACGGTTTGGAAAAGGTTCCTAAGTTGAAGACATCGCATCCGCCTTACATCTTAAGCGCTCGGATATTGAAGCCAATTGGGAAACTAGAAGTGGAGTTAAGGGTTTACTTGCCAAGTTCTTAATCAAGAAAGCGAGAATTCCTCAAAGTTATGAGTTTCCATGCATTTGAAAACATTGTGGCCTTGCTAATTTATGGTTTGGTTCTATTTCCTAACGGATCAATTCATAGATGTCGATGCCATCAAGTTGTTCCTTACCACAATCCGATGCCTACTTTACTTGGAGATATCCTACATTCTCTCACTCGTACTACTAAGAGACAAGGAACTCTCATGTGTTGTATCCGTTGCTTTCAAGGTGGTTTATTTAGCACCTTCCTCCATCGATCTTGAAGAGAACAAAGGTTGAGATGGTCTCAAGGCTAATGTCACTCTCCATTCCGATATCCGTTGGAGTCTTTTCTCTCAAAAGGACTTCACCTTCATTGAGAGAATTCCCTAATGTACCACTCCTTGGTATAAGGAGGTATTACAACCCTTCTTTAGCTCTCGTCGGTTTGGTTTTGCTCGAAGAGATGGTCCACATGATATGCTTCTCCAAGATGTTGTGTTCGACTACAATCACGATCTCCATAATTAAGCGAAGGTTTATACATGCTTGGGGCATGGTAAAGAAGCGATACCAAGACTTTGGGGCACGAACTCCATTCCTTGGGAACCTTACCTCGAATGGAGTGCGAGCTCGAGCTCAAAACCTCATGATGCCATTCACGCTGTTTTACGGTAATTATGGAACTGTTGCTATGGGTGATGTACCTATGCGTTCTCCATCGACGCCTTTTGAAGACTTGAAGAGATCACGGATTCGACAAGAAGAAAGGATACCTTTGAAGCTCGATGCTATGCAAGCGAGAAGAAAGTGTTAGAGTTGACCAAGCTACTGAGGGCGAAACATCAGCATGGGAGACTTAGAGCTTTAGGATGTTTATGTTTTCTTTTATTGCTTTGAACTATCTCTTGTACTTAAAAGAAAATGAAAAGTACTAATAAATGTTTTTCATTGCTTGTTTAACAAATTTAAATCTCTTAGGTCCTTGAAAACATTGCATTGCATTCGCATAAACATTGCATATCATATCATAACATTGCATCACGGTACATTGGAGATTGGTTTCTCATTTGCTGCTATTTATTTTAGCGAAATGGCTCTTGAGCAGTATCAAAGATCTCCGGGCTCGAATGCTCGGTTTATGATGTTCACCGACTTGGTCCAGGCCAAGAAGATCTGAAGAAGCTCATCAACAAGAAGAAGAAGGTTGTTGGTCTCCTCAACATGGGTGAAGCGTTTCAAAGGGGTCCTAAGGTGGTCGGCCGTATTGAGCTCTCGAAGGAAGTGTCCATCTTGAGGGAGTACCAAGGGTGATGAAGGTGATCGGCGTGAGCCAAGAAAGGAGGAGGATCATTACGATTATAGCCAACACTCGATGAAGATGACAAGTACAAACAACTCGAAGCCGTCTGAATCTTGTGGAAAGCTTGAAAATGTCAGAAACTTTGATGATCTAAGTCTTGTTCTGGTGTTGTGATTCCTCCCAAGTTCAAAGTTCACCTTTTGCTAAGTATGATGGCATGTCTTGCCCTAAACATTTGAAGTCCTATGTCCGAAGATCAATCCCCACGATGAGAAAGTTGTGGATGCACTATTTTCAAGAGAGTTTGTCAGTACCCAGGTTGGAATGGTACTATCGGCTAGAGAATGGCCGTATCCGTACTTGGGTGATTTGGTGATGCTTTCTGAGACAATATGAGTACAATCTTTGAATTGACACCCACTCGCATGCAACTACAAAGCATGTCTATGGGTCGTGAGAAAGTTCAAGGGTATGCTCGAAGTGGAGAGATCTAGCGGTGAGTTCAACCACCCTTGTCCAATAGGGAGTTGGTTGATATGTTTATGGAAACAACAGCAGGCCCATTCTTGATCATCGATTGGAAATTCTTCATCCGGATTCACGGTGATATTGTGGTGCGTATTGAAGTATCAAGTGGGAAGATTCGGTAGAGACATCTTCAATCTGCAAAGAGATCTTTTGGTGGTGAAAAGCTAATCTTGTGTGTGGAAAAAGCGAGCCAAGATCGACCGCTCAATCGTGAGGGCGGTTGTGATCTCAATCCTACATCGGCATCGCGACAACAGCGAAAGGCGGGTCAAAGATCAACATGCCTTTGCCATGACCTTGCAACACATGTTGAGCAGTGGATTACCTTGAGGATCCTCCTCGAATGTCAACACTTCCTCTCAAATACAATCCTAATGCTAAGTGTGCTTACCATTCCAATAGCCGAGACACGACGCGACAATTGTTGGGCTCGAAGAACAAATTCAAGATATGATTGAAGCTAAGCGATTGAGTTTGACCCTCTGTTGAGACTCGAATGTGATCAATGCTCCTATGCTAACCACGACAAGAGTTCCAATCTTTGTTGGTGGCGATACTTATGTTTTCAACATAGATGACTTGACCATTCCTCGATGGTATTAAGAAGAATTTGTTGCAAGCGGTGTCGATCCGGGATGCCCGGAGGATTGTCGTTGGTGCCCGTCACACGATGGTTGTGCTTGGTTGAGAAGGCGCGTTCGATGCATGATGGACAACGTGAGATACTATTTCTAAAACCACGGTCTGCGGGTGTGAAGAAATGTCTAAGTTGAAGATTGACAATGCGAGAAGCTGCCATCTGTGTGGGATACCTTGGGCCAAGTGGAAAATATGATTACATGGTGAAATACACTGTTCCTGAAAGCTACAAGATTCCTATTGAAGATGTTAAAGCGACCGGATGGGGTGACGATTTCCTTGAAGACTATGCGGATATTAACACAATAAGCATTTCCTCTGCTGATCCTGTGCCTAGAGTGGCACCTCTCATTATCACTTCTCAAGGCCGGTTCCATATTCCTCGACAAGGCTATCCCTTGGAATTATGGGTGATGTTTACTATCATGGTGTCAAACAAGACCCTCGACTATTGAAGATCTTACCATTGAAGTTTCTATTCCTGACGTTGACAACATCACCGGATCAAGTAAGATGACCCAAACCGGAAGGGTATTCTCTCCAGAGATCTCTCCTCCAAAAGACACTGCGACTCCATTTCATTCCGTCTACTCCACCAATATCCCACTAGAGGAAAGAATCGGTGGCTCATCACCTTTCAACGAAGTACCAAAGGAAATTCTTGAAGACACCTCAACAAGAAATGGAGGAAATAAGAAGATTATCAAGAAAAGTGACTACAATGTTGTGGAGCAGTTGGGACGAGACTCAGTCCAAGATTTCCATGCTTGCTGCTCTTGTGCTCCGAGGCTCATACTAAGGCCTTGGTGAAGTTTACGAAGAATGCTCATGTACCGCAAGACACTACCAGATCGATTCGAAGTTTGTATTGCTAGCTGGCTGCCAACAACGGCCTAGGCTTCTCGATCTTGATTTGACTCTGCGGAAAAACATAACAAAGCCTTGCACATCTCTATTGAATGCGAGGCACTACAACATCTCATGTTTTAGTAGATACCGTTACGCTCGAATATCCTTCGAAGGCGCTTTTGATCGACTTGATGTCGAAGGTTGGTTACGAGACCGGTGACATTATTGTGAGCTTTTGATGGTTCTAGCGCCGATGCTTGGAGAGCTCACTGCACTGTTAAAGTCGGTTCCGGACTTTTGATTCCACTTTCTTTGTCATGGACATCCGTCCGACTTATTCTTACCTACTTGGGCCCTTGGATACATAGGGCGGTAGTACCTCTACCTTACACTGAAGTACCGGTGAAAGGAAAGTTGTCACGGTATGTGGTGAAGAAGTATATGTCGGTCATCTACGGTCATTCCGCTATCTCGAGATGGAGGGTGAATTCTTGAGACTCCTACCAAGCTTTGAAGCGATACCCAGTCATGCTGTTGACTCTCTGTCACTCTGAAGTTACACAAGCTCCGCCTAGGATGGCCTCGTTGAAAGATGCTCAAGCTCTTGTTGAACAAGGAGGTAGTGCTATTTGGGGACAGCTCACGATCTTCCGTTCAAATCGACAAGATTGGTTTAGGCTTCACCATCGAGTCGAGAAGATGATACGCCTGACGTGCGTAACTTCCTTTCGCATCGATCAGTGGAATCCATGCCATAGAAGGCGGCGACAACGACTTGACATCGGCAAGTGGATCTTCCAACTCGGATCATGGGCTCGGCAATTGGAAGGCGAAGGCGTCATACCAATCTCCTTTAGCCGGAGTAATTGCTCTTGTTTTGTTTTGCTTTTCGTATTTCTTTATGTTTTGAACAATAAACTTTGAAAGCCTAGTGCCTTGCAGGGGCATCATGGCTCGTTCGAGGTTATTATCATTGTTTGCGTATTTTCATTCAATAAATCGTTGGGCTTTTGCATTCATTGTGTTTTCTTTCTTTTACTTTATCACCCTTCAAAAGCTATGTGTTTCTTACACACACGTGATACTGCGAATCACTCGAATCTAGTTAATATGACTATGCTAGTGCTAAATATGACTTGATAATCCGATCTACCAAGCGAAGGCGAAAGTGAGGAAGATTGTGAAGTGCCGGGAGAACTTGCGGGCCCTTTCTGACAAGAAGGCGAGTTATCTGACCACCGAAGAGCAAGTTGAGGTTGTGAATTTGGAGTGCTTGCGAGAGAAAAGAGATCAAGATAGGAGGCGGGTCTTGAGAGCAGTGTTAAAGAAAGGTTGGTTCGGATGCGAGACTATATTGAGGTTTTGCTTGGTCGGAGGACATGCACAGTTTGAACATTGATATTGTGGTACACGATTAAGCAAAAGAAGGTTTTCTCGGTGAAGCAGAAAGTTCGTCGCATCGTCACGAGATGTCGAGAGAAAATCAAAGCAGTTATGAAGCGGTTCAGCGGGTTTCTTAGGTCACCTATCATCGGTTGCAAATGTGGTACCGTGCCTAAGAAGGATGGTAAATGCGAATGTGTGTGGATTACGAGATCGAACAAAGCAAGTCGAAAGATGATTTCCCACTTCCTCATATTGATGTTTTGGTTGACAACCCGCTCGGCACGAGGTTTTCTCCTTCATGGATGGTTTCTCGGTTACAATCGGATCAAAATGACTCACGAAGATATGGAAAAGACTACTTTCGTTACGGTGGGGCACTTTACGCTACAAGGTTATCCGTTCGGGCTGAAAACGCCACTTATCGATGCTATGGTAACATTATTTCATGACATGATTCATCACGAGATAGAGGTCTCGTCGGCGATATGATAGCTCGATCCGCGGTGAAGAAGAACATCTAGATCATTTGCGGCTGACGGTTGAAGAATGAGTTGAGGCGAATCTAACAAGTGCACCTTTGAGTCGGATCCGGAAAACTCCTAGGGTTTGTGGTGGGTGGAAGAGGTATTGAGGTTGACCCGCGAAGGTTAAAGCCATTCGAGAAATGCGGCGCCCGCAGAAAAGGAAGTCGAGAGGTTTCTTGGGCGATTGAACTACATTGCGATTCATTGCACACTAAGCGCCACAGAGCCAATCTTCAAGTTGCTAAAGAAAGATCAAGTAGTGGAATGGAGCAGCGATTGCGGATCGCTTTTGACAAAATCAAGGGTACCTACGAATCCTCATCACGATGCCACTGAAGGAAGACCTCTTATCATGTACTTGGTGCTAGAGAACTCAATGGGGTGTGTGTTGGGGCAACATGGCAGTCAGTCGAAAAGCATGCAATATACTACCTTAGCAAAAGTTTACCGGTGTGAAACAAGATACTCACATTCGAGAAAACTTGCAACGCTTTAACTTGGGCTGCTTTCATGACTAAGGCAGTATATGTTGACTCACACTACCTTGTTGATTTCAAGATGGATCCGATAAAATACATCTTTGAGAAACCAGCTCTCTCGGAAGAATAGCAAGATGGCAAATGATCTTGACGAATCGACATCGGTACACTTCTCGAGCGATCAAAGGAAGTGTGGTAGCCGATCATTTGGCTCATCAAGCCGTAGATGACTATCGATCTATCGGTTAATTTCGAGATGAAGATGTTCTACTAATTCTGATTGCGAAGAACCGAGCCCAGACGAAGGACTGAACAAGGATCCCGATGGACTATGGTTTTGATGGAGCCTCAACGCGCAGCAATGGCATTGGCGCCATCATCCTACGCGGACATACTCCTTTCACCGATTATGTTTGATTGCACGAACAACATGGCGAATATGAGCGTGCATCATGGGTCTTAAAATGCTATTGACTTAGAATCAAGTTCTTGCAAGTGTATGGAGACTCGGCTTTAGTGATCGGTCAGATTAAGGCGAGTGGGATCGAAGCATCCAGATCTCATTCCATATCGAGCATGTTACGAGTTTGATTCCTTACTTTGAAGAGATCACTTTCAATCATATTCCACGAGAAGAAATCGGTTGGCGAGACGCATTGGCTACTATATCGTCTATGTTCAAGGTTAGATGGGACAACGAGGCTCCCGGATCATCATTGAGAGGTTTGACGAACCACGTATTGTTATGAGCTTGATCTGAAGAAAACCTTGGTACTATGGCGTGAAGAGGTATCTTGAGACTCGGGAATATCCAGAGGCATACATTAATGATAAAAGTTCATGAGAAGATTCGCATCAAATTCTTTCTCGACAGCGGCACCTTATACAAAGCGCAACCACGACTTGTGCTTACTCATTGTATAGACCGGTGAACCGCGATCGTATCATGGAAGAGTTACAGCGAATTTGGTACCACTCCGATGGACACACCATAGCTAAGAAGATTTTGAGAGCAGTACTATTGGTCCACCATGGCGATTGTCACCTTACTCGATCTTGTCACAAGTGCGGTTATGCCGATAAAGTACATGTACCTCGGTACCTCGAATGTTTTAACTTCTCCTTGGCCTTTTGCAATGTGGGGATTGACATGATCGGAGAAATCAAGCCCGACTTCCAATGGACATCGTTTCATCCTTGTGGCAATTGACTATTTCACCAGTGGGTAGAAGCGACCTCGTTCGCATCATTACCAAGAATGTTGTGGCTCGATTATCAAACATAATCTTATCGTCGGTATGGCACTCCGAAAGGATTATCACGGATAACGGTTCAAATCTCAACAACAAGATGATCACGAACTCGCACATGATTCAAGATCAAACATCACAACTCTTCTCCATATCGGCCTAAGATGAGCGGCGCGATGGAAGCGCCAATAAGAACATTAAGAAGATTATCTGAGAAGATGGCGGTGACTTACAAAGATTGGCATGAGATGTTACCATTTGCTCTTCATGGTTATCGCACTTGACACGAACATCAGCGAGGCAACCCTTTCTCTCTTGTATACGGTATGGAAGCCGTCTTACCCATCGAGGTTCGGATACCCTCGACGAGTCCTCCGGGAGGCGAGTTAGGCGAAGGCGATTGGGTCAGACTCGCCTTGACGGATTAATTGATGAGAAGCGACTCGCATCCATCGCCATGGACAGATTATCGAAGCGAATGATCGAGCATTTAACAAGAAGGTCAAGCACCAAGTCTACCAAGTCGGTGATCTAGTAGTCAAGCGCATCATTCTTCCACAAGGTGATCCGAGGCAAATGGACTCCCACTTATGAGGGACCGTTTGTAGTCAAGGCAGTATTTTCGTGACTATGATACTTAGCACCATGGATGGTGAAGATTTCCCACACCACAGTGAGCGAGACATAGTCAAAAATACTACGCATAAAGAGACCCGCTAGGTCGGCGAACCTAGGCAAAAATAAGGGCATCTGGCGAACCAAAAGGTTCGGGCAAAATTAAGGATATATACAAAACATGTACACCGAGTCGAAAACACGAAAAGGCGGCTTGGGCAAAAAGGTATCGGTGGTGAAAACGAAAGGCGGTCTAGGCAAAAGTTAGGGATTTAAGCGTCGACTATGTCTCTTCGGATCACACCGGACTACTATCGACATTCGAGTTCAAATGAAGATCGTCTACTCACTTTCTCTCAAGGAGATGAGATAGTTGAAATATATGAGTACTAGCATAGTTGGAACTTAAGATTGTTTCGCATAGCTTTTACCTTTCTTGTGTACAAACTACTTGGCCATCGCCACCTTTCAAATAAGCATAAACTTCTTTCTCTTTACAATTTTGTTGTTGTCGTTTGCAATAAGTCCAACGTTTGCTTTGAATGACTATCGCATTTGACAATAAGAATCTAATCACAAACATCGAAAATGAACATACAAAGTACTTACTACGGGTTCGGGGAATGGGATGGTCAACAAATAGTTCCCCACAGCATAAAGGTGTCACTCACAACACACCTTCCCAGCAGTATATGTTAATCCTGACGGTGATTCTACTCAACGAAACAACGTTACATCGGTCTCAGCGGTAACACTTCATCCCGGCGGATATTTCTCAATCCTCCCCTTCTCCCGGCGGTATCGGACCCAACTTGGTCGGATGGTGCATCGGAGAAACATACACCTTTATTCGGCCCGAGATTACAACGGACTCCGGACTCTTCTAGCCGGTCTCTCGGCAACCATCAAATGCTCTCCAGTGAGATCTACACTCGGAATCCCGTGGGCGCTTCTTAAATTTCCTCGGCGGATCTACATACAAGGTCCTCAGCGGATCGCCTCCCGGACTCTCCTCGGCGGGGTCTATCTATGAGATTCCAGACAACGAGCCTCTCAAATCTCTACCTTCCTCAACAATATAGGCCCAAGACTTGGTCGGATAGTGCATCGGAGAAATCGGGATATCTTTCTTCTCCTTCAAAGCGGGGTTCTCACCTACACAATTCCCAGCGGAGTCAAAAATCTTCAAGCGGAACATCCGCATCTTCTTCAAGATGGATATGTTTTGAAATATCACAACATCATCATTCATACATTTCTCATAAAGTCATAATCCATGCATATGTCATTCATGTACATGCATCATACTTTGCATAAGACTAACAAATATTCTATCAAAGTTTCTCTTGTTTTCTCCAAAGCAGTGATCCTTGGCAAAGCAGGTCGAGGATTAAGCCCGAGCCGGCGGAAAACTATCGAAAGACCGCCTCCGGGTGGTCGAGGATTAAGCCCGACAAGCGGAAAACTATCGAAAGACCACCTCGGTTATCCTCCGATAACGAGCAATGGATCAACACCGATGCACAATAGGAAGCTATCCACATTTTGCCAACTACAATCTCCCTCGGAGTAATCAACACGAAGATTTATTACGATTCCTTATTATCAGCAACTACAAAGTCGGCGTGCGACTCGGTTGCCTTGGATGGCATCTTAAGCCCATCTCAGACTAACTTGTCAACATTTCTTCACTTTGAGAATCTGCATATATGGTTAAAAATCAATACGGACCAATAACTTCATTCAAAGTGAACACGAAGTCTAACGTCGACTCCGCCGGATGGCATCTTAAGCCCGTCTCCTCTCCGTTCGGGAACATCTAGATCTAACATCGACTCACTCCCGGCATCGACCTTTCTAGATGGCATCTTAAGCCCATCTCGTCAGCTCTCCTATTAACAACCTCGAGTCTAGCATCGACTCGTTCCCAGTAACCTCAACTTCTCAAATGGCATCTGTAAGCCCATTCCCATCGTCGAATAGCGAGTGCAAATTTTCGGTGTACTCGGTGTTCAATCATCTTCTACCTTGGTCGCGAAGACAAGCATGTCAATCTAACCTTCGAGTACAAGAAGATTGAGCAGGGGTTGTCATACCCCAAAATTTGCCCTCCATCTACTCGAGATTTCATACATCTATGCTCGAGTTCCTCGAGGTTGATCGGACAAACTCTCTCTAGACAATCAACCCAAACTAGGGTTTGGTATCTCTCAAGTCAAGATGGATTTCCAACATCTCCAATGGCCTTCATGCCTCCTCATATGCTTCAAAGATTCTCCATGTCAAGTTTCAAGCCTCACAGTCAAGTTTCCTCGAGACAATTGCTCGGATGGTTGAAAATCGGTTGTATTAGACAAAAGTCAGCGTGGTCAACATCTGATCAAAACTTCGATTTTTGGTCAACATCCTCATTTTGAAGTAACATTCATCATTTGATCAAGGGTTGATCATGATTCATCAAGAAAACTCAAGATTTGCCCAAAGTCAAACTTTCTAAATTAGGGTTTAGGTGAAAAGTCAAGCGAACTTTGGTGGTCATAACTTTCTCATACTTTCTCGAAATTTTCCACCACCTCTTGTTTTGAAGGAAATTCAATTCTCTACAACTTCATGTCTCACAAGAATGTCCAAAATGCTTCATTTGAGGGTATAGCTCAAAACATTCAGGTCATTTTCAAAGTCAACAAAAGTCAACTTTTTGTTTTGAAGATATTTTGAGCATGGTAACTCAATTGAGATGAGACCAAAGACATTGTTTAGAGGACTCTTAGAGATTTCAAAAAGTCCAAGAACATTCAAAATGTGGAAAATTGAGCAAGATACACTATTCGAGAAGTTGGGTAATTTTGGACAATTGCACAAAAGGACATTTTGGTCAAAATGCAAAATTTTCCAAATGGGCCTATAATCTTTTGATCCAAACTTGTTCATGATGTTATTTTGACCCATAAAAGCTTGGCATTGGTGATTTTCTATTTTCATGGTTTATATTTGAATTTTACAACATTTAATTCAAAAATAAATTATGTAAAATATGAAGTTATTTTTCAATTAAGTTGAATTTATATCTCTCTTAATGTCCAAGAAAGCCCACACCATTTACCAAATTCGTGCAAGCCATGGCATTGATGAGAAAATCATATTTTCTTCAAAATTTGATTTGATTTTCAAAGAAAATATTTGCACATCAATGATCCATCTTTTTCACTCTTTTGCCATCCAAACCTCTTCTATAAATTGCCAGCATTGTGAACAAACAAGAGGACGGAAACCCTAACCTAAAAACAAACCCAAACTCTTGCAAAAATTTTCAAGATTCTTGAAAATTCAATTTCAAAGCGACCATTCTCTCAATCATCCCATCGTCTTGAGGTAAGTTTGAGTAAGTATACACTCATACCATGGTTTAAAACAAGCGGATCGATGCATATATATACATACATATTCAAAACTTTGTGATTTTGCATTTTATTATCTGTGTGTTTAAATCAATTGATGCTTACAATGTGATCATGAGGTTCCAAGGGTGAGATCAAAGCATCGTTCGTGAGTTC
The DNA here is from genome assembly GCA_021764765.1 of Vicia sativa. Taxonomy (NCBI): domain Eukaryota; kingdom Viridiplantae; phylum Streptophyta; class Magnoliopsida; order Fabales; family Fabaceae; genus Vicia; species Vicia sativa. The sequence goes on along the minus strand of CM038796.1, from coordinate 43,154,142 downwards.
TAACGTCGAATCGCTTGGCCATCGTTAGGGTTAGAAACTTGAGAAGCTTGAACCGGCTGTCTGGCCGATTCAATCGAAAGATGCTTCCATTGAATTTGGAATGGTCGAAATAAGTGGACGGGACCTTTCTTTTGCTTTGAAATTTCGTGTTTTGCGGGTTTGAAAATCGTGTACCGGAGAAGATGGCGACCCCTAGCTCGTGACTCGGCGAGGACGGCGAGGAAAGGCGTGGCAACCGTGCGTTCGATTCGTCCAAATAATCGGGCCTTGTGACTACGATTTTCAATATATCCGGACGTCATCGCTTATGTGTCGATGTTTCTCACTTTCCGAACACCAAAGACCCGTTGTCCCAATGGTTAAGGCTTAGCTTTTGGGAAGATTCTCCTCGGTCATGGGATCGATCCTACCGACCGGTTTGAGTTTCCTTTTTACAAAGCGCATATTTTCTAACTTTTCCATATTTTCTTATTTTTAATATTTCCATTCAATTTTAATTGTTTTCATAATTTTATTTATTAAAAATTACCAAAAACATTTTTTCTTTTTGCATTATTTTCACAAAAACCTTTATTTAATTTAATAAATTAAAAAATATAATTTTTGCATGCATATTTATTTTATTTTTATTTTTGCATTTAAATCATTATAAATTGCATTTTAATTATTAAATCCTTTCCAAAAAATCCCAAAAAATTATTTTAATATATTTATCTTATTTCCAGCATATATTAATTTTCTCATATTAAAATTTGCATTTTTCTAACATTTTTCCTCTTATTCAATTCATCTCGTATTTTCCGATTTCTCATTCTTTCACAGGTTGCTCCGATTCGGACGTTTTTCTTTTATCATTTTCTTTTTTCCAATAATGTAAGTGCTCATGGATTGTAATAGTTTAATTTAGGACTTTTACTTTCCGCACTCCTAATTATGTATCTGCCCCAAAGCCATGTAATAGCGTAGGTTTATCTTTCCGCATCTTTACATTCCGCATTTTACTTTCCGCACCCTTATCAATTGCTAGTAACTAGGCGTGTATGGCAAGATAATAATTGGACATAGCTCACACTAATCTTCAAGATAAAATATCTGAATTTGACACACTTCTTTCACACACGAACCCCTTAGGGTAATTCTCTCTCGATGCCTTTCGATTCAAAATGGTCATGTCCCTCGAACGTAGAGGTATTCTATTGTTGCCTTCAAACAAATCATCATAGTCCCTTGATACAAGATCATAGACCCACGATGTCGCCTCCGAATACATGATCTTGACCCTCGATTGTCGCCTCGAAAATGATGATAGTCCCTTGAATGTGCTAGGACTCTTCCTGAGTTGCCTTGATGACCATCCGATGTCCCAGAATGTCCGCTTACATCCAGCGATGGAGCTACCTACTAACTAATGGTATGGCTAGCGCTATTCTAAAGGAATGTAAAGTACAACAAAGCGACCAATTACGGTGGGTAAATAAGTCTTTTAGTTGCTCGCTCTATCAAATGCTTTTCACACTACACACTTTTTCAAAGTTCAAATTCTCTTTCAAAAACAAAACATTTCCGAACACTTTGTATACACTCCTACATGAGTCATTACAAAGTCAAAGCGAAATGCCTTTTCAAAACATCTTTGTCAAACACACAGAAAGCAAATTTTTAAAAAGTTATCTAAGAGCAACTAAGAGCCCGTAGAATAAACTGCGGATGGAAAGGGGTGCTAATACCTTCCCTTTCATAACCATTCTCCGAACTCGAGAATCTAACGAAGGTCTTTTTCTGTTACTTTTACCTTCCCTTAATTGGATAAAAATAAAAGTCGGTGGCGACTCTTGCTATCCGCACATTTGGATACAAAAATCCTACAAAGTCAGTTCACCGTGTTACATGTAGCAGTCTGACAAGTTCTCCTGGCACTTCACAATCTTCCTCACCTTCGTCTTCGGCTAGGTAGATCAGATTATCCAAGTCATATTTAGCAATAGCATAGTTGTTATCAACGAGATTCAGAGTGATTCTGCGGTGTATCACGTGGGTGTGTAAGAAACACATAGCTTTTTGAAGGGGTGATAAAGTAAAAGAAAGAAAGCAACAATTAAATTCAAAAGTCCAACGATTTTATTGAATGAAAATATGCAAATGACAGATAATAACCCTCACAAACGAGCCATGATGCCCCGGGCAAGGCACTAGGCTTTAGAGTTTATTGTTCCAAACACAGAAAATACGAAAAGCAAAAACAAAAAACAAGAGCAATTACTCCTGTCTAAAGGAGATTGGTATGACGTCTCCAGTCTTCCAATTGCTGAGTCCGTTGTCGGGAGTTGGGAAGATCCACTTGCTGATGTCGAAGTCGTTGCCGTTGTCTTCTATAACATGGACTCCACTCTGGCTAATGCGGAAAGGAAGTTGGCCGGCACGTTCTCGGCGTATCATCTTCTGACCTCTGATGGTGAAGCCTAAACCAGTCTTGTCGGTTGAAAGGAAGATCAGGGAGCTGTCCCCAAATAGTACTACCTCCTTTTTCAACAGCAACTTGAGCATCTTTCAATGAGGCCATCCTAGGCGGAGCTTGCGTAACTTCAGGAGTGACGGGAGAGTCAACAGGCATGACTCTAGGGATTGTTTCGAAAGCTTGACAAGGAGTCTCGAAGAATTCACCCTCCACCTCGAGATATCAGAATGACTGTAGATGACTGACCATATATTCTTCTTCACCACATACTGTAACAACCTTCCCTTTCAAGGGTATTTAAATTTACGATGCGAGGTAGAGGTATGACGCGCCCCATGTATCAAGGGCGTCCAAGTAGGAAAGAGTAAGTTATGCGGATGTCCATGACAAAGAAAGTGGAGTCAAAACTACGGGAACCGACTTTAGCGGCGAATGATCTCTCCAATCTTGTTAAGCTTAGAACCATCAAAAGCTCTCACAATAATGTCCTTTGGGCTTGAACTAATCCTTCAACATCAAGTCGATCAAAAGCGGTCTTGGAAGGATATTTAGAGTAGGCCGGTATCCACCAAAACATGAGGGGTAGTACCCTTGCATTCAACAGAGATGTGCAAGGCTTTGTTGTGTTTCTTTCGTGAGGTTAAATCGACATCGGAGAAGCCTAGGCCGTTGTTGGCAGGCTAGCAATACAAACTTCAAAGCGGTGTAGTAGTATCTTACGGTATGTGAGCATTCTTGAAACTTCACCAAGGCTTTAGCATGAGCCTCGAGCACAAGCGAGCAAGCATGGAGATCTTGGAGTCTGTCCCAATTGTTCCACAACATTGTAGTCACTTTTCTTGATAATCTTGAATTTCCTCCATTTCTTGTTTGGAGGTGTCTTGATAACTTCCTTTGGTATACGGTGGCGGGATGAGTCCTTTGGTTCTTTCCGTCTAGTCTCGGGATCTGGTTGAATAAATTTGGAATGCGGTGGAGTCATGATGTCTTTTGGAGGAGAGATTTACGGGAGAATACTCTTGGGTTCGGTCACCTTACTTGATCGGTGATGTTGTCAATGTCGGGAATGGTAGCAGTGTAATCTCCTCGATGGTCGGAGGGTCTTGTTTGGCCCATGATAATATACCTCTGCTCCATAGTTCCAAGGTATAGCTTTGTTAGAGGAGTATGGAACTGGTCCGGGAGAGATAATGATGAGAGGTGCCACTCTAGGCACAAAATCAGCAGAGGAAATCCTTATTGTGTTAACATCAACACAGTCTTAAAATCGTCACCCGTCCGTCGCATAACATCTTCAATAGGAATCTTGTAGCTCTCGGGGCGATGTACTTCACCATGTAATCAAACTTTCCACTTGGCTGCCCCAAGGTATCCCACACATTCGGTACAGTTTCATTCACATCTTCGATCTTCAGTTTCTTAGACATGTCTTCACACAGATTCTCCACAGGTGGTTTCAGGAATAGGATTTCACGGTTATCCATAATGCACTGGACACGTCTTTTCAACCAAGCACAACCATCAGTGCGAGATGGGCTGCGACAATTCTGGGCATCACAGGTTGACACCGCTTGCACAAATTCTTCTTATCATCGGAGGATGGTCAAGTCATCTATGTTGAAAACATAAGAGTTCTCACCAATAGCATTGGAACTTTTGTCATGGTTAGGCATACGAGCGTTGATCACGTTCAGAGTCTCAACAGGAGGATCAAACTCAATCTGCTTAGCTTCAATCATATCTTGAATCATGTTCTTGAGCCAACGGTTGTCGATTATCGTGCCACAGGATATTGGAGTGGTAAGCACACTTAGCATTAGGATTGTATCTCGGAGAGGAAGTGTTGATACTACGAGGAGGATCCTTAATGTCGACTACTTTCAACATGTGTTGCAAGGCTTGCGACAACGGCATGTTGATCTTCGTCTTGCCTTCATGGCGTGTTACGGCTCTGGCGTTGTCTCGGCGAGGTTGTCTTGATGTAGGATTGGAGATCCGCCCCACAGTTGAGCACGGTCGGTCTTGGCTCGGCTTTTCGACCATACGGCATTGGCTTCTTTCTTACCACCAAAAGATCTCTTGCGACATTTGAAGATGTCTCTACAGAATCTTCCACTCTTGATACCGCCTCAATCGCTCTCTGTCAATATCATTTCGGTGAATCCGGTGAAGTGTTTCAATCGGATGATTGAAGAATGGAGCTGTCGGTGTTCCCATAAACATGTCAACCAACTCCCATTGGACAAGGGTTGTTGAACTCTACTGCTAGATCTCTCCATTTACGAGCATATTCTTTGAACTTCTCATCGCGACCCATATACATGCTTTGTAGTTGCATGCGAGTGGGCGTCAACTCGACATTACTCATCTTTGTCAGCAAAAGCATCGGCTAGTTCACTCCAAATACGGATCGGTCATTCTCTAGTGATAATACCACTCAGCGAGTTTCGGACAAACTTTCTTGAAAATAATGCATCCTGACTTTTTGTCATCGGTGTGGGGTTGATCTTGAACATAGGACTTAGTGCGACGGACAAGAAATGGCATCATACTTGGCAAAGTTGGAACTTTGAATTTGGGAGAATCACCACACAGGGACAAGGCTTAAATCATCAAAATTGGGCCGGACATCTTGGGTTTTCTCTGACATTAGACGGTCTTCAAGTTCCTTGTACTTGTCATCTTCATCAGAGTACTGGTCAATATCATAGTGATATTCTCTGTCTTTCTCAGGCTCACGCTGATCGCCTTCGTCATTGCCCTTGACACTTCCCTCAGTCTTGACACTTCCTTCTGAGAGCTCTATCTGGCTGACCACTTTAGGACCACCTTTGTAACGTCTACCCATGTTGAGAACACTGCGACCCTCTTCTACATTGATGAGCTTCTTGGATCTTCCTAGCCTTGGACCAAGCTAGTGAACATCTCACAGGCCCAGCATTACGAGGCACAGAGATCTTTGTGATCTGTTCAAGAGCCATTTCTGCTAAAATAAATAGCGAGAAAATGAGAAAGCCAATCTTCGATGTACCTGTTATGAGATGTTATGCCATGATATTACAATTAATTAAAAATATAATACAAATAAATCAGAGTTGACATGCAATTAAAGGGCTTCACAATTAATTAAAAACATAAATTTCCAATACATATGCCATGCTTAGCTGAGGAACATAATTAAATCAACACATGTTTAACACAGCAGAATTATTTATTCAAAACTTGGATAATTCAAACCAAATAAACACCAATCCAAAAAGGTCAACGCCTTAATCCATAGAAATAATTATCCAACTAAAACAATTAAACAATTTAGAATGTAATAGTAACTCTAAAGATAAACGTTCCCCAGTGTTACAAGACTAGAGCATGTCACCGACACGTGATAATTAAATAGCATAGCTCTACGAGCCATCCTCACCAACTCCTAAGCCGCTATAGCTTCAATCTAAAATCATCAAAGTAAGAGTGAGACTACATCATAATTAAAATACATTATGAATTCATAAAATAAATAGAACTTCATAAGATATTGTGTCTGTGAATGACTTTAAGATTTTATATATAAAATGTGCGGATAGCAAGAGTCGCCACCGACTTTTCTTTTATCCAATTAAGGGAAGGTAAAAAGTACGAGAAAAAGACCTTGTTAGATTCTAAGTAAGGGAGAAGGTTATGAAAAGGGAAGGTATTAGCCCTTTCCATCCGTGAATTATCTACGGGCTCTTAGTTGCTCTTAGATCATTTTTTAAAAAGTGCTTTCTGTGTGTTTGACAAAAATGTTTTGAAAAAGGCATTTCGCTTTGACTTTGTAATGATTCATGTAGGAATGTATACAAAGTGTTCGGAAATGTTTCATTTTGAAAAGAGTTTGAACTTTGATAAAAGTGTGAGGTGTGAAAAGTATTTGATTGAGCAAGTAACTAAAAGTCTTATTACCTACTCAGAATTGGTCGTTTACGTGTTGTTTTACTTTCCTTTAGAATAGCGTTATCCATACCATTAGTTGGTAGGTAACCCCATTCGTTGGATGTAAAAGGGACATTCGAAGGGACATCGGATGGTCATAGAAGGCAACTTGTAGGAAGTATCCTAGCACATTCGAAGGGACTATCATCATTTTTCGTAGGCAATAATCGAGGGTCAAGATCATGTATTCGTAGGCGACATCATGGGTCTATGATCTTTGTATCGAAGGGACTATGATGATTTATTTTGAAGGCAACAGTGCTAGAATACCTCTACGTTCGAGGGACTTGACCATTTGTATTCGTAAAGGCAACGAGAGAGAATTACCCTAAGGGGTGCACGTGTGAAAAGAGTGTGTTGATTTCAGGTATGAGTTATCTTGGAATTATGAGTGATCTATGTCCAATTTTATCTTGCCATACACACCTAATTACTAGCAGTTTATAGGGTGCAGAAAATAAATTGCGGGAAGTAAAGTCCTACGCTATTACATGGCTTTGGGGTAGTTACATAATAAGAGTGCGGAAAATAAAAGTCCTAATTAAACTATTACATCCCATAGGCAGTTACATAATTGAAAAAAGAAAAGCAAGAAAAATCGTCAAAAGCGTTACAACACGTGAACAGATACATAATCGAAATGAGAGAAATTGCATAAGAGGAAAATGTTAGTAAAGACAAATATTTTTGAAAGGAAAAAGGTTTATGTTAGTAATGACATTAATATGATAAGATAAATTTTGGTAATTTTACGAATCGATTTGGTAATTTAAAAACAATTAAAAGTCATTTAAATGATTAATTAGAAATTAAATAAAATATGCATGCAAAAATAATAATTTTAATGCTAAAAATTAAATAAGTATTTTTCTGATGATTATGCAAAAAATAAATATTTTTGGTGTTTTTTAGATGCATGATAAAAATATTTGAAGATAAATTAAAATGTATGAAAAATATTAAAGAAAATATAAGTTAGTTTTCAAAGAGTAAAAATAAGATGGTCTTGCCAGGGATCGAACTGGTGACCATTGAGAGAATCTTCCCCTCTGCTTGCCTTTACCACTCAGCCAGCGTGCACTTGGTGTCATGGAATTACAAACGAATGCTTATAAGGGTTTATGTGTCATGAGTTTGTGACTTAACCGATCGGCCGTGTGGGGTCGAGTTGAATGGATGGGCGAATCAGTTGCTCCCTCGTGCCACTTGTTGTCGGTCGAGTCAACAAGTCACCCTTTGGAGCCCTAGCTCGGTCATCTTCTCGGTGAGACAAATCGCAAACTGCGAAATAGCAAAAATAAATGGCAAAGGAATACCTACCCCTAAATTGAACCTTGCGAATCCATTGGTGGCATTAGTTTTCCACGAAAGTGCACTACAGGTGATTCGAAAAGACAATTCAAAAACCTAACTATGGCAAATCGACTTACGGGCGTTCAAGCATCAAAGCGATGGTCGGATCTTTCCTATGGAACCTCATGAACACATTAGAGTGGTTAGTTTTGATTAAAACACGGATAATAAAATGCAAATTCAAGAAAAATATGAATATGTGTGATCATGTATGGCTCGATTAAATTTTTCAACCATGAGTAATGATGTATACTTACTCCAAAATACCTTAGGAACACAATGGAATGGATGAGAGAGGCTGAAAGTGGCTGGAACTTGGAATTCGATTTTCACAACTTTGAAGAAATTTTTGAGAAAAATAAGGGTTGTTGTAGGGCTAGGGTTTCGTCCTTGGCTTTGTGCAATATGTTGGGTATTTATAGAGTGAGGAATGAGAGCAAAAAGAAGGAAAAAAAGATATGCCATTCAATGTAAAATTATTTCCTTTCAAATAAAATCCAATCTTTTGAAAATTTGATTTTCTCTTCCATATGCAAGCTAGCACGAATTTGGCAAGTCTTGTGGGCAATCTTGGACCTCAAGTTTGATAAAAATCCAATCCATTTGAAAATATATCTTGTTCTCATATTTTATATAATTTAAATTTGAATTTAATACTTTTTAAATTCAAAAATAAATCAAAAAAATAGAATGTGGTCATGGAAAAGCATCAATAGGTCACAAATAATATTATGAACAAGTTTGGATCATAAAATTATAGGCCCATTTGGAAAAAATTGGATTTTGACAAATATCTCTCTTTGTGCACCTCTTCAAAAATGCCCAACTTGTGCAAGGTGTATTTTGCTCAATTTTCCACATTTTTGAGTGTTCTTGGACTTTTTAGAAAGCTCTAATTGTACTCTAACCAACCTCTTTGGTTTCATGTCAATTGGAGTTTCCATGCTTAATAAATCTTCAAAACAAAAAGTTGACTTTTTGTTGACTTTGAAAAGGACCTGTAATGTTTAGATCCATATCTTCCAAATGAAGCATTTCTTGAACATTCTTGTGAGACATGAAGTTGTAGAGAATTGAATTCTCTTCAAAATGAGAGGTGGTGGAAAAATTTCTGAGAAAGTATGAAGAAGTTATGCTCAGTCAAAGTTCAGTTGACTTTTCACTAGAAAACCCTAATTTGGAAAGTTTGACTTTTGTGCAAATCTTGAGTTTTCTTGATGAATCATGATCAACCCTTGATCAAATGATGAATGTGACTTCAAAATGAGGACTTTGATCAAAAATCGGGAAGTTTGTTGTATGTTGACCACGATTGACTTTTGTCAATCTGTGATTTTCAACCATCGAGCAATTATGGAAATTTGACTTGTGAGGCTTGAAACTTGACATGGAGAATCTTTGAAGCATATGAGGAGGCATGATGACCATTGGAGATGTTGGAAGTCCATATTGATCACGAATTGTCAAACCCTAGTTTGAGTTGATTGTCTATGAGAGGTTTGTCGATCACTAATTACACACATGGGAATTAGCTACCACCAAAATGTACATGCATGCACATCATAAAAGCATAAACAGATCAACACGAGTTATGATAACATCATACATCATAAATCATCATCAATTGAAACATGATAACCATCATTTATCATGAACATCATTAAACAACATAAACATGCAAGCAATTACACATCAATTAGTAATGCTATCACCAACATATAAATCTGACCATCAATATGCACTCATACATCATCACAACATCGACATACCATTTCATATACACAAATATGCACATAAGAATAAACCACATAATCGGAAAGTCAACGATTTTCAAAATAAAATCAAATTCTTGTTATTTTCTTTGTTTTATAAAATAGAGTATTTAATTTAAAAACAACGTCCAAAGCGAGATTAAAAGCGAACTTATAGTTTGAAAGTTAAGAATTTTAAAAGTTTAGTATTTTTCAAAAATACTTGAGTAACAGGTTCCTCTAGGAAATGCTGGTTCCCACTATCATAATAATAAACACGTTCTTTGGAAAATGTATGGAGAACCGGTTCCTCGCGAGGAATAAGGTTCCACGTTCAAAATCAACTTTCTAGAAAATGCCTTGGAACCCGGTTCCCCCATAGAATGTCTGTTCCCACGACTCGGAAAAACCACTCTCTGGAAATTATATGAGAAAGCGGGTTCCTCCCGGAGAGTAGATTCCTATAGCGTATGTAGCGAAAATCCAAATTTGACAACATTCTTTATTTTCCCATTCAACCCAATCATACCAACACGAATTCAATTCACATCAACACCAAAATAGAACTCATTACATGATTCCAATGCAACAATGGCATACCAAAACATTCTACAACAACTATATAACATCAAGTTGTATCAAAACATCAAAAATTGTGAAATTGGGGTTTAAACACATAAACCTAAAAATCCTAAATTAGGATTCCTAATCTCTTATTCTATTCTATTATCCTCAAAATCCATAATACACTATAATTAGAGAAATCACCCCTTACCTTAGTCAACTTCTTAAATCTTCCTTGAGCTTTACGTTCCTGTTCCTCTTCTGCTCTTCTTCTCTTTTCACGTATAATCCTCTTTTCTCTAAATTGGCTTTCTAACCTGTTTTCCTCTTATTAATTCCTTTTTATTATAATGATAACAATAAAATAATGTGTTATGGGCTTTTACTTCCTTACACCTCCTTCCTCTACTAATCACAACACAAGCCCAAACCTTTACTCCTTTTATTTCCAATTATTCTAAAAATACCAAAATTTTAATTTTAATTAAATAAATAATTCAAATTCAAATTATTTAATAATTGAAAATATTGGGGTGTTACAAAGGCCATTACTGGAAGATATGCTAGCACAAACATTTTCAAACTAACCAAAAGATATCTCTTGCAGGACATAGGCAGTACTCAACAACTTTATCAAGGCATTCTTGTGTGCCTTAGAATCTCATAGCAATGAGAGGATGGAAATATTAGCAGGGGTTTGAGCAAGTTGATCAATCACGGAAATCAATTTTGCGAATATATCTCATAATCTCTTCAACATCATTTGCCAAATCAGGATTAGCGACCTGTAACTCAGGTTCTTTTGTTGGCTGCTTGCCTTTAACTTTCGCTAAAGCATCTGCATTAGGCAGTGCAATTGGAGCAGCAAAAATCCGACCACTTCTAGTTACTCATACTTGCACAAAAATTATCAGTGTTAGAAACATCATACTCATCATCCTTCTTAGAAGAAGAAGAACCATCTTCCTGTTTGACTCCATGGTGATAGACATTTGATCTGTAGTGCCATGGCACAACTTTATCACTCACACACGGGATAAAACCAAGTTTCATGATCAACAATGGAACAGTAGGTGCAGATATCACAACATGAGTATAGGGAATAGAAATCACAGACACGTCTCGTGTTACACCTTTCTTACCCTATTTAATCCTATAAAACTGTAATTCTCCACTGGTGATCAAACTTTGAATACCATTCTTCAAACCTTCACATCCATTTGAACAATTTTCACATTCAACACAATCGATTCACGACCATAAAAGCGCTGTCTTTATCAAATCTTGCTTAATAAAAGCGATAGTGTCTTCCTAAATTAACATCCATAATCAAGTTTAGGACCTCACTATCCTCCATGACTTGGACTACTCCACCGGCATCTTTGCAACATTGGGTTACGATCACATTAGGCCTAGGTTGTTATTGTTGTTGGGTGTCAATGATGGCTTCAAATCAATCAAGTCTTGCACTTTGCACTTGAAAGCATAGTAGTTCTCAATATTGTGTCCAGCAGTGCGAATGGAATTCACAAATGGCATTAACATCATAATTCCTTGGATGTCAAGAGGTGGAGGAGCATACCTTTGGGACCACCAATTTCAAGTCAATCAATCGCGTCAAAATTTCACATAAGTCATTGGAACCACATCGAATCTTCTAGGTGTGCGGTTATTGCCGACCTTGATATTCTTTGGAGAGGAGCTTATTGAGCCACGGTTGAGAAGTAGAAATAATTCTTGCATTGACTTGGACCTTGCCCTATTTCCATAAACAACACAGTTTCTCCTTTTTCCTTCTTAGGATGACCAATGAATTCCTTCTTTATAGTGAAGAAATTCCACCTTGATTATCTTTGGATCTTAGGATTCAAATCACTTTCAATCCTCTCGCCATATCGAACCATTTCGGCAAAGTTGGCGAGAGGTACTAAAACGACATAGTAGTGTCTGAAGGGTCTTGGTAAACATGTCTATCATTTCTCGCTCCATCATGGGTGGTTGAACTCTAGCGGCGACTCACGCCACTTCTAAGCATACTCTTTAAAGGTCTCGAGTTTTGAGATTAATTCGTGATTGGGTGCGATTTAGAGACATATCAATATTGAGCGATATTGCTAGATAAAGGCGTCAACGGATCATCCATGTCACGACATGATTTTTCAAGGTGTATATACCACTCAAGAAGCTCGCTAAACTCTCTTGAAAGAAGTGCATAAAGTCTTTCATCTTGATATATACCACCATATTATGGAAATAAGTTGTGATGTGAGTTTTCGGACAAGTAGCTCCATTGTACTTATCAAAAGTAGGAACTTTGACTTTTGGATGGAGCCTCACCTAAACCAAACCCAAGTAAAAGGTCCAAACCGACACCTTTTTCCCTTCAATGGCCACGATTCTATTTTCAAGCGGTACTACGGTCTCAACGGAAACTAGCCTCGCTACCATTATGAGTAAACTTCCCCGTTCTGATCAAAATCATGATCCTGGGAACGGGGACGACCTCTACAATGATGCCCCTACATTTAATTGTTATAAAAATAAGGTTCTGGAGGTGGAGGTGGTGGAGATAGGAACCAACCATTGTTGAATCTGAGACCACTAATCACGAAGGTGATCATTGACACCAAATCATCATTGTGATGAGCATTGATTACAACTGCCCGTAGAAATCATCAAAGTTCTCATGGAGCTCGATCTCAACACGAGGTCTTTCCACAAGAGCTCTCAATTCCTGTTGACCACGGTTCATGGTAGTGATTACTTCCATAAACTGTGCCATTTTCCCTTCCATTTGCGCCTCCATTGCTGCCATATTTGCCTGGAGTTGCTCCATTTGACGGTGTTCATTGCTTCGAGTTGAGTAATAGTGGAAGGTTGAGTTTGCAATTTTCTCGATTAAGAACAAAAGCCAGCGATAAGAGTCTGAGCAAAACACATTATTCATGATATATACATGTATGAATGTAATGCATGCAATGACATATTTGAACATTTCAAGACTCTAACACTTTGATTCAAGTTTTAGGGGCGTAGACAATAAACAAGATAATGGATCTTGGCGTTGATCATCATTAAACCGGGATAAAGAGTCTACAAAAGTTTGATCATCATTTTTGATACATACAATAAATGAGCAATCCCATCAACAAACGATGGTGATTCTCGACAAAATTCAAATAAGCGAAGATCTAAATGTCCGACATAGGAAACCCTTTGGTATCTTGAATTCCCATCTAAATCTTGAAACGATCAATCTCCTCTATAGCAGAGACAATTGAACCTCTTACTCCTTGGTGGGGTTCATGCACCAACTTTGATTGGTTGCTTCTCAACCGTCAATTTGATCCTTGTGCTTCTTTTCCATATCAACATTGGATTTCTTAAGGAACTCAAAATATTGGTTCTTCTGATTGTACTTCTCTTTGGCTTCAGCAATGGCTTTCTTAAAGTCTTCAGAGGGAATAGAACAGTCCTCTATTCTTGGTATGTTCCTTGCAGCATCGGAGGCTTCTCCTTTGAAGTATTTGAGCTCGTGAACCAATTGATTCTTCTCTTGAGTAACCATGTGATTTTTCACTGTCAGAGTTTCGTTTTCTTCAAGCAAACACTGATTCTGAACACGTAGCAAATCATAATCTCCTTTCGGTACGACATCAGGCATTTCAGAATATTGAGGATACAACGGAGCTTGTATAGCGAAGGTGTAACGCCACGAATTTAATTAATTATTTAATTAAATTATATAAGGAATTATTTATTAGAATTAGTCGAAGTCGAGAATTGTTGGAATCATCTAAGAGGCGTGATTGGATTATTATGTTGTTTGGGAAGTTAAGTTGATAGTCGAGTAATTAGTCGGTTTAATATTAGAAATAATATTATTATATTTGATTATTATTTAATTAAAAATTATATTTAGTTGTGGTGTGTTAAATAGCATTTTGGAGGTGTGAATAATAGGCCCAATAGAATAATAATAATATTATCATTATTATTATTATGGTATAAGTTGGAATTATATATTAGAAGTAGTAGTAGTTACTAGTAGCCAATATATAAGAAAAAGAAGAAAAACCAGTACATGAGGAGAAAATAAAAGATGAATAAGGGGTTGAAGGAAATTGACCTCCGGGAGAGAAATTGTAGACCAAAAGCTAAACCGAAATTCGACCAGAAATTAGGATGCGATCAGAGAATTGAACTTTCGTTGAATCCAGGTAAGGGTGGGGTTCTTGCTTTATAATTAGGAACATGATGGATGATAGGTAGATTGGGATTTATAGATTTTTCCTATTTGCGTCTTGTTATTGTTGATTTGATTCCAAATTGATGTTTGATAATCCATGGAATTAGTTGATTGAATTAGAAAAATGTTGTTTTGTTTGGTTCCCCTTATTGCTAGTACCTTATGCTGAATCGATTTTGGTTTGCGGTGTTTTGGGATGTCAAAATTTGGAATTTGAGGCTTGAGGAAGATCTTTGTTTGCCTGAAGAAACCCAATACCACATTCGATTCGAGCGCCAGGTGGGCCTTAGCGAAATGAGTTCTGTCAAAAGGCAGCGTGAAGATGAGGGCCGACAGCGTCTTGTGATATTGAACAATAAATTACGATTTTGAAATTCTTCCCAAATTAAGTAGTTAAGCGATTGTTTTGGTAGGATTTCATGGTAAAATAATGTTAGTGATTAATAAGGAATGATCTAGAATTAATTAGAAACCATATCAATTAGTGGGTTGGCGGTTTTAGGCGGTATAGTTAACCAATCGAGTTTGAAGGGATTGTGCGAATGGTTCATATCGTTAGTAAGCCATTAGGTTGTATTTGTTTCTTTGAATTTATTGAATTTATGAATGTGGTTGTTGTCCCAATTATGGACAAGTGTTGTTGAGCAACTTGATGGCGTTGATGGTTGATTTGTTGTCCTATGTTGTTAGTTGTGGATGTTGTTGTTGTATGACATATATGATTGTCGCATACATACATTGCATATTATGTTGGCCTATGTTGGAAAAAACACATTGGTCGTTGGGGGCAAAGTTGATTACGTTGAAGGCTTACGCCTTGATGCCTCGATGGCGATAGTTGATTACCTTGGGAGTTTTACTCGATGGTACCACATGCATCTACATTTGTCAAGTTGCATATTATATCTCATAATTATGTTGTTGTGCGATCAAATTGTGTTTGTTGTTGATTGGTTGTGAGATTGAAAAATGGTGATTTTTATATGATTCTAACTATATATTATTTCTCATGATCTTAGTTATATAGTTTGATATCTCACCCTTTCGATTGTTTCCCGTTGCTTTTATACTGGTAATGTGCAGGTAATCAGAAGGAGTAGCTCTTATCATTTTTAGTTCAAGTTTGGTGTCATTGCTCGGATACGTAGCACTCGGGGGAAAATGAAAACTTGTATTGTTTAATTACTTTATGTTAAACTTTATGTTGATTATCGAAGAGTTTAGTTATGTTGATGATGTTTTATGATTTGAGAGATGCTATGTTCTATGTGGAGAATAATTATGAAACCGATGCGTGCTTAATGAAGTTGTTTATGTTTTGAAGACTAAAATTATGCGTTGCGTTAGTTCTGCTCTTTTAGAGTGTTATGTATCTACTTTAAGTAAAAATGACAAGTTATGTGTTTATGTTGAAAAGTGTGACATCCTAATTATGTTGTGAAAAGAATTTTATACTCTGATTTTCTATTTAACTGCTTAGGGTAAATTGGGGTGTTACAGAAGGGCCAACAACGGTCTTCATTCTTCTTCATAATCCATTGCATATAAGGCGCATATGCAGTAGGATCTCTTCTACCAAAGTATTGCACTCCTTCAGTATGGATTCCTTCCCAAGCTTAGATAGCTTAGAGCATTGACTCGGTATTTAGGTACATCAAAGTACAAAGTCTCTTTTACATGCCTTTCTTCAGGTGGCTCCTTCAAAGCATACCCCAATTATCTTCTGGAAAGAGTTGGATTATAGTTAATGCCTCCCCTTATGCCAATGAGAGGAACATTAGGGAAATCTCCGCATCGGGTAATCACCCTCCTTATACTCTGGTCTAGATAAAGCTTCCTTATACCAATCAAGATCTCTAGCAGATTGACCCATCAATCTTGGTAGCCACCTTGAAGTGTTCTAAGTGTCGACAAATCCACCGATTTGAGGAAGAAGACCTCTAAACCAACAGTACAACAATGATGTGCAGAGATGAACAACCCCTACCTTACCTTTATAGCTTCTCGAATGGATAAAGTGATAAACTTCTCCCAAGAGTGTCGATGCGGTACATGGTTCTTTTGAATGAGCAGAGAAATGACATTTTGTCGACAAAATTGATCTCATTTGGGAATAAAACCATTTCGTAGATGCAACGAGCCAAGATAGCATTGAACGCTTTCCATTCCTTCTTATCGGATTTAGCATGAGCTCTTTTAGTAGGAAACTCAAATGAAAACCATCTACCTTCGCTTTACTTGCGCCATGAGCTTTCACAACCGATTCTCCCAAACAAAGGGTGGCGGCCATCTGAGAGTCATCAGGTTTTTTCATAGCAGGACGAAAAGGCACTTGGCGTAGTATTGGAATATTCAGAATAGCGGAGTATTCCTCCAAAGTTGGCGCTAAAAAGATAATCGGGGAACACAAAGCATCTCAACTCCACGTCATAAAATTCAAGCAAAGCCAAAAGCCCATCTTTTTGATACACGGTAAGAGGATATTTCAAACAGGATAGAATTCTTCCATAGTCTTTCGCAAACACATGAAGCCTCTCTGGAGTAGATCACTTAGCCAACAAAAAAAGATCGTCAAGATTCAGCATATGCAACTTATAAACCACATTGTGACGACGATTGGTCTTCCTTTCAGTATCCATCTTCCAAGAAACGACCCACAACTAGACTCGAAGGCTAGACAATCCTGAAATGAAACAAATATGCATGTTAAGAAAATGAAATAAAAAGAAAACATGAATGCAATGCACATAGGTCATGTATCCTGTATATTGAACCACTGTTATGCGGATAACAGAACCAAGTCATATGTAACACAATCAGAGTTTCGGCCTAAATCTGAATATCACTGGTAACACTAGAAAATACCATGCATCTAGAAAATACCGAAGGTCACAGAACACGGAACCAAATATCACAGAATCAACATCAATACCTGTAGTAATGATTTTTCCCATCCCCACCTCACGGGTAACTCTAAACAGAACATGTGGTCCCCAAGTGGTTTCCAGAGTCGACAATCCTCCGTTTAATACCTTGCCCATGCATAAGGGATGCAGAACAATGGCAGTATCGGGAGAACCTCGGTTGAATGTGGTACTTCATGTGTCCTCACATGCATTAAAGGAACGCGGGATTTCACATGAACATTCGTCTATCCTATATGTCTCTGGCCTAGATAATGGGCCTTTTACCTCTTGAAACTCCAGCCCCAAATATCACAGCACAGTAGCAGACAATGTACATGATATATGAAAGCGATAAAATGTCACATAGGATGTAATTCAAACATACAAAGGATGGTACGATAAAGAAAGTAAATAGATAAACACCAAATAGATAAGAAATAAAAGCTAGGATCGACTCTGAGCGGATCACCGTGAACATCGAGATAGGATATATCAATGAAGTCGCCATCAAATGTTTTCATCTCACGAAGGAGAAAGGAAAACATCGAGTAAACAGAGAGGAAGAAATCATGGTCTTATGACCGAGATCTGGGTAAGTCATTATGTGAGGGGAAGGATTACCTACCCGCATGTAGTACTACGGTATCCACTTATTTTTCTAGCTAAGGGGTATGTTATATCTATCTATCGCTTAATCACTACAATGCATGAGAAATAAAGAAAATAAAAGAAACCACAGGGAAAAAGCAAGTATTTACAAAGTTGTTCTCAATCGAGCCTCGTGACAAGATGCCTCGTAATCCCTCGTGCAATAGGAAAGTTAGGCGTCGTAGTTCGGCTCACTTCTTTTAATGGGTTTGTGTTTTTACTTGTGAAAAAGTTTTACACAAAAAAGCACCATAAGCGAGAAAAAGAGTTTGCATTGGTTGGTTGATTTTACCTTTAAGAAAGGAGTTTTGAACCATTATTAGTTGTTTTAGTTTTCAAAAGAAAAATAAAGCAAGTTTTAGTTTTAATTAAATGCAAGGATGCAAAAAAGAAACAAACAAAACAAGACTAACTAGTACCACCTAAATGTTGTCATGCAAAGATTGGACCTAAGGTTGAGGATGTAAGGTAATCTCTACCTATGTTGACATGTAAAGGATGTATATCCTAATGTCTAGGCTCGAAACTATCTAAAGCGGTCCTAAGGAAAGCAATCTTATATCTATCTTGGTTGTAGAACCAAGGGATGCAAAGGATGAAGCAATCAAGTGCTTTGGCGAGCAGACAAGCAATGCAATAAAACAAATGTCGAGGAACTGTAGGAAAAGGAGGAAGTCCCATATCCAATGTCGGTATGAATATACGGAGTCGAACGAGGCCGACATATCCATTCCGTGAAGGGTATCACCGCATGACATGAATTATCAAGTGTGAAGAGAGAATGATGCGAGTTTGGAAGTAAATGTGAACCCCATGAAAGCGTGGAGAGTCAGAATAGGGAACCCTTGCCACTTTTTATTATTGACTCGATAAAGGAAGCAAAGGCCCTTGCGTCTTGGTGACACGGATTATAACAATGCGAGGTCAATTGGGACCTTTTCCATGTACCCATTATATCATCATCATATATATCAATAAGTATCAAGTGGGACTTTGCTTGGTGGTGTCTGCTAGGTTTCCTAACCACTCGACCTATGGAAGCACAAAATGTAAACACTTACTGAGAATTACCTCCCTATGGATGGTGGAGGATTTTAAACAAACCAAACACAATTAGCACACAATTTGCGGAATGCCTAGCTATAGGTCCTTAAACAGCAACTTTGAGCCCAACGCTCTTATCCTAATCATGGAAAAGAAAGTGGTAAACCCCTACTTCTCATGATATCTAGCAAAGCTATAAATGAATCACGATAAACAAGGTATAGCTAATATCGACAGATAACAAATCATGAAACTATGAGCTAAATATACTCTGGAAAACTTCAAGTTTGCAGCCAAGCAATAAGTAAATCGGTGAGAAATGCAGGAGCATCAAAGCATATCACAGTCGCGTTCTTACGCATCCAATAAAGCGCAAACTATAATGATCGGACAAAGAAAAAAAGTATTGCGCGTTCGTATGCAAAACAAATATCAATTGTGCATTCGTACACAATTGATACACATACACAAAGAAGTAAAACCAAACAAGAAGACAATAGAATGCGGCGTTAAATGCATAAACAAGGATTAGGATACGCACTCATACACATTCAAATCAAAAGCACCTACCGAAAGGGTAAAACCCAACAAGCGAGACAATAGAATGTACACGTATGTGTACAAGCAAAAGAATACGCATTCTTACGCATTTAGACAAAAGTACTTGCAAGAATGGAGTAAAACCAAACAAGAAGACAATAGGATTCACGTTAAATGCATAAACAAGGATTGGAATGCTGATGTCGCATTCAAATCAAGATAACACAAATAGAAATCCCATAATAGACAATATAATGTACACGTATGTGTAGAAGGGATGGAATACGCGTTCATACTCATTCAAACAAGAACACCTGCAAGCAAGGAGTAAAACCCAACAAGCAGACAATAGAATGTACACGTATGTGTACAAGCGGTGAACAGCGTTAAATGCGCATTCAAACAAGAGAACTGCAAGAATAGAGTAAAACCAAACAAGCGAGACAATATAATGTACATGTATATGTACAAGCGGTAGAATGGGCGTTCTACGCATTCAAACAAGTGGACAACCTACAAGAAGGTGTCAATCCAAGCAATATGCAAATAGTATGCACGTTCGTATGCATACAAGAATTGGAATGCGCATTCGTACGCATTTAAGATCAGATAACCTGCAAAAAGGTGTAAATCAAAGCACACATACAATAGAGTGCACACGCATGTGTCAAGCGCAAAATATGGATGCTAGAAGTCCGTATCTCATGTAAAGAGGTCAAAATACCTTGCACATGAAACAAAGTGTCAAAATTAACAAAGCAAGTGCTAAAAATAAAGCACTGAATGCAAAACCGATTACAAATATGATTATAATCTAGTATAAGCATGTAAAAAGTTAAATAAAATCACAAAAATCGAAATGGGAAGGCGGTTTTCTGAAATCGTAGCGAAAAAGTCAACTTCTCGGATTCAAAAACCTGAGAGGTTTTAATTAATTCCAAGTGGAAGCGATATTTTTTAGACCTTAAAGTGACGGAGCAGCCACTCCGTTTTGGCACATTGCACTTGAAAAATGCTAAATAATATGCTTAAGGAACTCAAAATTCATATTTTGAATTAAATGCTTACTGAACTCAAAATTCATATTTTGAATTAAATTCTGATTCAAGTTTGTTTTGATTTTGAAATTTGAGATGAATCGAAACTTAATTCGCTACATGTAATCAAAAGGCCAAAACAAAATGAAACACAATTTATGTACAAGATTGATTGAAAATCGGATAAAAAAAGTGTGCAAAAATGCATGTTTATGTACATTTTGTGATGTATAGATGGATGAAATGCAAGTGTATGAGATATCATATGCACATGGTATGTATTCAATGTAAATCAACTCTAAAAACAATGCATGTCATGTATTATGTCATACAATAACCAAGTTTGTGATGTGTTGAAGTGTTGTGAATCATACATGTGAAAATGTGAGTGAAAGTGAGGTTTCGACACACTTTAATGTCATGAAAGTTGAATACCGACACATAAACTTGATTCTTTTATTCCATATGCAAATGTATGAAAATGTAAAGATGCTAATTATGTCATGAGTGTGAGTTTTAGGTGCATGTATATGTGTTATGTATAATGCAAATGCACCTAAGTATCAAAATGCTATAAATGCTACATTTCTACACGACACGAGTAAGAATTCAAATTATGCCTTTAATTCACATGTTTCGATTAAATTTAATCAATCTATATTCTCTCTAATGCATGAGCATGTGATAGATGATGCAAAATGCACAAACTAGTGGCCTAAATGCAAAGATAAACAATTACACAAGTGTATATGTGTGTTACGTACAATATTCCTTCACACTGACACACTTTAACGTTACAAAATCGGAATCAAATCAAAGAATTTGACAAAACAAAATCAAGAATCGGAATCCACAAGGAAAATGCAATCAATTCGACTATTCAATTTCAAGAAAAGCTAAAAGTGAAAAATCACTTAAAATAAGTGCTTAATTGAATTAATCACTTAATTAAACTTGAAGTTTGATGTTGAATTATTGAAGATAATACCAAATCTTCCTTCATTTGATGATAATAGTCAAAATTGGACTCGAAATCGAAAGAGGAAAACATGAATTCTTGAAAATTGGGAAAAAAAAACAAGAGGAAGAGCTTCATATGAGCTTGGCCGAGCAAGGAGAGGTGCTTGTCGGTCTGTTGTGGTGGCAAGGCGGTGGAGGCTACCGTGCGAGACCGGCTGGTTTGGAAGGAGGAGGATGTCGGACCTTGGAGATGGCGAAAGCGCGATCAGCGTGGGAGGGCGATTAGATCACATGGAGGCGGAGAGTAGCACGAGGAGGTCACCAGTCAGGCAAGGGAGATCCGGGGAGTATTCCTGTAGTCGACGGTGGATGGAGGGAAGCCGATGGCCAGGCTGTGGTGGTTGTTCGATCGATTGTGTAGGGAAGGAAGAGAGTTTGAATTTTGTTCTTCAAGTTTGAGAGAAATTAGAGAATTGAGATTGATTTGAGATGAAATTTGAGAAAATGATTGTGTCACCTTGAATTGTGAAGAAAAAATTAATTTATAGGGTGAAAATTTGGGCCTTAGAGTTCCTTGGATCCACATTAAGCCCAAATCACGATTATCAGAATAATTTTTGTAATTAGTCCAAAACATCTCGATTAGATGCGAAATTTGAAGTCGGACTCTAAGCGAAAAATGTCACGGGCATAATTTTCCTACTTGTGAGTTCAAATTTCAACTCGAATGGGCGAATGGTCCGGGAGATCTGATTTTTGAAGTTTTAGGCTGAATTTTCAAGCATCGACACATGCGAAATTTTGTTTACGCACTTGAAGAAATTGCCTCGAGCGAGGGTCTTCTAATCAAGTTTGAACTTGGTATCTACGAGACAAATGAAGCCAACAAAATTTGTAAACTTTTGGCACAAGTACCACCTTGTTTCAATAAAAATTGGCGAGATATGATTTTCGAACTTCGCGTGTCGGATGAAAATTGTTCGATTCATTAAAACAACTATGAAGAATAAAGCTCTTAAATGGTAAGGTTTTGCTCTGACTTGAAAATGAAAGTCAGTACTGTCTGAATTTTAAAAACCGGCCTCACTCTGTTTCGATTTTCTATCTAGGGTAGCGAAGGTTTCGATTACTTGCGTGGTACAACACTAAAATTGAGTTTAATCCTCTTGAGAAATCAATTCCTTTTGGGACCTTCTTCAATTAATTTGCATTCTACTAGTGAACAAAAGTTGTAGATAATAACGAGAGACTTGCCTGTCAAAATTATCGAGAAAATACCGACGAACCGAGAGATATGCCTTCGGGCATGAAAGCATTTGAAAACCAAAATTCACTTTATTGAGAAATAAGCAAATAAAGTCTTTTCTTGTGAAACAACCTTGATCTAAGCAGGTAAAATGGAGAATAAATTGATATGATACCAATGCTCATGGAATCAAAAAACATAGATCTCGACTAGAAAATCTTGCAATAGCCATACGAGGCAGAAATATCGATTTTTGGCTCGAAATGATCTAAGATAGGTGAAGCATACGATTTCTTCCACAATCGAGGTATTTGGAACATGGTAACCATGTGATAAATTCTATGCATGTAAATTCAGGAATTTTTATGATAATGCGATTATAAGCGAAACTTCAAAATTAAGAGTGTAAATTTTGGGGTACAATGAGAGGTGACGCCTAAACTCAACAAGTTGGGCTGGTTTCGATCTTGTTTTGCGCCACCAAATTCTTAAAGCTCTAATATGGCCACTCCTATCAAGTTCTCAAGCTTGGCGTTAGTTATGGATAAGTGAATGTTTTTGGCGGCGATGATAGAAAATCACGACCTTGACAGTGGATGCGCTCCAATGTCCCTAGTGTGGAATTGAATAACTGGACTTTTGAAGACTATGTCCCAGTCACAATAGTCAAAGAGTAATTTTTTTTCTCTTTATCATGCAAGAATTCATGTGCTTTTACCAAGGCACAGTGAATCATATGTAGGGTCACCTTTGTTTTCTCATGCAAAGTTTTATCACGAAATAAAAGAACGTCTTTTGCTTTCAAATATTTTGCTCTCGGTATTTCTATTTTATTTCACGATTTTAAAACGTAAAATGGAAATGCTTTATTTTTCCTTTTTTCATCCAAAACACTAAAATAAGCATAAAATCAATCATGCAGATATAATCCCACTATCATAATGGATCCCTTGGACAACGACTCTGCTATCACTCTTTATGACTTTGATAATCTGATCAATCAAGACGAAGAAGAAGGTGATAAAGATTGTGAACTTCCTGAAGAGTTAGAAAGATTATTAAAGCAAGAAGAAAGGGTTATCTAGTATCGGGAAGATTAAGAAAGTGAATCTTGGCACCAAAGATGCGATTAGAGAGGTTAAAGTTAGGGCTGCTCGGAGAGAGGCGGTGTAAAGCAAAATGATTAAATCACTCAAGGGTATTTAGATATATTCTCTGGTCTTATGAAGAAATTCCCGGGTTGGATAGCGACATTGTTATACACAAGTTGCCATTGAAAGAAGACTGCACTCCAGTTAAGCAAAAGCTTCGAAGAACTCATCCTAAATGTCTAAGAAGATCAAGGAGGAAGTCCAGAAACAACTCGACGCGGGGTTCTTGAATTTGATTTCTTATCCCTCGTGGGTCGTAAATATCGTGCCAGTGCCCGAAAAGGATGGAAAAGTCAGAATGTGCGTGTATTATCGAGACTTGAACAGAGCTAGTCCGAAGGATGACTTTCCGCTTCCCCATATTGACATATTAGTGGACAATACAGCTCATGCCAAGGTGTTCTCGTTTATGGATGGTTTCTCGGGCTATAATCAGATTAAAGTGAAGCCAGAGGATATGTACAAGACAACTTTTATCACCCCATAGGGTACATTCTACTACAAGGTAATGCCTTTCGGATTGAAAAATGACGGGGCAACCTATTAGCAAGCAATGGTGACTCTTTTCCATGACATGATTCATAAGGAGATTAAAGTGTACTTTCGGGGTCCAATCTGGAAAATTGTTAGGCTTCGTTGTAACCGAAAGAGGATCGAGATTGATCCTACAAAGTGAAAGCAATAAAATAAATGCCTGAACCAATAACTGAAAAGATGTTTTTGGCTTTCTAGGGAGGTTAAACTACATCTCTAGATTCATCTCTCACGATTGCCACGTTTGAACCAATATTCAAATTATTGCGAAAAGATCAAATAGTCAGGTGGAATGATGACTGTCAGAGTCGTATTCGATAAGATAAAGGTATTTGCATGAACCTCCGATCTTTATGCTTCCCATGGAGGGTAGGCGTATATTATATATATGATGCTTGAAAGCTCAATGCGGTGTGTATGGAGGCGACATAGCCGAGTTTGGTCGAAAAGAGCATGCAATATACTACCTTAGAAAAAAGTTTACCGACTATGAGAAAAACAACTCTACGCAAAGAAAACTTGTTGTGATTTGGCTTGGCGCTGCATGATTAAGGCGGTATATGTTGACTCATACTACCTTGTTGATATCCAAGATGGACCCGATCAAATACATATTTGAAATCCATCAGGGACGGATAGCCATATGGAAAATGATTTTTAAAGTTTGACATCCAGTATTACTCAAAGGTGATCAAGAGTAGTGTATTGGAGGATTATGTTGCCCGATTCTTTGTGGATGATTATCAAGCAGAGAAAGCAATAAAAATGATCTAGAAATCCTTAAGGCATTCTCTCTTTAGGGTGTGTCCCCGGCGAGTCGCTTGATTACGCGCACGTGAAGGCCGACTTTGTAGGTTTGCATCACAAAATGCGGATAGCAAGAGTCGCCACCGACTTTTCTTTAATCCATTAAGGAAGGTAAAAGTACGAAAAAAGACCTTCGTTAGATTCTGAGTAAGGGAGAAGGTTATGAAAAGGGAAGGTATTAGCACCCCTTTCCATCCGTAGTTATCTACGGGCTCTTAGTTGCTCTTAGATCATTTTAAAATTGTGCTTTCTGTGTGTTTGAAAAATGTTTTGAAAAGGCATTTCGCTTTGACTTTGTAATGATTCATGTAGGAATGTATACAAAGTGTTCGGAAATGTTTCGTTTTGAAAAGAGTTTGAACTTTGACAAAAAGTGTGAGGTGTGAAAAGTATTTTGATAGAGCAAGCAACTAAAAGTCTTATTACCTACTCGAATTGTGGTTTCGTGTTATTTCGTTCCTTTGAAGAGCGCTATCCATACCATTAGTTGGTAGGTAACTCTATTTGTTGGATGTAAGCGGGACATTCGAAGGGACATCGGATGGTCATAGTTGTAGGAAGTATCCTAGCACATTCGAAGGGACTATCATCATTTTCGTGGCGACAATCGAGGTCAAGATCATGTATTCGGAGGCGACATCGTGGGTCTATGATCTTTGTATCGAAGGACTATGATGATTTGTTTTGAAAACAGCGGTGCTAGAATACCTCTACGTTCGAGGGACATGACCATTTGAAATCGAAAGGCATCGAGAGAACCCTAAGGGTGCATGTGTGAAAGAGTGTGTCAATTCGGATATTTTATCTTGAAAATTAGAGTGATCTATGTTCAATTTTATCTTGCCATACTGCGCTAATTACTAGCAGTTTATAAGATGCGGAAATTAAAATGCGGAAAGGTAAAGTCTTGGAAAGATAAATCCCTACATTACATGGCTTTAGGGCGAGATACATAATTTAAACTTACGGAAAATAAAATCCCTAATTAAAACTATTACATCCCATGAGCAATTACATTATTGGAAAAAAGAAAGCGATAAGAAAAATCGCTTAAGCAGGATAACTTTTGTGAAAAGATAAGAAATGGAAAATCTGAAGAAATCGGATAAGAAAATGTTAGCAAAATAATAATTTTTAATGGAAAAATATTTCATCTTTGGAA
>CM038796.1:42830011-43127666 GCA_021764765.1 Vicia sativa | reverse complement strand
CTCATACTGTCTGTAGAAAGCATCGGCTAGTTCACTCCAAGTACGGATACGGTCATTCTCTAGCTGATAATACCACTCCAACTGAGTTTCGGACAAACTTTCTTGAAAATAATGCATCCACAACTTTTTGTCATCAGTGTGGGGGTTGATCTTCTGAACATAGGACTTCAAATGCAGCTTCGGACAAGAAATGGCATCATACTTGGCAAAAGTTGGAACTTTGAATTTGGGAGGAATCACCACACCGGGGACAAGGCTTAAATCATCAAAATTCAGGCCGGACATCTTCAGGTTTTCTACAGCATTCAGACGGTCTTCAAGTTCCTTGTACTTGTCATCTTCATCAGAGTACTGGTCAATATCATAGTGATATTCTCTGTCTTTCTCAGGCTCACGCTGATCGCCTTCGTCATTGCCCTTGACACTTCGCCTTGACACTTCCTTCCGAGAGCTCTATCCGCCGACCACTTTAGGACCACCTTTGTAACGTCTACCCATGTTGAGAACACCAACGACCCTCTTCTTTCTGTTGATGAGCTTCTTCAGATCTTCCTAGCCTTGGACCAAGCTAGTGAACATCTCCTGAACCGAGCATTCGAGCCCGAGATCTTTGACGGTTCTGTTCAAGAGCCATTTCGCTAAAATAAATAGCGAGAAAATGAGAAAGCCAATCTTCATGTAATGTTATGAGATGTTATGCCATGATATTACAATTAATTAAAAATATAATACAAATAAATCAGAGTTGACATGCAATTAAAGGGCTTCACAATTAATTAAAAACATAAATTTCCAATACATATGCCATGCTTAGATGAGGAACATAATTAAATCAACACATGTTTAACATGTGTAATTATTTATTCAAAACTTGGATAATTCAAACCAAATAAACACCAATCCAAAAAGGTCAACGCCTTAATCCATAGAAATAATTATCCAACTAAAACAATTAAACAATTTAGAATGTAATAGTAACTCTAAAGATAAACGTTCCCCAGTGTTACAAGACTAGAGCATGTCACCGACACGTGATAATTAAATAGCATAGCTCTACGAGCCATCCTCACCAACTCCTAAGCCGCTATAGCTTCAATCTAAAATCATCAAAGTAAGAGTGAGACTACATCATAATTAAAATACATTATGAATTCATAAAATAAATAGAACTTCATAAGATATTGTAATACGGTGAACTGACTTTAAGATTTTTGTATCGCAAATGTGCGGATAGCAAGAGTCGCCACCGACTTTTCTTTTATCCAATTAAGGGAAGGTAAAAAGTACAGAAAAAGACCTTCGTTAGATTCTAAGTAAGGGAGAAGGTTATGAAAAGGGAAGGTATTAGCAGCCCTTTCCATCCGTAGTTATCTACGGGCTCTTAGTTGCTCTTAGATCATTTTTTAAAAAGTGCTTTCTGTGTGTTTGACAAAAATGTTTTGAAAAAGGCATTTCGCTTTGACTTTGTAATGATTCATGTAGGAATGTATACAAAGTGTTCGGAAATGTTTCATTTTGAAAAGAGTTTGAACTTTGATAAAAGTGTGAGGTGTGAAAAGTATTTGATTGAGCAAGTAACTAAAAGTCTTATTACCTACTCAGAATTGGTCGTTTACGTGTTGTTTTACTTTCCTTTAGAATAGCGTTATCCATACCATTAGTTGGTAGGTAACCCCATTCGTTGGATGTAAAAGGGACATTCAAGGGACATCGGATGGTCATAGAAGGCAACTCAGGAAGTATCCTAGCACATTCGGGGACTATCATCATTTTCGTAGGCAATAATCGAGGGTCAAGATCATGTATTCGAGGCGACATCATGGGTCTATGATCTTTGTATCAAGGGACTATGATGATTTATTTTGAAGGCAACAGCTAGAATACCTCACGCTCGAGGGACTTGACCATTTGTATTGTAGGCAACGAGAGAGAATTACCCTAAGGGGTGCACGTGTGAAAAGAGTGTGTTGATTTCAGGTATGAGTTATCTTGGAATTATGAGTGATCTATGTCCAATTTTATCTTGCCATACACACCTAATTACTAGCAGTTTATAGGGTGCAGAAAATAAATCATGCGGGAAGTAAAGTCCTACGCTATTACATGGCTTTGGGGTAGTTACATAATAAGAGTGCGGAAAATAAAAGTCCTAATTAAACTATTACATCCCATAGGCAGTTACATAATTGAAAAAAGAAAAGCAAGAAAAATCGTCCGAAACGTTACAACCTGTGAACAGATACATAATCGAAAATACGAGAGAAATTGCATAAGAGGAAAATGTTAGTAAAGACAAATATTTTTGAAAGAGGAAAAAGGTTTTATGTTAGTAATGACATTAATATGATAAGATAAATTTTTGGTAATTTTCTGAATCGATTTGGTAATTTAAAAACAATTAAAAGTCATTTAAATGATTAATTAGAAATTAAATAAAATATGCATGCAAAAATAATAATTTTAATGCTAAAAATTAAATAAGTATTTTTCTGATGATTATGCAAAAAATAAATATTTTTGGTGTTTTTTAGATGCATGATAAAAATATTTGAAGATAAATTAAAATGTATGAAAAATATTAAAGAAAATATAAGTTAGTTTTCAAAGAGTAAAAATAAGATGGTCTTGCCAGGGATCGAACTGGTGACCATTGAGAGAATCTTCCCCTCTGCTTGCCTTTACCACTCAGCCAGCGTGCACTTGGTGTCATGGAATTACAAACGAATGCTTATAAGGGTTTATGTGTCATGAGTTTGTGACTTCAACGCACAGTCAGCCGTGTGGGGTCCAGGTTGAATGGATGGACGAATCAGATTGCTCCCTCGTGCCACGCAAGCTGTCAGTCGGAGTCAACAAGTCACCGACGCTGGAGCCCTAGCTCCGGTCATCTTCTCCGGTGAGACAAATCTGCAAACCTGCGAAATAGCAAAAATAAATGGCAAAGGAATACCCTACCCCCCTAAATTGAACCTTGCGAATCCATTGGTGGCATTAGTTTTCCCTGAAAGTGCCTGTACAAGCTGATTCGAAAAAGACAATTCAAAAACCCTAACTATGGCAAATCGACTTCTGGACGTTCAAGCATCAAAACGATGGTCCAGATCTTTCCTATGGAACCTCATGAACACATTAGAGTGGTTAGTTTTGATTAAAACATGCAGATAATAAAAATGCAAATTCAAGAAAAATATGAATATGTGTGATCATGTATGGCTCGATTCAGGCTGTTTCAACCATGAGTAATGATGTATACTTACTCCAAAATACCTTAGGAACACAATGGAATGGATGAGAGAGGCTGAAAGTGGTGGAACTTGAATTCGATTTTCACAACTTTGAAGAAATTTTTGAGAAAAATAAGGGTTGTTGTAGGGCTAGGGTTTCGTCCTTGGCTTTGTGCAATATGTTGGGTATTTATAGAGTGAGGAATGAGAGCAAAAAGAAGGAAAAAAAGATATGCCATTCAATGTAAAATTATTTCCTTTCAAATAAAATCCAATCTTTTGAAAATTTGATTTTCTCTTCCATATGCAAGCTAGCACGAATTTGGCAAGTCTTGTGGGCAATCTTGGACCTCAAGTTTGATAAAAATCCAATCCATTTGAAAATATATCTTGTTCTCATATTTTATATAATTTAAATTTGAATTTAATACTTTTTAAATTCAAAAATAAATCAAAAAAATAGAATGTGGTCATGGAAAAGCATCAATAGGTCACAAATAATATTATGAACAAGTTTGGATCATAAAATTATAGGCCCATTTGGAAAAAATTGGATTTTGACAAATATCTCTTTAGCACCTCTTCAAAATGCCCAACTTGTGCAAGGTGTATTTTGCTCAATTTTCCACATTTTGAGTGTTCTTGGACTTTTAGAAAGCTCTAATTGTACTCTAACCAACCTCTTTGGTTTCATGTCAATTGGAGTTTCCATGCTTAATAAATCTTCAAAACAAAAAGTTGACTTTTTGTTGACTTTGAAAAGGACCTGTAATGTTTAGATCCATATCTTCCAAATGAAGCATTTCTTGAACATTCTTGTGAGACATGAAGTTGTAGAGAATTGAATTCTCTTCAAAATGAGAGGTGGTGGAAAAATTTCTGAGAAAGTATGAAGAAGTTATGCTCAGTCAAAGTTCAGTTGACTTTTCACTAGAAAACCCTAATTTGGAAAGTTTGACTTTTGTGCAAATCTTGAGTTTTCTTGATGAATCATGATCAACCCTTGATCAAATGATGAATGTGACTTCAAAATGAGGACTTTGATCAAAAATCAGGAAGTTTGACTGTATGTTGACCACAGTTGACTTTTTGTCCAATACAACTGATTTTCAACCATCTGAGCAATTGTCTGAGGAAATTTGACTTGTGAGGCTTGAAACTTGACATGGAGAATCTTTGAAGCATATGAGGAGGCATGATGACCATTGGAGATGTTGGAAGTCCATATTGATCTGAGAATTGTCAAACCCTAGTTTGAGTTGATTGTCTATGAGAGGGTTTGTCTGATCACTAATTACACACAATGGGAATTAGCTACCACCAAAATGTACATGCATGCACATCATAAAAGCATGAAACAGTCAACACAGGTTATGATAACATCATACATCATAAATCATCATCAATTCGAAACATGATAACCATCATTTATCATGAACATCATTAAACAACATAAACATGCACAAGCAATTACACATCAATTCGTAATGCTATCACCAACATATAAATACAGCCATCAATATGCACTCATACATCATCACAACATCAGCATACCATTTCATATACACAAATATGCACATAAGAATAAACCACATAATCGGAAAGTCAACGATTTTCAAAATAAAATCAAGTTACTGTTATTTTCTTTGTTTTATAAAATAGAGTATTTAATTTAAAAAACAACGTCCAAAACGGAGATTAAAACGAACTTATAGTTTGAAAGTTAAGAATTTTAAAAGTTTAGTATTTTTCAAAAAGTAACAGTGGTAACCGGTTCCTCTAGGAGAGTAACTGGTTCCCACTATCATAGTGTAAACACGTTGCTGGAAAATGTATGGAGAACCCGGTTCCTCGCAGGGAATAACCGGTTCCCACGTTTTACGAAAATCAACTTTCTAGAAAATGCACTGGGAACCCGGTTCCCCCCATAGGGTAATCTGTTCCCACGACTCAGAAAAACCACTCTACTGGAAATTATATGAGAAAGCCGGTTCCTCCCAGAGGGTAACCGATTCCTATGACGTATGTAGCAGAAAATCCAAATTTGACAACATTCTTTATTTTCCCATTCAACCCAATCATACCAACACGAATTCAATTCACATCAACACCAAAATAGAACTCATTACATGATTCCAATGCAACAATGGCATACCAAAACATTCTACAACAACTATATAACATCAAGTTGTATCAAAACATCAAAAATTGTGAAATTGGGGTTTAAACACATAAACCTAAAAATCCTAAATTAGGATTCCTAATCTCTTATTCTATTCTATTATCCTCAAAATCCATAATACACTATAATTAGAGAAATCACCCCTTACCTTAGTCAACTTCTTAAATCTTCCTTGAGCTTTACGCCTCGCTCCTCTTCGCTTCTTCTCTTTTCACGATAATCCTCTTTTCTAAATTGGCTTTCTAACCTGTTTTCCTCTTATTAATTCCTTTTTATTATAATGATAACAATAAAATAATGTGTTATGGGCTTTTACTTCCTTACACCTCCTTCCTCTACTAATCACAACACAAGCCCAAACCTTTACTCCTTTTATTTCCAATTATTCTAAAAATACCAAAATTTTAATTTTAATTAAATAAATAATTCAAATTCAAATTATTTAATAATTGAAAATATTGGGGTGTTACAAAGGCCATTACTGGAAGATATGCTAGCACAAACATTTTCAAACTAACCAAAAGATATCTCTTGCAGGACATAGGCAGTACTCAACAACTTTATCAAGGCATTCTTGTGTGCCTTAGAATCTCATAGCAATGAGAGGATGGAAATATTAGCAGGGGTTTGAGCAAGTTGATCAATCACGGAAATCAATTTTGCGAATATATCTCATAATCTCTTCAACATCATTTGCCAAATCAGGATTAGCGACCTGTAACTCAGGTTCTTTTGTTGGCTGCTTGCCTTTAACTTTCGCTAAAGCATCTGCATTAGGCAGTGCAATTGGAGCAGCAAAAATCCGACCACTTCTAGTTACTCCGCCACTGCCTGCAAAATTATCAGTGTTAGAAACATCATACTCATCATCCTTCTTAGAAGAAGAAGAACCATCTTCCTGTTTGACTCCATGGTGATAGACATTTGATCTGTAGTGCCATGGCACAACTTTATCACTCACACACGGGATAAAACCAAGTTTCATGATCAACAATGGAACAGTAGGTGCAGATATCACAACATGAGTATAGGGAATAGAAATCACAGACACGTCTCGTGTTACACCTTTCTTACCCTATTTAATCCTATAAAACTGTAATTCTCCACTGGTGATCAAACTTTGAATACCATTCTTCAAACCTTCACATCCATTTGAACAATTTTCACATTCAACACAATCAGATTCACAGCCCGCAAAAACGCCTGTCTTTATCAAATACTGCTTAATAAAAAGCAGTAGTGTCTTCACCAAATTAACATCCATAATCAAGTTTAGGACC
Source organism: Vicia sativa (assembly GCA_021764765.1). Lineage (NCBI taxonomy): Eukaryota > Viridiplantae > Streptophyta > Magnoliopsida > Fabales > Fabaceae > Vicia > Vicia sativa. The sequence continues at coordinate 43,120,980 of CM038796.1, read as the reverse complement.
TCACTATCCTCCATGACAGCTTGGACTACTCCACCGGCATGCTGCAACATTGGGTTCTGATCACATTAGGCCTAGGTTGTTATTGTTGTTGGGTGTCAAACTGAATGGCTTCAAATCAATCAAGTCTTGCACTTTGCACTTGAAAGCATAGTAGTTCTCAATATTGTGTCCAACGGTACCAGAATGGAATTCACAAATGGCATTAACATCATAATTCCTTGGACGTCTGTCAAGAGGAGGTGGAGGTAACGCAACCTTTGGGACCACCAATTTCAAGTCAATCAATCGCGTCAAAATTTCAGCATAAGTCATTGGAACCACATCGAATCTTCTAGGTGTGCGGTTATTCTGCCGACCTTGATATTGCTGGAGAGGAGCTTGTTGAGCCCGCGGTTGAGAAGTAGAAATAGTTACTGCATTGACTTGGACCTTGCCCCTATTTCCATAAACAACACCAGTTTCTCCTTTTTCCTTCTTAGGATGACCAATGAATTCCTTCTTTATAGCTGAAGAAATTCCACCTTCAGTGTACTGGATCTTACCGGATTCCAAATCACTTTCAATCCTCTCGCCATATCGAACCATTTCAGCAAAGTTGGCAGAGGTACTAAAGACGACATAGTAGTGTCCTGAAAGGGTGCTGGTAAACATGTCTATCATTTCTCGCTCCATCATGGGTGGTTGAACTCTAGCAGCGAGCTCACGCCACTTCTAAGCATACTCTTTAAAGGTCTCGCCAGGATTTTGAGATTAATTCAGCAGTTGGGTACGATTTAGAGACATATCAATATTGAACTGATATTGCTAGATAAAGGCGTCAACCAGATCATCCCATGTCCTGACATGATTTTTTTCAAGGTGTATATACCACTCTAAAGAAGCTCCAGCTAAACTCTCTTGAAAGAAGTGCATAAGGAGTCTTTCATCTTCAGTATATACCACCATATTATGGAAATAAGTTGTGATGTGAGTTTTCAGACAAGTAGCTCCATTGTACTTATCAAAAGTAGGAACTTTGACTTTTGGATGGAGCCTCACCCTAGAAGCCAAACCCAAGTAAGAAAGGTCCAAACCCGACACCTTTTTCCCTTCAATGGCCCTGATTCTATTTTCAAGCAGGCGGTACTTCTGGTCCTCAACCGGGAAACTAGCCTCGCTACCATTAACAGAGTAAACTTCCCCGTTCTGATCAAAATCATGATCCTGGGAACGGGGACGACCTCTACAATGATGCCCCTACATTTAATTGTTATAAAAATAAGGTTCTGGAGGTGGAGGTGGTGGAGATAGGAACCAACCATTGTTCAGATGCAGACCCTAATCACGAAGGTGATCATTGACACCCAAATCATCATTGTGATGAGCATTGATTACACTGCCCCGTAGAGAAATCATCAAAAGGATTCTCATGGAGCTCGATCTCAACACGAGGTCTTTCCACAAGAGCTCTCAATTCCTGTTGACCACGGTTCATGGTAGTGATTACTTCCATAAACTGTGCCATTTTCCCTTCCATTTGCGCCTCCATTGCTGCCATATTTGCCTGGAGTTGCTCCATTTGACGGTGTTCATTGCTTCGAGTTGAGTAATAGTGGAAGGTTGAGTTTGCAATTTTCTACTGATTAAGAACAAAAGCCACTGATAAGAGTCCTGAGCAAAACCTGTTATTCATGATATATACATGTATGAATGTAATGCATGCAATGACATATTTGAACATTTCCAAGACTCTAACACTTTGATTCAAGTTTTAGGGCGTAGACAATAAACAAGATAATGGATACTGAAAGCGTTGATCATCATTAAACCAGGATAAAAGAGTCTACAAAAAGTTTGATCATCATTTTTTGATACATACAATAAACTGAGCAATCCCATCAACAAGCCTGATGGTGATTCTCGACAAAATTCAAATAAACGAAGATCTAAATGTCCGACATAGGAAACCCTTTGGTATCTTGAATTCCCATCTAAATCTTGAAACGATCAATCTCCTCTATAGCAAGAGACAATTGAACCTCTTACTCCTTGAGCTGGGGTTCATGCACCAACTTTTGATTGCGGATTTGCTTCTCTAACCCGTCAATTTGATCCTTGTGCTTCTTTTCCATATCAACATTGGATTTCTTAAGGAACTCAAAATATTGGTTCTTCTGATTGTACTTCTCTTTGGCTTCAGCAATGGCTTTCTTAAAGTCTTCAGAGGGAATAGAACAGTCCTCTATTCTTGGTATGTTCCTTGCAGCATCGGAGGCTTCTCCTTTGAAGTATTTGAGCTCGTGAACCAATTGATTCTTCTCTTGAGTAACCATGTGATTTTTCACTGTCAGAGTTTCGTTTTCTTCAAGCAAACACTGATTCTGAACACGTAGCAAATCATAATCTCCTTTCGGTACGACATCAGGCATTTCAGAATATTGAGGATACAACGGAGCTTGTATAGCGAAGGTGTAACGCCACGAATTTAATTAATTATTTAATTAAATTATATAAGGAATTATTTATTAGAATTAGTCGAAGTCGAGAATTGTTGGAATCATCTAAGAGGCGTGATTGGATTATTATGTTGTTTGGGAAGTTAAGTTGATAGTCGAGTAATTAGTCGGTTTAATATTAGAAATAATATTATTATATTTGATTATTATTTAATTAAAAATTATATTTAGTTGTGGTGTGTTAAATAGCATTTTGAGGTGTGAATAATAGGTTCAATAGAATAATAATAATATTATCATTATTATTATTATGGTATAAGTTGGAATTATATATTAGAAGTAGTAGTAGTTACTAGTAGCCAATATATAAGAAAAAGAAGAAAAACCAGTACATGAGGAGAAAATAAAAGATGAATAAGGGGTTGAAGGAAATTGACCTCCGGGAGAGAAATTGTAGACCAAAAGCTAAACCGAAATTCGACCAGAAATTAGGATGCGATCAGAGAATTGAACTTTCGTTGAATCCAGGTAAGGGTGGGGTTCTTGCTTTATAATTAGGAACATGATGGATGATAGGTAGATTGGGATTTATAGATTTTTCCTATTTGCGTCTTGTTATTGTTGATTTGATTCCAAATTGATGTTTGATAATCCATGGAATTAGTTGATTGAATTAGAAAAATGTTGTTTTGTTTGGTTCCCCTTATTGCTAGTACCTTATGCTGAATCGATTTTGGTTTGCCAGTGTTTTGGGATGTCAAAATTTGGAATTTGAGGCTTGAGGAAGATGCTGTTTGCACAGAAGAAACCCAATCTGCCACATTCAGTTCGAGGCGCCAACGGGTGGACGCAACGCGAAATGAGTTCCTGTCAAAGACGCGGCGTGAAGATGAGGACGCGACGCGTACTGTGTGATATTGAACAATAAATTCTGATTTTTGAAATTCTTCCCAAATTAAGTAGTTAGGCAGTTGTTTTGAGTAGGATTTCATGAGTAAAATAATGTTAGTGATTAATAAGGAATGATACCGGAATTAATTAGAAACCATATCAATTAGTGGGTTGGCAGTTTTAGACGGTATAGTTAACCAATCGGGATTTGAAGGGATTGTGCGAATGGTTCATATACGTTAGTAAGCCATTAGGTTGTATTTGTTTTGCTGAATTTCTGTTGAATTTATGAATGTGGTTGTTGTCCCAATTATGGACAAGTGTTGTTGAACGCTTGATGGCCAACGTTGATGGTTGATTTGTTGTCCTATGTTGTTAGTTGTGGATGTTGTTGTTGTATGACATATATGATTGTCGCATACATACATTGCATATTATGTTGGCCTATGTTGGAAAAAACACATTGGTCGTTGGGGGCAAAGTTGATTACGTTGAAGGCTTACGCCTTGATGCCTCGGTAAACTGATAGTTGATTACCTTGGGAGTTTTACTCCGATGGTACCACATGCATCTACATTTGTCAAGTTGCATATTATATCTCATAATTATGTTGTTGTGCGATCAAATTGTGTTTGTTGTTGATTGGTTGTGAGATTGAAAAATGGTGATTTTTATATGATTCTAACTATATATTATTTCTCATGATCTTAGTTATATAGTTTGATATCTCACCCTTTCGATTGTTTCCCGTTGCTTTTATACTGGTAATGTGCAGGTAATCAGAAGGAGTAGCTCTTATCATTTTTAGTTCAAGTTTGGTGTCATTGCTCGGATACGTAGCACTCGGGGGAAAATGAAAACTTGTATTGTTTAATTACTTTATGTTAAACTTTATGTTGATTATCGAAGAGTTTAGTTATGTTGATGATGTTTTATGATTTGAGAGATGCTATGTTCTATGTGGAGAATAATTATGAAACCGATGCGCTTAATGAAGTTGTTTATGTTTTGAAGACTAAAATTATGCGCTATGCTAGTTCTCGCTTTTTAGAGTGTTATGTATCTACTTTAAGTAAAATGACAAGTTATGTGTTTATGTTGAAAAGTGTGACATCCTAATTATGTTGTGAAAAGAATTTTATACTCTGATTTTCTATTTAACTGCTTAGGGTAAATTGGGGTGTTACAGAAGGGCCAACAACGGTCTTCATTCTTCTTCATAATCCATTGCATATAAGGCGCATATGCAGTAGGATCTCTTCTACCAAAGTATTGCACTCCTTCAGTATGGATTCCTTCCCAAGCTTAGATAGCTTAGAGCATTGACTCGGTATTTAGGTACATCAAAGTACAAAGTCTCTTTTACATGCCTTTCTTCAGGTGGCTCCTTCAAAGCATACCCCAATTATCTTCTGGAAAGAGTTGGATTATAGTTAATGCCTCCCCTTATGCCAATGAGAGGAACATTAGGGAAATCTCCGCATCGGGTAATCACCCTCCTTATACTCTGGTCTAGATAAAGCTTCCTTATACCAATCAAGATCTCTAGCAGATTGACCCATCAATCTTGGTAGCCACCTTGAAGTGTTCTAAGTGTCGACAAATCCACCGATTTGAGGAAGAAGACCTCTAAACCAACAGTACAACAATGATGTGCAGAGATGAACAACCCCTACCTTACCTTTATAGCTTCTCGAATGGATAAAGTGATAAACTTCTCCCAAGAGTGTCGGTACAGGGGTACATGGTTCTTTTGAATGAACAGAGAAATGACATTTTTGTCGACAAAATTGATCTCATTTGGGAATAAAACCATTTCGTAGATGCAACAGGCCAAGATAGCATTGAACGCTTTCCATTCCTTCTTATCGGATTTAGCATGAGCTCTTTTAGTAGGAAACTCAAATGAAAACCATCTACCTTCGCTTTACTTGCGCCATGAGCTTTCACAACCGATTCTCCCAAACAAAGGGTGGCGGCCATCTGAGAGTCATCAGGTTTTTTCATAGCAGGACGAAAAGGCACTTGGCGTAGTATTGGAATATTCAGAATAGCGGAGTATTCCTCCAAAGTTGGCGCTAAAAGATAATCAGGGAACACAAAGCATCTCAACTCACAGTCATAAAATTCAAGCAAAGCCAAAAGCCCATCTTTTTGATACACGGTAAGAGGATATTTCAAACAGGATAGAATTCTTCCATAGTCTTTCGCAAACACATGAAGCCTCTCTGGAGTAGATCACTTAGCCAACAAAAAAAGATCGTCAAGATTCAGCATATGCAACTTATAAACCACATTGTGACGACGATTGGTCTTCCTTTCAGTATCCATCTTCCAAGAAACGACCCACAACTAGACTCGAAGGCTAGACAATCCTGAAATGAAACAAATATGCATGTTAAGAAAATGAAATAAAAAGAAAACATGAATGCAATGCACATAGGTCATGTATCCGATATTGAACCATGCGGATAATGTAACCAAGTCATATGTAACACAATCGAGTTTCGCCTAAATCAATATCACCGTAACACTAGAAAATACCATGCATCTAGAAAATACCAAGGTCACGAACACGGAACCAAATATCACGTAATCAACATCAATACCGTAGTAATGATTTTCCCATCCCCACCTCACGGGTAACTCTAAATGCAACATGTGGTCCCCAGTGGTTTCAGTCGATAATCCTCCGCTTAATACCTTGCCCATGCATAAGGGATGCGTAACAATGGCGATCGGAGAACCTCGGTTGAATGTGGTACTTCATGTGTCCTCACATGCATTAAAGGAACGCGGGATTTCACATGAACATTCGTCTATCCTATATGTCTCTGGCCTAGATAATGGGCCTTTTACCTCTTGAAACTCCAGCCCCAAATATCACAGCACAGTAGCAGACAATGTACATGATATATGAAAGCGATAAAATGTCACATAGGATGTAATTCAAACATACAAAGGATGGTACGATAAAGAAAGTAAATAGATAAACACCAAATAGATAAGGAAATAAAAGCTAGGATCGACTCCTGAACGGATCACCCGACTGAACATCGACCGATAGGATATATCAATGAAGTCGCCATCAAATGTTTTTCATCTCACGAAGGAGAAAGGAAAACATCGAGTAAACCTGAGAGGGAAGAAATCATGGTCTTATGACCGAGAGATCTGGGTAAGGGAGTCTGTTATGTGAGGGGAAGGGATTACCTACCCGCACGCCCGTAGTACTCTACGGTATCCACTTCTATTTTCTAGCTAAGGGGTATGTTATATCTATCTATCGCTTAATCACTACAATGCATGAGAAATAAAGAGAAAATAAAGAAACCACAGGGGAAAGAAGCAAGTATTTACAAAGTTGTTCTCAATCGAGCCTCGTGACAAGATGCCTACGTAATCCCTCGTGCAATAGGAAAGTTAGAGCGTCGTAGTTCGGCTCACTTCTTTTGGTGGGTTTTGTGTTTTTTACTTGTGAAAAAAGTTTTACACAAAAAGAAAGCACCATAGGCAGAAAAAGAGTTTGCATTGGTTGGTTGATTTTACCTTTAAGAAAGGAGTTTTGAACCATTATTAGTTGTTTTAGTTTTCAAAAGAAAAATAAAGCAAGTTTTAGTTTTAATTAAATGCAAGGATGCAAAAAAGAAACAAGCAAAACAAAAGGGAGACTAACTAGTACCAGCCTAAATGTTGTCATGCAAAGATTGGACCTAAGGTTGAGGATGTAAGGTAATCTCTACCTATGTTGACATGTAAAGGATGTATATCCTAATGTCTAGGCTCGAGAGCTATCCTAACCGAGCGGTCCTAAGGGAAAGCAATCTTATATCTATCTTGGTTGTAGAACCAAGGGATGCAAAGGGATGAAGCAATCAAGTGCTTTGGCAGAAGCAGACAAGCAATGCAATACGCAAACAAATGTCAGAGAACTGTAGGAAAAGGAGGAAGTCCCATATCCAATGTCGGTAACGAATATACCGGAGTCAAACAGGAGCCGACATATCCAATTCCCGTGAAGGGTATCACCGCATGACATGAATTATCAAGTGTGAAGAGAGAATGATGCGAGTTTGGAAGTAAATGTGAACCCCATGAAAGCGTGGAGAGTCAGAATAGGGAACCCTTGCCACTTTTTATTATTGACTCGATAAAGGAAGCAAGACTGCTTGCGTGCTGAGCTGACACGGATTATAACAATGCGAGGTCAATTCGGGACCTTTTCCATGTACCCATTATATCATCATCATATATATCAATAAGTATCAAAGTGGGACTTTGCTTGGTGGTGTCACACTGGGTTTCCTAACCACTCTGACCTATGGAAGCACAAAATGTAAACACTTACTGAGAATTACCTCCCTATGGATGGTGGAGGATTTTAAACAAACCAAACACAATTAGCACACAATTTGCGGAATGCCTAGCTATAGGTCCTTAAACAGCAACTTTGAGCCCAACGCTCTTATCCTAATCATGGAAAAGAAAGTGGTAAACCCCTACTTCTCATGATATCTAGCAAAGCTATAAATGAATGCGATAAACAAGGTATAGCTAATATCGAACAGATAACAAATCTGTAGAGCACTGCGAGCTAAATATACTCTGGAAAACTTCAAGTACTGCAGCCAAGCAATAAGAGTAAATCGGTGAGAAATGCACAGAGGCATCAAAGCATATGCAGAGTACGCGTTCTTACGCATCCGAAACAATAAAACTGCAAACTATAATGATCCAGACAAAGAAAAAAGAGTATTGCGCGTTCGTATGCAAAACAAATATCCAATTGTGCATTCGTACACAATTGATACACATACACCTACAAGAAAGGAGTAAAACCAAACAAGAAGACAATAGAATGCGCGTTCGTACGCAAACAAGGATTAGGATACGCACTCATACACATTCAAATCAAAAGCACCTACCAGAAAGGAGTAAAACCCAACAAGCAGACAATAGAATGTACACGTATGTGTACAAGCAAAAGAATACGCATTCTTACGCATTTAGACAAAAGTACTTGCAAGAATGGAGTAAAACCAAACAAGAAGACAATAGGATTCACGTTCGTACGCAAACAAGGATTGGAATGCGCGTTCGTACGCATTCAAATCAAGATAACCTGCAATAGAAATCCCATAATAACTAGACAATATAATGTACACGTATGTGTAGAAGGGATGGAATACGCGTTCATACTCATTCAAACAAGAACACCTGCAAGCAAGGAGTAAAACCCAACAAGCAGACAATAGAATGTACACGTATGTGTACAAGCGGTAGAACACGCGTTCGTACGCATTCAAACAAGAGAACCTGCAAGAATAGAGTAAAACCAAACAAGCAGACAATATAATGTACATGTATATGTACAAGCGGTAGAATGGGCGTTCTACGCATTCAAACAAGTGGACAACCTGCAAGAAGGTGTCAATCCAAGCAATATGCAAATAGTATGCACGTTCGTATGCATACAAGAATTGGAATGCGCATTCGTACGCATTTAAGATCAGATAACCTGCAAAAAGGTGTAAATCAAAGCACACATACAATAGAGTGCACACGCATGTGTGCAAGCGCAAAATATGGATGCTAGAAGTCCGTATCTCATGTAAAAGAGGTCAAAATACCTTGCACATGAAACAAAGTGTCAAAATTAACAAAGCAAGTGCTAAAAATAAAGCACTGAATGCAAAACCGATTACAAATATGATTATAATCTAGTATAAGCATGTAAAAAGTTAAATAAAATCACAAAAATCGAAATGGGAAGGCGGTTTTCTGAAATCGTAGCGAAAAAGTCAACTTCTCGGATTCAAAAACCTGAGAGGTTTTAATTAATTCCAAGTGGAAGCGATATTTTTTAGACCTTAAAGTGACGGAGCAGCCACTCCGTTTTGGCACATTGCACTTGAAAAATGCTAAATAATATGCTTAAGGAACTCAAAATTCATATTTTGAATTAAATGCTTACTGAACTCAAAATTCATATTTTGAATTAAATTCTGATTCAAGTTTGTTTTGATTTTGAAATTTGAGATGAATCGAAACTTAATTCGCTACATGTAATCAAAAGGCCAAAACAAAATGAAACACAATTTATGTACAAGATTGATTGAAAATCGGATAAAAAAAGTGTGCAAAAATGCATGTTTATGTACATTTTGTGATGTATAGATGGATGAAATGCAAGTGTATGAGATATCATATGCACATGGTATGTATTCAATGTAAATCAACTCTAAAAACAATGCATGTCATGTATTATGTCATACAATAACCAAGTTTGTGATGTGTTGAAGTGTTGTGAATCATACATGTGAAAATGTGAGTGAAAGTGAGGTTTCGACACACTTTAATGTCATGAAAGTTGAATACCGACACATAAACTTGATTCTTTTATTCCATATGCAAATGTATGAAAATGTAAAGATGCTAATTATGTCATGAGTGTGAGTTTTAGGTGCATGTATATGTGTTATGTATAATGCAAATGCACCTAAGTATCAAAATGCTATAAATGCTACATTTCGACACGAGTAAGAATTCAAATTATGCCTTTAATTCACATGTTTCGATTAAATTTAATCAATCTATATTCTCTCTAATGCATGAGCATGTGATAGATGATGCAAAATGCACAAACTAGTGGCCTAAATGCAAAGATAAACAATTACACAAGTGTATATGTGTGTTACGTACAATATTCCTTCACACTGACACACTTTAACGTTACAAAATCGGAATCAAATCAAAGAATTTGACAAAACAAAATCAAGAATCGGAATCCACAAGGAAAATGCAATCAATTCGACTATTCAATTTCAAGAAAAGCTAAAAGTGAAAAATCACTTAAAATAAGTGCTTAATTGAATTAATCACTTAATTAAACTTGAAGTTTGATGTTGAATTATTGAAGATAATACCAAATCTTCCTTCATTTGATGATAATAGTCAAAATTGGACTCGAAATCGAAAGAGGAAAACATGAATTCTTGAAAATTGGGAAAAAAAAACAAGAGGAAGAGCTTCATATGAGCTTGGCCGAGCAAGGAGAGGTGCTTGTCGGTCTGTTGTGGTGGCCGGAAAGGCGGCTGGAGGCTACCGGTAGCGAGGACCGGCTGGTTTGGAAGGAGGAGGTTCGATCGGACCTTGGAGATGAGCGAAAGGCGCGATCGCGCGTGGGAGGGCGATTAGATCACATGGAGGCGGAGAGTAGCACGAGGAGGTCACCAGTCAGGCAAGGGAGATCCGGGGAGTATTCCTGTAGTCGACGGTGGATGGAGGGAAGCCGATGGCCAGGCTGTGGTGGTTGTTCGATCGATTGTGTAGGGAAGGAAGAGAGAGTTTGAATTTTGTTCTTCAAGTTTGAGAGAGAATTAGAGAGAATTGAGATTGATTTGAGATGAAATTTGAGAAAATGATTGTGTCACCTTGAATTGTGAAGAAAAAAATTAATTTATAGGGTGAAAATTTGGGCCTTAGAGTTCCTTGGATCCACAATTAAGCCCAAATCACGATTATCCGAATAATTTTTGTAATTAGTCCAAAACATCTCGATTCGTGCGAAATTTGAAGTCGGACTCTAAACGAAAAATGTCTGGAACGCAATTTTCCTTGCGCGAGTTCAAATTTCAACTCGAATGGGCGAATGGTCCAGGAGATACAGATTTTTGAAGTTTTAGCTGAATTTTCAAGCATCTGACACATGCAGAATTTTGTTTCTGCACTTCGAAGAAATTGCCTCGAACGAGGGTCTTCTAATCAAGTTTGAACTTGAGTATCTCTGAGACAAATGAAGCCAACAAAATTTGTAAACTTTTGGCACAAGTACCACCTTGTTTCAATAAAAATTGAGCGAGATATGATTTTTCGAACTTCGCGTATCAGATGAAAATTGTTCGATTCAGCCCAAAAACAACTATGAAGAATAAAAACAGCTCTTAAATGGTAAGGATTTTGCTCTGGACTTGAAAATGAAAGTCAGAGAGTACTTCAATACGGAATTTTAAAAACCGGCCTCACTCTGTTTCGATTTTCTATCTAGGAGTGACGAAGGTTTCAGTGCACTGAGCGTAGGTACAACACTAAAATTCAGTTTAATCCTCTTGAGAAATCAATTCCTTTTGGGACCTTCTTCAATTAATTTGCATTCTACTCGTGAACAAAAGTTGTAGATAATAACGAGAGAGACTTGCCTGTCAAAAATTATCAGAAAATACCCGACGAACCGAGAGATATGCCTTCCGGAACGCCCGAAACGCACTGAAAACCCAAAATTCACTTTATTGAGAAATAAGCAAATAAAGTCTTTTTCTTGACGAAACAACCTTCGATCTAAACAGGTAAAATGGAGAATAAATTGATATGATACCAATGCTCATGGAATCAAAAAAACATAGATCTCTGACTAGAAAATCTTGCAATAGCCATACGAACCGAGAAATATCGATTTTTGGCTCGAAATGATCTAAGATAGCTGAAACGCACAGTTTCTTCCACAATCTGAGGTATTTGGAACATGGTAACCATGTGATAAATTCTATGCATGTAAATTCAGGAATTTTTATGATAATGCGATTATAAGCCAGAAACTTCAAAATTAAGAGTGTAAATTTTGGGGTACAACAGAGGTGACGCCTAAACTCAACAAGTTCGGGCTGGGTTTCGATCTTGTTTTGCGCCACCAAATTCTTAAAGCTCCTAATATGGCCACTCCTATCAAGTTCTCAAGCTTCGGCGTTAGTTATGGATAAGTGAATGTTTTTGACGACGATGATAGAAAATGCGACCTTGACAAGTGGATCTGCTCCAATGTCCCTAGTGTGGAATTGAATAACTGGACTTTTGAAGACTATGTCCCAGTCACAATAGTCAAAGAGTAATTTTTTTTCTCTTTATCATGCAAGAATTCATGTGCTTTTACCAAGGCACAGTGAATCATATGTAGGGTCACCTTTTGTTTTCTCATGCAAAGTTTTATCACGAAATAAAAGAACGTCTTTTGCTTTCAAATATTTTGCTCTCGGTATTTCTATTTTATTTCACGATTTTAAAACGTAAAATGGAAATGCTTTATTTTTCTTTTTTTCATCCAAAACACTAAAATAAGCATAAAATCAATCATGCAGATATAATCCCACTATCATAATGGATCCCTTGGACAACGACTCTGCTATCACTCTTTATGACTTTGATAATCTGATCAATCAAGACGAAGAAGAAGGTGATAAAGATTGTGAACTTCCTGAAGAGTTAGAAAGATTATTAAAGCAAGAAGAAAGGGTTATCTAACCGTATCAGGAAGAGATTAAGAAAGTGAATCTTGGCACCAAAGATGCGATTAGAGAGGTTAAAGTTAGGGCTGCTCTGGAAGACAGTGTAAAGCAAAGACTGATTAAATCACTCCGAGAGTATTTAGATATATTCTCCTGGTCTTATGAAGAAATTCCCGGGTTGGATAGCGACATTGTTATACACAAGTTGCCATTGAAAGAAGACTGCACTCCAGTTAAGCAAAAGCTTCGAAGAACTCATCCTAAATGTCTAAGAAGATCAAGGAGGAAGTCCAGAAACAACTCGACGCGGGGTTCTTGAATTTGATTTCTTATCCCTCGTGGGTCGTAAATATCGTGCCAGTGCCCGAAAAGGATGGAAAAGTCAGAATGTGCGTGTATTATCGAGACTTGAACAGAGCTAGTCCGAAGGATGACTTTCCGCTTCCCCATATTGACATATTAGTGGACAATACAGCTCATGCCAAGGTGTTCTCGTTTATGGATGGTTTCTCGGGCTATAATCAGATTAAAGTGAAGCCAGAGGATATGTACAAGACAACTTTTATCACCCCATAGGGTACATTCTACTACAAGGTAATGCCTTTCGGATTGAAAAATGACGGGGCAACCTATTAGCAAGCAATGGTGACTCTTTTCCATGACATGATTCATAAGGAGATTAAAGTGTACTTTCGGGGTCCAATCTGGAAAATTGTTAGGCTTCGTTGTAACCGAAAGAGGATCGAGATTGATCCTACAAAAGTGAAAGCAATAAAATAAATGCCTGAACCAATAACTGAAAAGATGTTTTTGGCTTTCTAGGGAGGTTAAACTACATCTCTAGATTCATCTCTCACGATTGCCACGTTTGAACCAATATTCAAATTATTGCGAAAAGATCAAATAGTCAGGTGGAATGATGACTGTCAAGTCGTATTCGATAAGATAAAGGAGTATTTGCATGAACCTCCGATCTTTATGCTTCCCATGGAGGGTAGGCCGTATATTATATACTTAACGATGCTTGAAAGCTCAATGCGGTGTGTATGGGGGCAGCATGACGAGTTTGGTCGAAAAGAGCATGCAATATACTACCTTAGAAAAAAGTTTACCGACTATGAGAAAAACAACTCTCTGCTCGAGAAAACTTGTTGTGATTTGGCTTGGGCTGCTCGCCGATTAAGACAGTATATGTTGACTCATACTACCTTGTTGATATCCAAGATGGACCCGATCAAATACATATTTGAGAAGCCATCCTTAACGGGACGGATAGCCATATGGAAAATGATTTTAACAAAGTTTGACATCCAGTATATTACTCAAAAGGTGATCAAGAGTAGTGTATTGGAGGATTATGTTGCCCATTAGCCTGTGGATGATTATCAAACAGAAAGCAATAAAAATGATCTAGAAATCCTTAAGGCATTCTCTCTTTAGGGTGTGTCCCCGGCAGAGTCGCCAGTTCTGTAACACGGTGAACTGACTTTGTAGGTTTTTGCATCACAAATGTGCGGATAGCAAGAGTCGCCACCGACTTTTCTTTAATCCAATTAAGGGAAGGTAAAAAGTACAGAAAAAGACCTTCGTTAGATTTTGAGTAAGGGAGAAGGTTATGAAAAGGGAAGGTATTAGCACCCCTTTCCATCCGTAGTTATCTACGGGCTCTTAGTTGCTCTTAGATCATTTTAAAATTGTGCTTTCTGTGTGTTTGAAAAAATGTTTTGAAAAGGCATTTCGCTTTGACTTTGTAATGATTCATGTAGGAATGTATACAAAGTGTTCGGAAATGTTTCGTTTTTGAAAAGAGTTTGAACTTTGACAAAAAGTGTGAGGTGTGAAAAGTATTTTGATAGAGCAAGCAACTAAAAGTCTTATTACCTACTCAGAATTGGTCGTTTTCGTGTTATTTTACGTTCCTTTAGAAGAGCGCTATCCATACCATTAGTTGGTAGGTAACTCTATTTGTTGGATGTAAGCGGGACATTCGAAGGGACATCGGATGGTCATAGAAGGCAACTAGGAAGTATCCTAGCACATTCGAAGGGACTATCATCATTTTTCGTAGGCGACAATCGAGGGTCAAGATCATGTATTCGGAGGCGACATCGTGGGTCTATGATCTTTGTATCGAAGGGACTATGATGATTTGTTTTGAAGGCAACGGTGCTAGAATACCTCTACGTTCGAGGGACATGACCATTTGAAATCGAAAGGCATCGAGAGAGAATTACCCTAAGGGGTGCATGTGTGAAAAGAGTGTGTCAATTCAGATATTTTATCTTGAAAATTAGAGTGATCTATGTTCAATTTTATCTTGCCATACACGCCTAATTACTAGCAGTTTATAAGATGCGGAAATTAAAATGCGGAAAGGTAAAGTGCGGAAAGATAAATCCTACGCTATTACATGGCTTTGGGGCAGATACATAATTTAAACTTGCGGAAAATAAAATCCCTAATTAAAACTATTACATCCCATGAGCAATTACATTATTGGAAAAAAGAAAACGATAAAGAAAAATCGCCCGAAACGGGATAACCTGTGAAAAGATAAGAAATCGGAAAATACGAAGAAATCGAATAAGAGAAAAATGTTAGCAAAAATAATAATTTTTTAATGAGAAAAATATTTCATGCTGGAAATAACATTAATATGCTAAAATAATTTTTTGGGATTTTTTAGAGATAATTTAATAGTTAAAAACTAATTAAAAGTGATTAAAATGATAAATTAGAAATAAAATTAAATATGCATGCAAAATAATATTTTTTAATTTTATAAATTAAATAAACATTTTCTGAAAATAATGCAAAAAAGGAAAATATTTTTG
This sequence comes from Vicia sativa, assembly GCA_021764765.1. Classification (NCBI taxonomy): domain Eukaryota; kingdom Viridiplantae; phylum Streptophyta; class Magnoliopsida; order Fabales; family Fabaceae; genus Vicia; species Vicia sativa. Next base: position 43,105,542 of record CM038796.1, on the reverse strand, counting down.
GTGTTTTTGAATGCATGATAAAAATTATTGAAATAAATTAAAATGCATGTAAAATATTAAAGAAATAAGAAAAATATGAAAACATTGCAAGCTTTGTAAAAAATACTTTGCTATGGCCAGGGATCGAACTGGAGACCTTGCTTTCATACCCCCATGCCTTTGCCAACAGAACCAGCGTGCACGCGTGTCATGGAAACGGAGCGAATGGTTTACAAACAGGTGTCGTCCCCTGGTTTCGCCGATCTCGCGCCAAACTTCATCTTCCTCGTTTTGAAATTTTGAAAATCCTGCGTCGGCCTTGGCTCGACGCTATGGCCCTGGCCAAATTGAAAATCATGTACAAGCAATATAAATAATATCTAAGGGCATGAATCGATTGGAAACATCATTCTGAGCACGATGATGGTAGTCTTATGGTCCAATTTTTCCGTTTTAGAGAAACCCTAATTTGAAACCGAAAACCCTAGCAATGGCAAATCGTGTTTCAGGCTATGGAAATGCAATCAAATTACCCAGAACGCTTGCAAACTCCATTCTAATCACAAAAACAACAACAAAACATGTTAATGATGCATGAAAATTGAAAATCGAATTTTGAAAAAGAAGAACAAACCGAATACTGGTTTTCGAGTTTCTTGATGGTTTTGGGCAATGTAAGGGTCTGGAATGCTTCCAGGGATGTCAAGGAATATGTTTGAATCCTCAAAAACGATTGAAACAGGCTGGATCAATGATTGCTAGTTGCTTGTAAGCCACAGATTTTTTGAGCTTCAATAGGGTTTCTCCAGCCAGTTTTTCTACTCTAATTCGTGTGGCATGTGTTGTATATATATAGTAGATGGAATTAGAGCTGATTTGAGAAAGAATCAATCATCAATCAATGCAAAACATATTTGATTTTGTACCAAATCAAATTTTCTCTTCTTTGATCAATTTTCAATCAATTCTTGCCATATCCAATCAAATTTCGAAATTTGCTGGCTTTATTGAGTTGCTTGGATCTCAAGGAAGAGAGAAAAATCAAATTTGCATTTAATTTTGATTTTATACTTTATTTTTGGATTTAATTTGTATTTAAATGAATAAAATACAAATTAAATAGAAAAATAAAATAAAAATTCGTGGCATTGGGCTTGGATATTCCTAATTGTATAAGGAACAAGTTTGGATGAAGAAAAAGTAAGCCCATTTGGAAAATTTTGCATTTTGACCAAAATCTCCTTTTGTGCAATTGTCCAAAATTGTCCAATTTCTGAATAGTGTATCTTGCTCAATTTTCCACATTTTTGAGAGTTATTGGACTTTTTGAAAATCTCTAAGAGTCCTCTAACCAACCTCTTTGGTTTCATCTCAATTGAAGTTTCCATGCTCAATATATCTTCAAAACAAAATGTTGACTTTTTGTTGACTTTGAAAAGGACCTGTAATGTTTTGATCCATACCTTCCAAATGAAGCATTTTTTGAACATTCTTGTGAGACATAAAGTTGTAGAGAATTGAATTTCCTTCAAAACAAGAGGTGGTGGAAAAATTTCTGAGAAAGTATGAAGAAGTTATGATCAGTCAAAGTTCAGTTGACTTTTCACTGAAAAACCCTAATTTGGAAAGTTTGACTTTTCAGCAAATCTTGAGTTTTCTTGATGAATCATGATCAACCCTTGATCAAATGATGAATGTAACTTCAAAATGAGGATGTTGACAAAAATTATGAAGTTTGATCAGTATGTTGACCACGCTGACTTTTGTCCAATACAACTGATTTTCAACCATCTGAGCAATTGTCTGAGGAAACTTGACTTGTGAGGCTTGAAACTTGACATGGAGAATCTTTGAAGCATATGAGGAGACATGGTGACCATTGGAGATGTTGGAATTCCATCTTGATCTGAGAAATTCCAAACCCTAGTTTGGGTTGATTGTCTAGGAGAGGGTTTGTCTGATCATCCTTTGAGGAATCCTTGAGCATGGATGTATGGAATGTCTTGAGAAGATGGAGGGAAAATTTTGGGGTATGACAGTACGTCATCGGAATTGGATCAAACTGCGAGACCCGGGCGCACGGTTCTGATTGTTGAATTGTTGAGCCTGTTGTCGAGGCTGTTGAGTTTGCTGGAACTGTGGAGCAATTCCTGTATTTGAACTTGTATTAACAATTGGCGCTATGGTAGCTACCTGTTGTTGTTGACTGACATTCTTTCTTGGTTTCCCTCGGGATACCATTCCTACGTCATGTCCCTTTTTCTTTGGAAAGCTGGTTCCAACCCTCTTGGTTCCGCTGGAAGATCCACTTTCGTTGACTAGGCGTCCTGTTCGAACTCCTTCTTCTAGTCGCATTCCCATGCTTACCATCTCGGTGAAATCCCCGGGAGCGCTGGCGACCATTCGTTCGTAGTAAAATGGGCCGAGAGTATTTAAGAAAACCTTGGTCATTTCCTTCTCTAACGTGGGTTGACTTGGGCAATTTCCTCCAACGCTGGGCGACTTTGAACGTCTCTTTTTCCTTCTGAGACATGGAGCGGAGTTGATCTTGATCCGGAGCCATGTCCAAGTTGAATTTGTACTGTTGGACAAAGGCTTCGCCTAGGTCATTGAATGTCTGGATATTTGCACTATCTAGCCCCATGTACCACTTCAGTGCGGCACCGGTAAGACTGTCTTGGAAATAGTGAATGAGCAATTGGTGATTGTCGTTATATGTAGACATCTTCCTAGCGTACATTGTAAGATGACTCTGCGGGTAGGAATTTCCTTTATACTTTTCAAAGTCAGGGACTTTGAACTTAGCGGGTATCCTTACGCGAGGAACTAGGCACAGATCGTGGGCATTCTTCCCAAACAATTCCTTCCCACAAATTGTTTTAATCTCAAGTTGCATTTTATGGAGCTGTTCTTGGAGATTCTCCATCTGGCCACGAGGATTCGTGTTATCGCCTAGGTTATGATAGACTTCTTCGTCTGCAGTAGTGTGAACTACAGACGCTGAGTTGGTCATGATTTGTTGAGAAACCGTCATAGTGATTTGCGGCAGGGTTACTCCATGCTGCGGAGTAAGTGTTGAGTTCTGTAAGGTAGGAACCTCAAACGTGGTTGCCTGTGCCTGAGAAGTGGGTTGACGAAATCCGATGTCGAAATTGAAAGGCATGCCCCATGGATAACCTTCTGGCATACTGAAGAGTGGACTACTGGCTGCAACAGTTGAAACTGGAGTAGTAGTGATCTCTGAAATTGCCGCTTGATTTTGACTGCTCAATGTTGCTTGCTGACTTTGCGTAGTTGCCAATGAACTTACCAAAGAAGTGAGTCTCTCCACCTCTTCCTGAAGTGTTGTCACTGTGCTACGATGCTCAACATTTTCTTGCTCAAAACCCTCCATTATTTTCCTTCTTTTTGAATGAGTATTGTACGTACGAGTTGGCTGTGGATGTGGTCGAGAAACTATAGGACGCGACAGCTTGACGATCTTTCTCTTTCTGGAAAAAATTCCAAAAGATAAGACTTTAAACAATAAACTCGATATGCAAAGTATGATGCATGATTATGAATGCAAAGAGAAAAGAATTTCCAAAGAATTTACGCTAAAAGAGAAATTTCTTGCAAATATTTGGATGGAAAACACTTATTTTATTAATTATTGAAAGGAGATTACAACAAGTTTTTTTTATTTTTTTTATTTTTTTGAGCATAGCTCATACAATGATAAAATAAATGATAAAACTACAGTCTAAACTAATTAATCGTCCTCGTCGGATGAAGATCCAAAGGCTTGATGTAGCTTTAACTTCAATATTTCTTTCCCATAGTGAGCTTTCAGTTCAGCTTTCTCGGCTTTTAGCTTGCTGATGACTTTCTTCCACTCGTCAGGAGCAGGATCGCTAATTGTCATTTCTTCAAGCTTTCTTTTTCTTTCTTTGATGTATCTTTTGATCGCGTTATATTTCTGACGAATCTTCTCATCTTTCTCCATGAGCCATTCATCTTGGAAGTAGAGCGTCTTTTCATGATCTTTGACCTGTTTCTTAAGCTTCTCATTTTCGAGATCAGTCTTAAAGAACTTGTCTTCCAAAGCCTCTTTCTCAAGTCTCATCTTGGCCAAAGCTTCTTGGTATTCTCCCATAGTTTCGACAGGAAAAATTGTTGATTTGGAAGCTGTTGAGAACATGGGTTCTTCATAAGCATAAGGCATTCGGAATTCCTTCGCTCTTTTCTTCACCCAAGAAGTGTAGATTTCCATGGCTACACAATTCCTTGCATTACCCTTTTCTTTCCTTCGGATGTGATGCCAAGCTCTGATCATTCTGGCTTTCAACCTTGAGAATCTTCCCCTTCATGATAGAAGTAGCTTTCCACTGTAAAACCAAGAGGTTTACTAGAGTTTGCATACCCGAGTTGACGTCTCGCCAAGAATGGGTTGTAGTTGATTCCTCCTTTCGTACCAATGAGAGGTACGTTGGCAAACTCTCCACAACTTTCAATGATTTCCATCTCATTGTCTGCCAGGGTATACCAATGGATATCGTCGTTTATAAGAGACATGAGTCTTCGAGACCAATGCCAATCGTCTTTATTTTCGCGGAAGATAGGAGATTTAGACAAGTGTGAGACAATCCATTTGAAAAACAGAGGTACACAACACACAATAGTTCCATCTCCTTGACGATTTCTATGATGAATGGAGAAATACGTGTCACCAAGCAAAGTGGGAACGGGATTTCCAATCAGAAAAATCCTTATGGCGTTGATATCAATGAAACCTGGGACGTTGGGAAACAACACCAATCCATAGATGAGTAAAGCTAAAATAGCTTCAAAGGCTACCATACTACCGGCTTCAGAGAATTTAAGAGCCTTCTCCATTAGGAACTTTGAAGTTAGTCCTAAGAGTTTTCCTTTGGTAGTTAGGTTTTTGTCTATCTCAGATTTCTTTAAGTGAGTCATTATTGTAATGACTGGTGACTTAGGAATGGCTTCCAAACCATTGAAAGGAACTTTGTCTGATACTGAGATACCTAGGATGTGTGCGTACTCTTCCAAAGTAGGCATCAACTGATAGTCAGGGAAAGTGAAACAACGATAGACTGGATCGTAAAACTGAACGAAAGTTTTGAGAAGTCCTTCATCAACGTTAGTGTTCAGGATAGTTAAAAGAGTTCCATAGCGTTTTCTGAAATCCGAGGGATCTTCTACCAAGGATGCTAACTCTTTTAACTTTCCTACATCAGGAATTCTAAAACTGTATTTCTTGGTGAATCTTCCTCTGACGTCCATCACTCTAACCTAAAATATTTACAAAGAAAAATCTCTAAATTCTTTGGAAATGGGAAGAGAAATGAAGTTTTGAATGAATGCATGAATGAATGTCACAAAGATTCAAACATGGTTAGTGGTTATACACACGGTCAAGCGTTCGAAGTCACGAGCATGAGGCCAACGATAAGAATCAAACGTGGGTAAGTTCTAAGGGCTTATTCATCTGTGAAACGTGTTCTACTGATAATACAGGTTCAACGCTTCTCTTTGAAATATTATCGGATTTGTTGAATACTCGAAGTCCAATAATATTCTTCAAGAAAAACTCGCCTGATCCTAGTCTTGCATGACAATTATTCTAAGCTTATGCCTGAATAATTTCTACACTACATCCAAAATGGCCAGGATGGGTTAGGTGTTCTACAGCCACTCAGCTTCGTAAGTTCTCTTGAAAGCAAAATGTCTTCGCAAATACTTGCTAAACACAAATACTCCCAAGACAACCTCCACTGAGAGAGGGATCTCAAATTAACTTAGTAAGTAATGAAACTTGTCACAAGTTAATAGGACTATACCCCCACCTAGATCTTAAAATGTTTCTTAAATCCGGGTTAGGATTTCTTTCCATCAGATAAAATCGCGAAAACACACAATAAAGAAAAAACAAAGATATGCACATATGAAAGCTTAACCCCTTTTTTTCTTTTTGAAAACAAAAAAGCTTGGTGCTCTTGAGCAGATTCACATTTTTTTTGAAAATCAAAATTTAGCGTACTCCCCAGCAGAGTCGCCATTTTTTCTGTTCGCGTTAAAAAGTGACGCGCGAGGGAATCGAATCTGAATTCGGATTCTCTGGCTCGAAACGATTTACTCTTTTGATTTGTTTATAAAGATGCCGCGAGCATCAAGCTTTATTATTTCCAACACAAGAAAAATGATTATGAAAAAGGGGAAAGCAGCAAAACCCTCAATTGATTTGATATGCATTACGACTAGCGCGAACTAGACGCAACGCATTGGGGAGATTCCGGGCAAGGGGGTTTGTTATATAAAGGGAATAGATGGAGCACCCTAAATATATATAGTTATCTATAGCTTTATATATGAATAAGTTTGATATGTTTGTGTGTTTTAAATTGCTATTTCTATGATTGGGAAAGTTTCTCCTTTGGATTTTTAGAAGGGTAGATTATGTGGGATCCTAGGTTTTGTTATTATTGTGCTCGCAAAGATCATTGGGATCTTCTGCATACATATCCCTTAATGGGAATCAGAGCATTTGTAGCTCGGATCTAAAGGGATCTATGGTTTGTTTGGTTTGAGGGAGAAAGAAGTTTGCTCGCCAAGGATGAGACCTTGTGCCTACGTATTCTCAAAAGGATGTTGAGAAAGTCAGAGCAATCGTACTTCCCACTTATGCTAGTGGAAGCAACGGGATGTTATTAAGAGACAAAGACAAATGTCATCTTAATGAAAAATGTATCTAATCTATTTCATCACATACATTTTTGAAAGGTTGATTGATTGAATCTTTCATCGTAAGTTATAGGTGTTTTGCTTGAGTGTACAAGCGTTACCACTTACGAGTTTTAGAAAGATGTTTGAAAAATATGATTGAATCTTTTAATTGTAAGCATTGGGTGTTTTGCTTGAGTGTACAAGTGTTACCACTTACGATTAAGAGATGTTTTTGTTTGAAAAAGAGTTTTGAAAAGTATTTGATTGTATGTGATGTGATAGATGAGATACTTCTTCCATAGAGATGATAGATTTCTAAATCTCTAGGAGAAATTGATTGGATTAGGGGGATGCTTTTAAGAAGCCCATGGGTCCTTGTATTGTAAGCCCAAGAGGAGGCATTCCGAGGGTCATCGAGGGTCCTTGTATGAAGCTCAAGAGGAAGCTATAGGGTATGGCTGGCTTTGGCTTTAAGAGTGGTTTCACCGGGAAACCATCCGCTTAGGATTTCAAGAGCGATTTCACCGGGAAATCATACTCTCAGGGTTCTATCCTAGCGCGGGTGATTCTTTGTATTGGAAGCCCAAAAGGAGGTTGTTAATAGATTTCCTGGTCTCTTTCTTTGTTTGATGCCCAAGAGAAGGCTAAACTCAATGAGGAGTTCTTTTGAACGAAGCCCAAGAGGAGGCTGACTCAACAGGGGAGTGTTGTCTTATATGAAGCCTTAGCGGAGGCTAAACTCAGATGAATGAGTTTTCTTATATGAAGCCTAAGAGGAGGTTGAACTCAGATGAATGAGTTATCTTGCACAAAGCCCAAAAGGAGGCTAACTCAGATGAATGAGTTATCTTGCACGAAGCCCAAGAGGAGGCTATCTCTGTGGGGATCTAATTGTTAGACTAGTTGTTATGTTATAACTAAACAGTTATATAAACAAGTGTATGAAGTTTATTCACAGGAGTTTATGAAGGAAATATAAACAAGTGTTTGTAATGTTTATTTACAAAAGTTTATGAATGAAATATAAACAAGTGTGTAAAACGTGCGTTTGAAACGAGCGTAACTTGATTATTTACAAGTTTGATTGTGTACAAGGGAGCGAATATGTACATGAATGAGTATTTATGTACAAGGAAATATGTATGTACATAGGAGGGTTGGGACTTACACCGTAAGGGAGGCCCATTAGTTTAAAAGCAGTTTCACCGGGAATAATGCTCCTTTTAATACCAATGGTATTCAGTGTATATACAAGCGAAATGAAAACAAACGAACGAAGTTTGTCTATACTTGAATATTTACAAAAGACGTCTGTATGATGTACAAGGAAAATTGATATGTACATAAAAGAATTGGATATGTACAAGGAAATAGTTATGTACATAAAATAATTGGGACTTACACCGTGAGGGAGGCCCATGATCGATTAAGAAATTCGAGGAAAAACGAGTTCGGTTTTATCTTCAAATCGGGTCGATCATGGAAAAAAGATTGTAAGTTTGTTGAAAAGTTTTGAAAAGATCTTGAAAGTGTTTTTGAAAGATGAAATATACTTACAAGAAGTTTGGAAAAGATTCGAGTTTCAAAAGTTTGAAAGAATGTCTTTGAAAAGTTTGAGATTCGGCTCGATGAAAATATAATCAAAAGAGAACATTTTTGAATTTTTTTTGACATTATCCTAAAATTGACATGTTAAATGACAAGTGTACAAAAAATCACCTCAAAATGAGGAGTTTTGATTGGGTTTTGAAAGTATTGAAGTTTGAAAAAAAGTGTGAAGAGGAAAGCAAAAAAATTTGGCAAAATGGTCCCAAGGGGCGAGAAAGTCATTTTTGCCATAAATGCAAATGGAATATTCTTTTAACCATGGTTAAAACTTAACTTGATCTTATCTCCATCATAATCACCTCTCATCTGATTTTTATCAGCTCTAGCCTATCTCCAATTGGTGATAAGGCTTCTAGAAGGAGATTTTGCAAAAAATGACTTATAACTTTGAAGCATGTACTTGAAAATCATCGCTTTTGGAGCTTTATGTTTCAAAATCAAAAGTGTAGCTAGACAAAATGGTTTTGCAAGTTCTTGGACATTTTGGAAAGCTTGTATAAAGGGCTACAACTTTCATGTTTTGAGTTGTTTCTAATTCCAAATGGAACTATGTGAAAAAATGCCATGAAAGTAGGAAAAAACATGAAATTTTTAACACTTAAATTTTTTCTAAGTGTTGAAAATTTTGACTTTTTGTTGACTTTTCCAAATTTCTTGATTTTTTATGATCATGATGGATCATTTGAAGTATTTTGATGATTGAAAAATTTTTATCTCGAAAAAGTTGACAAAAAGTCAAAGTTTGACTTTTCAGTGCAGATGAAATTTCATCAGATGATCTAGAAATTGACTGATGAAAAATGTGAACTTCTGTGATGTTTTGAATCAAAAAATTAGGTCAAGATGTTGCATTAAGGATATGAAGATCAATCTCCAGGCAAAAAAGTCATCCATTGATCAGAAAATCAGTGATTCCCTATCCTTGATAAAAACCCTAATTGGTCGATTCTTGATAGATCCTGAGAAAAAGTTGGATATCTGAAGATCAAAGGTTGATGATTTGATTAAGATAGATCATTTAAGGTGAGTGGAAACTCAAACCCTAATTGATCACCTCTTTAACAGATGAAAATTGGATGAAACCCTGATTTTGACTTGTAGAAGCCACACCCGATTTCTTCTGTTCTAAACTGTTAGTGATGCAGTGATGCAAATGTAAGGTGGTATATTAGGTCAAAAATTGGGCTATGACACCGTGGTTCCATGACATTAAGCGATACCTTGAAACTCAAGAGTATCCTGAGGAAGCTTCTGTGACAAATAAGAAGTTCTTTAGAAGGTTTTCAACGAAATTCTTCCGCAGTAACGGTGTGCTATACTATTAACATCATGATGGGTTGTTGCTTAAATGTGTTGACAATGACGAAGCCGCAAACATCATCAAGGAGATGCACGAGGGTTCATTTGGAACTCATTCCAGTGGGCATACTATGGCTAATAAGATTTGCAAGATGGGTATTACTGGTCTACCATGGAGGTTGATAGCTTTAATCATGCCTGGACCTGTTACAAGTGCCAACTATATGCTGACAAGGTGCATGTGCCGCCATCACCTTTGAATGTCTTTACTTCTCCTTGGCCATTTGCTATGTAGGGCATCAATATGATTGGGAAAATTGAGCCAACAGTGTCCAACGGACACCAATTTATTCTGGTTGCCATAGACTACTTCACCAAGTGGGTTGAAGCAGCGTCGTATGCAAACGTCACCAAGCAGGTGGTCACAAGGTTTATTAAGCACAATATCATCTGTCGTTACGGGATTCTTGATAAGATTATCACTGATGAAATCTCAACAACAAAATGATGAAGGAGCTTTGTGAGTCCTTCAGGATTAAACATCATAATTCATCTCCGTATCGCCCGAAAATGAATGGTGGTGTTGAAGCGGAAAATAAGAACATAAAGAAGATTATGTAGAAAATGGTGGTGACCTATAGAAATTGGCATGAGATTTTTCCTTTTTGCTTTGCATGGTTACAGGACTACAACGCGCACTTCGACTAGGGCAACCCCGTTTTCTCTAGTCTGTGGAATGGAGCCAGTACTCCCCATTGAAGTTGAAATCCCTTTATTGAGAATCATGAAAGAGACAGAGCTTGATGAAGATGAATGGGTGCATAATACATTAGACCAGTTGTGCCTTATTGATGAGAAAATATTGACATCTGTTGTCATGGGCAGGCTTATCAGCAGAGGATGCGGAAAGCTTTTGACAAGAAGGTGCGACCTCAATACTGTAAACCAGGTGACCTCGTGTTAAAGAGGATAATCCTTCCTCAAGGTGATCCCCGGGGCAAGTGGACGCCAAATTACGAAGGACCATTTATTGTGAAGAATGTATTCTCTGGCGGTGCCATGATGCTCACAACAATGGATTAAGAAGATTTTCCACTACCCGTGAACGCGGATGTAGTCAAGAAATACTATGCATAGACTTGTTCTACTCGAGAAAGGACATAAGAGCAAGCGACTACGTCCCGTGTCGGATCAACGGTCGCACCTCATTTCTACATCGTTGTTTACTCCGAAGGGAAGGGATCAGTCTGATCATCTTCTTTGGGAAAAACGAAGTAATGAGATAGTCGGGGTTATAAAAGTGATACCATGGTTGAAACCCGAAGAGGATCCTTGTCGCGTTGCCATGCGTTTTAGTTTTCCTTTTATTTTACTTTTGCAATTGCCTCAGGAATTGCTTCCTATTGTACTCGCCTATTTACAGGCCTATTTCCAATCAATAAAATGAGTTTTTACTTGTCAATTAATTTCTTACATTTCCTGATTTGATTGCAAGAAGTTCAAAGTTTTATAATAAAATTTAGCATCTTTAAACATTAGAGGTTCTACCATGATGAGAAACTTCTGATTTTACTTTGAGACTTGTGTGACTCGGGTGGCAGACAAAGTTGTCATATCACACTTGAGGATTTCCACTAACAATGTGCTGCAGGAATCCTTGTTTGTTTCCAGGTAGTCATACTAGCATAAAACTCAACAACATCTCTTCCCTAGTAAGAACTGATAAGAGAGTCCTAAGTGAAGCTACACTTTTCTGAAAGGGGCAGACTCAAGGGTCATCCTCAGCATTATGTCCCCATTGAAGTTCCCCAGTGTTGGACTCTCAAACCGGCCCTGGTGGAAGATTATGACATGTCATCGCAGAGTATTGCGTAATTCCCATTGCAAATTGTTTGTGCCCACTCCAGACGATATTCCCCTGTAAATTTCTGTTTGGATTTGCAATTTTATTATGATGGAAGTATCTAACTTTCATTCCCCGATCAAGACGATGTTTGAACTATTAGCAAGAGATGTTTATCCCCAATGAGTTTGAATCTCTCGATTTCCCCAGTGAGGTTGCATCTCATTCTCTTCCCCAACCGAAGTTGTGTTGTGAAGTTGAGATTCTAAATGGAGTAACGGTGGAAGCTCTTCTTCAAGTATTTTTGATCTTTCCCCAGCGGATAGTTGTTCAGCAAACAATTTCCCAGGAAATCGCCATGCAATAAATAATGCCCCCAAGAAATTATTTCTCCAGTATGGTTGCTATGCAATAGTTAATTTCCCCAAGAAGTCTGTTATCAAAGTTCCCTAGTGATCGCCGAATCAGTAGTGATGTTCTGGCCTCAATGGCACACTCATGTGTCCTTCCCCAACAAAGGTTGCAAATTTGAGACTGATTGTGATCTGATATGTGGACACCAGTTACTCATTTTTATCTTTTCGCAAACATGGATCATCGCATTGCATTATTCTATAGAAAATTCATACATTGTATCGAATTATAAGCTAGGAACAATACTGTGTATCCCCAGTATTGCTCTTATCATCTCTTGATAGGTTTTGGTTTGTGTAATCCCCAATGAGGTTGAATTCCCTTGATGTGGCATTTCCCCATGAAGTCTAATCAATACTTCTGGTTGTTCTTTTTGTTGCACTACCAGTCATTCCCTGGTATAACATCTTCAGTTCAGGCTATCCCTGTACCTTTTAGAAAGTAAGCCCGACACTTGTTTACTCCCTCGGAATACAGTGTTATTTTGAGAAAATCCTTTTTGCACAAGAGTTTTGTCGTTACCAATTCTTGAACAAGTTCGAGTATCACACTCCTTCCTATATACCTAGTGTTGTCTTTCCCTACACTATGTTTGAAGTCTAGTCAACATTTCAGTCTTCATTTCTGTTGCATTACTAGTCATTCCCTAGTACAACATCTTCAGGTCATGCTATCCTTGTACCTTTTTGGAAGTAAGTATACACTTGTTTCTCCCCCCAGAGTAAATCTTTCTGAATTTGTAAAGTTCTCAGTGGCATTTCTAGTCTTTACTTTGTTGACTTGTCCAGTCTTTCCTTGGTACAATACGGTTAGTCTAGTCAATGTTCCAAGTCTTTACTGCACTGACATGGTAGTCTTTCCCTAACATAACATGATCCGCTAGCATGCTCAATCGTTCCCTAGCATAGTGGTTGAATTGGTTCGAGGTCAATTATTTTGGGTCAGGTTTTCAGCTATGCCATTCGAGAATAAGTATTATGCTTGTCTCTCTTCACAGAATTCAGCAGTTATTTTGCTCATCCTTTTGCTGTGTTTTAGTTATTCCCTAATGCAACATCCCATTGGAGTCAGGGAAACGTCTCCATTTTTCGAAATTCATAGTGTAAATTTTCGAGTTCATATTTGTATTCAATAACCTTATACCTCGTCGCTTGGAAGGCAAGCATGCCAACCTCGCTCCAAGTTTAAGGATGATTGAATAGGGACAGCTGTTGTACCCAAAATTTACCCTCCTCATTTTAGTGTTTCTGTCTTATAATTTCATTACATAAATATACATGTATACACATGCATAATATCCATCACATGGTTCTCATCTTCTAAATGCCTCAAATGGTGGAAGAAATTGTGTGTTTCAGTTATCTCAAACCATTTCGAGTCCGATATCGATGTTCTTCGATTCGTACGCTTGAAGCAACATATTCTAGTCAGAAAGATATTTTGGTTTGGTTCCCTAAGCATTGTGATCATATTAATTTATTCTCCAGTTTATCTGTTCATATCGGAGGTAGTTTCACCAAGAAAAATAATTTATTTGCTTATTTCTCAATAAAGTGAATTTTAGGTTTTTGTGCGTTTCGGGCGCTCCGGAAGGCATATCTCTCAAATCGTCGGGTATTTTCTGATGATTTTTCACGGTCAAGTCCCTCTCATTATTATTTAGAAATTTCGTTCACGAGACGGAAGCAAATCATGTGAAGAAGGTCCCCAAAGAAATTGATTTCTCAAGTGGATTAAACTGAATTTTAGTGTTGTACCATGCGCTCAGTACCTAGCTGGAAAATCAAAACTGAGCAGGTCCGGTGTCTAAAATTCTGTATCGAAGTCCACTCCAACTTTAATTTCCAACTCGACAGCAAATTCCTTACCATTTAAGAGCAGTTTTTTAATCTTCAGAGTTGTTTTTGAGCCAAACCGAGCAATTTTCATCTAATACGCGAAGTTCAAAAAATCATATCTCGCTCAATTTTTATCAAAACAAGGTGGGACCAGTGCCAATTTGTTGGCATCATTTGTCTCTAAGATACTCAAGTTTGAATTTTGATCAGAAGACCCTCGTTCGAGGCAATTTCTCCGAAGTGCACAAGTAAAATTCTGCATATGTCAGACCCCTGAAAGCTGTGCTGAAACTTCAAAAATTTGTATCGCGTTCTGGACATTTTTCATTTACATTCCGACTTCAAATTCCACACAGATTAGGTGGTTTTGGACTAATTACGAAAATTATTCGCATAATCGCGATTTGAACTTAATTGTGGATCCAAGGCACTCTAAGGCCCAAACTTTCATACTATAAATAAATTTTTGCCTTCATAATTCAAGGTGACACAATCATTTGCAAGATATCACCATAAATACATTCTTCTACTCTCTCTCAACTCTCAAGGATCAAAACAAGCTTTTTTCCTCAAATTCTCTCAAAAGCATTGAAGAACATTGAAGGTGTCAAAGTGAAGTTTTCCTCTTCCTCTCTTAATACACGCGCCCCTCTCTCTCTCTCTCTATCTATCTATCTCTCTCACTCACTTATTATCTCCTCTCCGATCTTCGATTTGATGTCGGAGATCTCTTCTCCTCATTCTCCTCTTCGTTTCGACGGTAAGAATTCTTTATTTAAGCACTTTTGCATAATTTATTCTTGAAATAAGCACTTTTCTAGAATTAAAAATTAATTAAGATTTTGATTGAGGAATTGAATGTAGATCATGGATTAGGTTGAGAAATATTTTTTTGACGTAATCATCATGATGAAATCCGGAATTGGATGAAATAAGCACTTATTTGGTTAATTGATTTTCTTAAGAAAAGTTCTTATTCAAGCTATTAAATGTTGATGCTATTGATTTGTTGATTTAAAATATTAATTTGCATGTGATTAGCCTGAGGTTTGAACCTTGATCCATGTGCCTAACACATGCACAAATTGATGCATTCTAGGTGTTTATGCTAATGTTTGAGTTAGAAATTGTATGTTCATGCATTGAATAATTCTCACATTGGTTAATTGGATTGATTGCTTATGCTAATGGTTTAATTTGTTAACTCGAAAAAACATGTCGAGCTGTGAAATTGAATGCATATCCATGATTCAATTCGTATGCATGCTAGGTGTTTGTGCTAATGTTTGAATTAGAGGCAACATGTTAATACATTGATATTCATTGGCATTGAAATGAGTCTTACATGTTTTTAACTTGACTCTCAAACTTGAAATGTGTTGTTGTGCATTCTTCACATGCTCATGAATCATCTTGCATTTCAATTGATTTGATGTCTTGTTATGCACTCTTCACATGTTCATGAATCCTCTTGCATTTCAATTGATTTAATGCTTTGTTATGCACTCTTCACATGTTCATGAGTCCTCTTGCATTTCAATTGATTTAATTCTTTGTTATGCATTCTTCACATGCTCATTAATCCTCTTGCATTTTGATTTGATTTAATGCTTTGCTATGCATTTTTCACATGTTCATGAATCACTTTACATATTGACAATTAATTTGAAGATTTGTTGTGCATTCTTCCCATTTTCATGGTAAGATTCACATGTTTTGGATTGAATAGATGCATTCCTCATGATTTCATTCCCATGCATTTCCTTACAAATAATTGATTTTGAGTTATAGTGCTTTTGAATAAGCACTTTTCTTGGTCATTTGACTATTCGGATTGTTTTTTTGGCATGAAAACATCATGAAAAGAAGATTAGGTTCGCAGTAGAAAATTCTGAAAGTTGCAGGCCGCGCTTAGCGTCATAAGGGTCCCGCTAAGTGCGAAACTCCCTGACTTTTAGGGTTTCGTGACTAAGAAATTAGGCTTAGCGCGGTTTGGAAAAAAAAATTATTTCTTTTAATCATTCGACTTGAAATCTCACATGCTTCTACATCATGGAGTATTGTATGAGAAGTATTTTGTGCAGGTGCTTGTGTTAAGGAGGCGTATGACGCGTATCTCTTGTTTGCACACATGCGTGCGCATACTGTAACGCCCTGTTTTAATTAATGTTATATTATATTAATATTTTCAAATTACCGATCAATATTTATTTTGCGATGAGAATATTTATATTAATCAATATATGTGATAATATATTTAGCGACGTTTTGTTTGGTCCGGTTTTTATTCCGTTCGATTCGGTAAAATATTATTCGAACGGATATTTAATTCCCCAGACTTATTTTAATTAATTGAATTAATAATATTATTAGATATTATTTAAGTGTTAATTTATAAAAATAAGTTAGGGGTGGGGAGCAATTGATGAGATTGGGTTTTACACCCTTGTTGCTAGTAAGGATACATATAAGCCATTTTCCTCATTCTTTCCATTTTACAACAAAAACCTAACATAGAAGCATGAAGAGAAAGAGAGGGTTTCGGGAAGAAGAAGAAGAGGAGCAAGAGAGGAAGCCTTGGTTGGTTGTGGTAGAGGAATCATGAAGCTTTGCAAGAACAAGATGAGGTAAGGGGTTTGATTTCTCTATCTCATATGGTTAGGGTTTGATAGTATATTTTGGATTTAGGGAAAAATTGATAGGTTGATTTATGAGTTTGGTTGGTGGATTGTTGAAATAGCTTAGAAATGTTGAGTTAGGAGTAGGGATTATTGGGTGTTTCATTGTTAGTTTATAGTTACTAGAAGCATAAAATAAAAATGAAAAAGAAAAGAAAAACTGTAATCTGTAAAAAAGAAAACCAGAAGAAATACTGTCAAATGAGGAAGATGGAGAAGAAGGACACCAAGGGGGGAGGCAACCGTCCCCAACCCTAGGGCGGCCGCCCCCTAGTCCACACACCCCTTGGGAAGTTCGTCCCCTTAAGCTTAGGGAAGGAAATGAAATTTCGTGATTTTTCTGTTTTGCTGTTTGTCTGTTTTTCCATTTTCTTTTTTGCTGTTCTGTAACAATTGTTTTCCTGCAGAATTTTCAAATGCATTCTGTTTCTTTCAATTCCATTAAATCCAAATACTACTAGTTAGTATTAATAAAACATTACTAGGGCATAAGTTAGCCGATTAAATTTAGAACCCGATTGTATTCCGATTCTCCGATTTCGGTAAATTCGACAACGGAGCAAGTTGCTCCGAATTCAACAAAAATTGACGTGCTAGCTAAGTTCGACATGTAGAATGTAGTGGTGAGGTTAGTTTTTAGAATTTACGAGACGACCCGAAATAGGCCAATTTACGGTTAAATTGAATTGGATTGCGTTTTAGTGGATTTAAGGCACGTATGGACAATCTGATTTCAATGTTGAGGATTATGATTAATGCCGGTTATTAAGAAGGACTTTCGCGACGATTATTGATGCTTTGACTATTTTTCCGTTTTTGGAATTTGGTGAATAAATTGATAATGATGCGGTGTGAATAAAAATAATGTTTGCGATGGTGTATTTATTAATGAATACTTTTTGATATATGATGTGATGATTATATTGATGTTGTTAATAAATGCTTCCGATTTGTGAATGCATGATTTTTGATGATGATGAATTATTGGTGATGTTTTGCATAATGCAAATATGATGCGATGATATATTTATCTTGTTTTGGATAAATTATGGCGATGTGGGCTTTATGCCAATTTTGATGAGCGATGATGATGTTTTTGTGCTGTGTTGTTTATTGTCGAGTCACATACATTGCATTGGCGACGATGGGATTTTATGCCAAGCGACGAGGCTTTTATGCCAAGTGACGAGGCTTTTATGCCAAGCGACGATGGGCTTTATGCCAAGTGTTCCTAATCATGGACAAAGCGACGGGTACCACATGCAAAACATAGTCGTATCTCATGGAGTCGGTTATGTTTATGTTTGAGTTGTTTGGAATTGGGTTTAATTATTGGATGATGTTGAATTGCGATGATATATGACATTTTGTTTGGTGATGATCTTTATAAATTTTTCGTGATAACTATGCGATGAATATAAATGATGAGTTGTGCGATGATTTAACTTGATGAAATGCTTAATGCAAATGTGATGTGATGATGTTTGTGACGATGGGCTTTTATGCCAAAAGCGATGATGGGCTTTAGCCAATTGGTGAAGATATTATTTATATTGCTTATGTTAATTACATTGTTTGATATTGTTGTTTGATGTTGTTGTTTATGATTGTTGTGATGATTTCGTGGTGATGAACGTTTATATGTTGTTGTGACGATTTATGCCGATGAGGTTATGGCGATAAAGTGTGGATTATACACATTAGGATGACGATTGAAGTAAGTGAGTTTTGGGTACGTGTTGGAATTGCACTTATTAATCTATACCCTTTATAATTCTAAAACTATATATATATATATATATATATATATATATATATATACTTTATCATGCCTTTAATTATATGTTTTGGAGTATCTCACCCTTTACTTGTTTCGCCGTTACCTTTATATTGGTAACGTGCAGGTTTTGAAGACGGAGTTTATAGCTGCTTCTAGTCGAGTCGGTGTCGCTCTGATACGTAGCACTCGGGGGGGAATATTATGTTGTCTTGTTGTTGTTCTTTTGTTGTTTTTCCTTTTGTAAATAAGAATCATACTTTATGAAAATATGATTTATTAAGGAAGTTTAATAAAGAAGATGTTTTGATTTTTATGAATCAATTTATGTTTTCCGGCGATGCTATGTATCCGAGATTTATACTTTAAAACAAAGTGTTTAAAGTAATTTGGTTTTGAAGGTGTGACGCCTCAGTATTTAATTTATGAAATTTTAAATTACTCTGATTTTTGCATATAAAACCTTGGGTAATATTGGGGTGTTACACATACTATTTATGTTTACTCGGATTGACACCTTCTTGCAGGTTATCTGATCGTTTGAATGCATATGAACGCGCATTTTACCGCTTGTGCACATACGTGTACATTCTATTGTCTTCGTGTTTGGTTTTACTCCATTCTTGCAGGTGCTTTTGTTTGAATGCGTACGGATGCATATTCCATCGCTTGTGCACATACGTGTACATTCTATTGTCTGGTTATTATGGGTTTTCTATTGTAGGTTTTCCGATCTTGGAATACGTACGAACGAGCATTCTAATCTTTGGTTGCGTACGAATGCACACCTTATTGTCTGCTTGTTTGGTTTTACTCCATTCTTGCAAGTACCTTTGATTGGAATATGTACGAACGCACATTTTAATCTTTGTTTGCATAATGAATGTGCATCTTATTGTCTGCTTGTTTGGTTTTACTCCTTTCTTGCAGGTGTATGTGTATTAAATGTGTACAAACGTAGAATTTGATACTTATTTTATGTACGAACATGCAATACTTTGTCTGCTTTGTCTGGATCATTAACTTTTCCAGGTTTACTATTTCGGATGCGTACGAACGCGCACTCCGCTTATGCTTTGATGCCTTCGAGCATTACTCACCGGTTTACTCTTATTGCTTGGTTGTAGTACTTGAAGTTTTTCGGAGTATTTCTTAGCTTGCAGTGCTCTACAGATTTGTTATCAGTTCGGTAATTTCTACACCATTTTACTGCATTCTCTTACAACTTTCCTAGATATCATGAGAAGTAGGGTTTTACAGCTTTCTGCTGCCATGAGAAGTAGGAATAAAGATGCACGATGGGGCTTCCATAGTTGGAGCATGTTCAGGAACCCCTCTGGTTTATTTAAAGATCTGTCTAAGGCGATTCTGTTTTGTGCATAGGGAGGTAATTCTTAATAAGTGTTTACATTTTGTGCTTGCATAGGTTATGAGTGGTTAGGTAACCTAGAGTGGAACAACCAAGCAAAGTCCCACTTTGATACTTATTGATATATATGATGATGATATGATGGGCACGTGGAAAGGGTTTGCAATCGACCTCCGCATGGTTCTAGTCTGTGTTAGCTCAGCACACGTGAATCGTGTTGCTTCCTTTATCGAGTCAAATAATCCAAGTGGCAATAATTCCCTATTATGACTCTCCACGCTTTCCTGGGAATCGCATTTATTGCCGAGCTTGCATCATTTTCTCTTCACACTTGAAAATTCATGTCATGCGCTGATACCATTCACGAGAATCGGAATGTGTTGGCTCCTGGTTGCATGACAACATTAGGGCTAGCACTAGTTAGTATCCCTTTTGTTTTGCTTGCTTTTGTAGCGGCAAAAACTGCGAGTATAAGCCATTGAATTGACTTAACTCAAAAAATAAAAGAAAAGTCACCACCGTGCTTTTATTTTATCCAAAGGACTAGGAAAAAGAGCTAATAAAATGTTTAAAAAAAAGATCAGAGATCTGGGACCGGGGGTTGGTTATGCAAAGAGAAGGTGTGAGACACCCAAAGCATCTACGGTACTCCGCAGGAACCTTTTTGAAAATTATTATATATGTACTAAAAGAATATGTACAAAATGGATGGTGGGGGAAGAAAAGAAGTATTTTTTATAATTTTTGGTTTTATAGAACTTCCAATGAGTTCTAGGCCTACATACCAACAATGTGCAATGTTGAAATCAAAACCAAGTAGTTCGGCTAAAAAAGACCAAATTTGTGTGTTGGTTGATTTTAAGAAAATATTACTTTAGAAAAGCTACAAAGAGCTCAAAAATTTTGAATGAGTTTAGGTGTTTTTTAGTCTTATGAAAAGAAAAGTCAAAGTATTATTAAATGAATTGAAAGTTTATTAAGAAAACAAAGTTTGAAAATTCATGGACCTAAGTCCAAGTTTTTTATGAAAGCGATTCAAGTTTTGAAAACAAGAATCCTTTGAAAGAGAGTGAAGATTTTGAAAATTAAATAATGGGGAAGAGATGAAGAGGATAACCTATGTACATAAACTAAAAGGTAAGAGTAAAGAAATATCTAACAGAGTGAGAAGACTAGTACTCGACATCAAGAGCCAATACCATATCCCAACCATTGGACAACCCACACAAGCAACAATTAACCAGACACAAAAACCAAGCCTCAGACAATCCTATGCCTCAGACGAATTCTTGTCTCTAGAAAAACGGACAGAGTAACAATTGTATTTGGAGGAAATCCAGTCTTAATCGAATATAACGGAACCACCTGGATACAAAGATAATAACCAGACAAAGACAGAATAACACCAAGAGCACATAGATCTCCCAAGCTGAGGTAGAGGTCCTAATCCTAAGTCCAAAGATCAAGCTCCAAGCACAAGGATAGTAACCAAGTCCAATTAGAAGTTTTTTATGGTCAAGTTGAATTATTAAGTCTTTTGGAAAAGGAAAAAATAAAGCTCAAGTGAGCAAATTCAAAATGACAAGAAAGTAAAATGCTCAAATGAGCAAAGAAAACCTGACATGAAATGTAAATGTAAGTAAAATTCATAAAAATAAAGTGCATAAAAGTAAATGCAGAAAATAAAGAGCGGAAAAATAAAAGGCATAGAATAAATGGCAGTTAATAAAGGTTAGCAAGATGACCATCTTGAAACTTGTCAAGTATATCATCGAATTGTCAATTGTTAGTCGTCAGTGTCATACCCCAATTTTTGAACTAAGATACCACCTTACATTATTCACATATGCATCACTGCATCATTAACAGTTTCAGAACAGAATAGATCGTGCATGTGCTCCTAAAGTTAAAGTTAGGGTTTTATCAAAATTTCATTTGTTTATGATATGATCAATTAGGGTTTGAGTCTCCACTCACCTCAATTGATCTATCTTAATCAATCATCAACATTTGATCTCCAAATTCCTAACTTTTTCTCATGATCTACCTTGAATCGACTAATTAGGGTTTTGATCGAAGATAGTGAATCATTGACTTTCTTCTCAATGGATGACCTATTTACTTGAAGATTGATCTTAACATCTTCAATGCAACATCTTGACCTAATTTCTTAGTTCAAAACATTACAAAATCCATGTTTCTTCATCAGACAAATTCTGAATCATCTGATGAAAATTCATCTGCTCAAAAAAGTCAAACTTTGACTTTTGGTCAACTTTTTCAAATCCAAACTTTTTCAATCATAAAAAAATTTCAAATAATACATCATGATCATAAAAAATCAAGAAATGTGAAAAAGTCAACAAAAACATTGCAAAAAGTCAACAAAAATCAACATGGTTTTTCCTTACTTTCATGGCCATTTTTCACCTAGATCCATTTTGATTCAAGAAAAACTCAAAACATGAAAGTTGTAGGTCTTGTTACAAGATTTCCAAAATGTCCAAGAACTTGAAAAAAAACTTTGTGTAGCTAAGGTTTTGAAAATTAAACTTAGAGCTCCATAACCATGAATTACAAGTCATTTTTCAAGAACTCTAAGTCATTTTTCCCAAACCTCTCTTTCTAGAAGCCTTGTCCCCACTAATAGATAGGTTATAACTGATAAATATTAGTTATGAATGATTGAGAGGTGGATTGGATCAAGAAGAAATTTTAACCATGGTTAAAAATTTAACCATTTGCATTAAATGCAAAAGATTCCTTCTTACCACTTAAGCCAAGTTGCAAGCTCTCTCAACGATAACCTTGCCTTGTCATTCAGAATTTTTGGCCTATAAATAGAGGTCATTTCTTCATTCAAAACTACCCCAAAGCAATCACAATCCAAGCTTTCCTTCTTTTTTTCTTGATTTCCAAGTTTCAAAGTTCTAAGAAGGAGAATTTTGCCAGTTCCAAGTTTTGCAATTTCTAAGCAAACTTAGGCTTCAAATGCTTTCTAAACATCATTAGAAAGTTGTTAGAATCCTCAAGCTTGCACAAAAACTAGCCAAATTCAAAAATCATTTCCAAACATCATGTATGCACATATTAAGCCATAACTTACAAACTCTCAATCCACTTGTGCATCTTCCAAAATTTCTCTTCGTACACCTTCTATACATCATATAGAAGTAATCCAAAACATCATTACACCACTGTAAACACGGAATCATGAAAATCGATTCTCACTTTAAGTGACTGTAACTGGACTTGGTCAGAATAATCCAGACCATTTCAAACCAAGGTAAGAATACCAACACCTTCCATAAACATCACTGAAGCTTTAGAAATCATCAAAAAACCTCTGGAACACCTCCAACAAGAAACACGATTTCAGTTTAAAGAAGTATAAACTTGAACTTTGAACTCTCTGATTTCTAACTTTCAGCACAAAAAAGGCTTGGCCATTTTGTTTCTGCACTATCACTGAGTAATAACCCTTAATCAATTGCTTAAAATTATGCTCATACATGATTTCATAATAAAAACTTAGAATTAGGGTTCTTCGTGTTCAAATAAAAATTAATGATTCTAAGCTTAAAATAAATGAAATTAAATGTCATAATCATGTTCCTGGTAAAAGTCCGAGCAAGTTTGATGTCTGGATCACTCAAATTCATGGAGAAATGAAGAATATAGGAATTGAAATCTGGAGGAAGAAGATGAACTGATGCGCACGTTTTTCTAACTTCTAAAAAATTTAAATTTTTGGTTTATGTTATGTTTATTGGTTGATGACTTATGTCCGGATGTAACAGCCACCCCAGTGGCAAGCCAGCACGCATTTAAACTTTCCTTCGCCTCAAGGTCCAGGGTTCGAATCCCCTTGGAACCTTTTTTTTAATAAAAGGGATCACAAGCTTCTGATGCTTGTTTCTCTAGAAGCCCTTCTGAGGCTCAGCCTCCAGAAGTACTTCTGAAGCTTCTGCCTTTAGAAGCTTTCCACTTCTACACTCTTCAAAAGCATTTCTAATGCTTCTATCCTCAGAAGCATCTAGATTCTACCCCCAGGAGCATCAGGCTTCTCAACATTCCTAGAAGCAGCCAGCTTCTAAGCATCTAGAAGCAACCAGCTTCTACACGCTCCAGAAGCAGCATGCTTCCACACGCCTCCAGAAGCAGCAAGCCTCCAAAGCGCTTCCAGAAGTAGCCAACGTCTGATCCCTTCGGAAGCAAGCCATGCTTCTGACCTTTTTTCAAACTTCATTTTTTTTCAAAACTCCTTTTAAATAAGGTGATTAAATGACAAGTCAAGCACATGGCTCAATGGAAAAACTATTCACTTCTAAGCCAAAAGTCCAAGGTTCAAATCTCCTTAGGACCAAAAACTCTTTTTTATCACTAATTTTCTCAAGTTTCTAGCAAACTTCAACATTTTCTAAAGCTAATTAAAACTTCTCATTTTGAGATGATTTTTTGCACACTTGTCATTTAATATACCTATTTTATGATTATGTCAAAAAAATCCAAAAATATTTTCTTTTTGATTATTTTTTATTAAGTTTGAAAATGAGACATTTTAAGTATTTCTTAATACTTTTTCAAAAATGTTTTCTTTCCAACTTTCAAACTTAAATCTTTTTCAAAACTTCTTGTGAAGATTCTTCACTTTTTCAAAATCATTTTCAAAACCTTTTCAAAAACTTTTCAATAAACTTACACACCTTTTTCCATGATCAATTAGATTTAAAGATAAACCGAACCAGGTTTCTCCTTGAATTTCTTAATTCATCATGGGCCTCCCTCACGGTGTAAGTCCCAACCCTCCTATGTACATATTCATTTCCTTGTACATAACAACCCCTTCGTGTACATATTCATTTCCTTGTACACACTCAAAAATCTTTGTAAATATTCAAGCATAAACAAACTTCGTTCGTTTGTTTTCATCCGCTTGTTTATACACCGATTCCATTGGTATTAAGAGAAGCATTATTCCCGGTAAAACATCTCTTAAAACCAATGGGCCTCCCTTAAGGTGTAAGTCCCAAACCTTGTATATATTCAAGTTACACTTGCTTTAATTGCTTGTTTTATACCCTTGTTTATATATTTCCTTAATAAACTCTTGTGAATACACATCACACACTTGTTTATATAACTGCTCAGTTATAACATAACAACTAGTCTAAAAACTAGGTTCCTTTAGCCTCCTCTTAGGCTTCATATAAGAAAACTCACCCGTTGAGTTTAGCCTCCGCTTAGGCTTCATATAAGACAACTCCTCTGCTGAGTTAGCCTTCTCTTGGGCTTCGTTCAAAAGAACTCCCTCATTGAGTTTAGCCTTCTCTTGGGCATCAAACAAGAAAGAGACCTGGAAATCTCTTAACAGCCTCTTATTGGGCTTCCAATACAAAGAATCTCCCACGCTAGGATAAAACCCTGAGATTATGATTTCCCGGTGAAATCACTCTTAAATCCTAAGAGGATGGTTTCCCGGTGAAACCACTCTTAAAGCCAAAGCCAGCCATATCCTTTAGCTTCCTCTTGAGCTTTATACAAGGACCCTCGATGACCCTCAAAATGCCTTCTCTTGGGCTCACAATACAAGGACCCTCGATGATCTTCGGAATGCCTCCTATTGGGCTTATAATACAAGTTCTACAGGCTTCTTAAAAGCATCCCCCTAATCCATAATCAATTTCTCCTCGAGATTTAAACAATTATCATCTCTATGGAAGAAGTATCTCATCTATTACATCACATACAATCAAACACTTTTCAAACATCTTTTCAAACAAAAACATATTTTAACTGTAAGTGGTAATGCTTGTACACTCAAGCAAAACACCTAATACTTACAATTAAAGATTCAATCATCTTTCAAACATCTTTCTTAACTCGTAAGTGGTAACGCTTGTACACTCAAGCAAAGCACCTAATACTTACGATGAAAGATTCAATCAATCAACCCTTCAAAATGTATGTGATGAAATAGATTAGATACATTTTTCATTAAGATGACATTTGTCTTTGTCTCTTAATAATATCCTTTGCTTCCACTAGCATAAGTGGGAACTACGATTGCTCTGACATTCTCAACATCCCTTTGAGAATACGTAGGCACAAGGTCTCATCCTTGGCGAGCATACTTCTTTCTCCCTCAAACCAAACGAAACCATAGATCCCTTAGATCCGAGCTACAAATGCTCTGATTCCCATTAAGGGATATGTATGCAGAGGATCCCAATGATCTTTGCGAGCACAATAATAACAAAACCTAGGATCCCACATAATCTACCCTTCTTAAAATTCAAAGGAGAAACTTTCCCAAGAATAGAATAGCGAATTAAAACACACAAACATATCAAAATATTCATATATAAAGTTATAGATAACTATATATATTTAGGGTGCCACATCTATTCCCTTTATATAACAAACCCCCTTGCCCAGAATCTCCCCAATGCGTTGCGTATAGTTCACGCTAGTCGTACTGCATATCATATTTATTGAGGGTATTGCAGCTTTCCCCTTTTTCATCTTATTTTTCTTGTTTAGGAAACAATAAAGCTTGATGCTTGCGGCATCTTTAAAAACAAATCAAAATAGTAAATCGTTTCGAGCCAGAGATTCGAATTCCGATTTGATTCCCTCATTCGTCACTTTTTAACACGAATAGAAAAAATGGCGACTCTACTAGGGAGACGCTAAGCTTTTATTTTCAAAAAAAAACTGTGACTTTGCTAAAGAGCACCAAGCTTTTTTGTTTTCAAAAAAAAGAAAAAAAGGGGTTAAGCTTTCATATGTGCATATGTTTGTTTTTCTTTATTTTGTGTTTTCGCGATTTCATCTGATGGAAAGAAATCCTAACCCGGATTTAAGAAACATTTTAAGATCTAGGTGGGGGTATAGTCCTATTAACTTGTGACAAGTTTCATTACTTACTAAGTTAATTTGAGATCCCTCTCTCAGTGGAGGTTGTCTTGGGAGTATTTGTGTTTAGCAAGTATTTGCGAAGACATTTTGCTTTCAAGAGAACTTACGAAGCTGAGTGGCTGTAGAACACCTAACCCATCCTGGCCATTTTGGATGTAGTGTAGAAATTATTCAGGCATAAGCTTAGAATAATTGTCATGCAAGACTAGGATCAGGCGAGTTTTTCTTGAAGAATATTATTGGACTTCGAGTATTCAACAAATCCGATAATATTTCAAAGAGAAGTGTTGAACCTGTATTATCAGTAGAATATGTTTTGCAAGTAAATAAGCCCTTAGAAATTACCCACATTTGGTTCTTATCGTTGGCCTCATGCTCGTGACTTCAAATGCTTGAACGTGTGTATAACCACTAACCATGTTTGTATCTTTGTGGCATTCATGCATTCATTCAAAAACTTTGAATTCTCATTTCTCTTCCCATTTCCAAAGAATTTAGAGATTTTTCTTTGTAAACATTTTAGGTTAGAGTGATGGACGTCAGAAGAAGACATACCAAGAAATACAGTTTTAGAATTCCTGATGTAGGAAAGTTAAAAGAGTTAGCATCCTTGGTCGAAGATCCCTCGGATTTTAGAAAACGCTATGGAACTCTTTTAACTATCCTGAACACTAACGTTGATGAAGGACTTCTCAAAACTTTCGTTCAGTTTTACGATCCAGTCTATCGCGTTTCACTTTCCCTGATTATCAGTTGATGCCTACTTTGGAAGAGTACGCACACATCCTAGGTATCTCAGTGTCAGACAAGGTGCCTTTCAATGGTTTGGAAGCCATTCTTAAGCCACCAGTCACTGCAGCAATGACTCACTTAAGGAAATCTGAGATAGACAAAAACCTGACTCCTAATGGAGAAGGCCTTTAAATTTTCTGAGGCCGGTAGCATGGTAGCCTTTGAAGCTGTTTTGGCTTTGCTCATTTATGGATTGGTGTTGTTTCCCAACATCCCAAGTTTCGTTGATATCAACGCCATAAGGATCTTTCTGATTGGAAATCTCATTCCCACTTTGCTTGGTGACACGTGTAACACCCCTTCTAATTACCCCGCGAATTATATATTTAATCAGAGTTTTAACATAACGAAAGGGCGTCACAATTTAAAAATTCAAAAATAACAAACCAGTGATCATGCTTTTACTGAAGAACTTATTAAATGTAATTCAAACCAATGATTATGTTTTACACAGCGGAAAGATAACATAAAATCTGGAATAATTCAATCAATAGTTATTCCCAATCATAACTCAAAAGAAACAAGTTTAGATCCATAAAATTCCAAAACGATCGTTCCCCAGTGTTACAACTACCAGAGCATGACACTGACACACGGACTATCTAAATAGCACAACTCTATAAGCTGTCCTCACCAATTCCCGAGCAGCTAATCACCTCAATCTGAAATCATTAAAGTAAGGGTGAGATTTCATCAAGATTAAAATGCATTATACGTTTCTTTAAAGCAATAAAACAATCAATACATTATTCCACCCACATTAGCTTTATTAGAATATGATTCACAGATACAATCCACACAGATCATTATGCATTTAACAACAATCAATGCAATCATAACACTGGAAACCATCCTAACATGTTATAATTACATATGCAATGCAGACTCAATGCATGTGGTACCAAACGTGAACCAAGTTCACACCCTGTTCCGCCTACACCTCAGAAAACAACGTCAATCAATGATTCGCCCATACACCACTAGGTCAAGAATCTAGCCTCACCACCACTATCCACTGGGTACGATTATTGGCCCTGCAAGTTCAATTCCACACAATGTGAATGAACCATCAACAAATGCTTATGCATGCACATCAAAAGCATGCAACAATTCAAATACGGAATATGAACATACAGAATTATTCCATTCATGATCAATAACAGCAACAACACATGCTAACAGCGAAATCATGAATATAACGTTAATCACAATAATGGAATTAACATACAGCAAATATACGCAACGAATAACCACGAAATTACAAAGTATTCTTACTACGGAAACCATATTAATTCCTTCAGATCTCAATTACTGGTTTTTAAAATATTTCATTTAGATAGTACTCGTTCTAAGCTTTCCAACGATACCTAGTATGCCTAAATCAGAGTTACGGTCGGAAAGATATGACCAAAACCGTTTTCAGAAAATCATGTTCTGTTTCTATACAGCATGTATCGATCCAAAATCCCATGTGTCAACACATAGCCTGCTTACGTCGATCCATAAGTCGTATGCATCGATGCATAACAGTTAAAATTCTACATTTTTAAAAATCAGTTCAGTATGTGTCGATGCATAGCTTAAAAATTCTTCCTATGAGTCGATGCATGACCCTATGAGTCGATGCATACATTTTCCGTGCTTCTGGTTTTCCAAAATTACACTACTTGCATCGATCCATAATATCTTGTGTCGACTCATACAGTTAGTTGTCACCCAAAATTCAGTTTTTCTTCACTGTTACGAATTCCCGTTAATTCCAATCATCACCACACTTCATATTATCACAAAACATAATTTATTACTGTGTTTTTACATCCAATTGACCACAAAATTTGTTTTCTAATTAACCTATATTCATCTTACATAAATTAATCGTTCATAAGAATTCCAATCATGGTTTTACGTCGGATTATAACGGTAGGCACAACCTAGAATCATAATTCGAGATTCCTAACGGATCAATTCGTTCTATTGATCATCAAAACCTATAAGGCATAATAATCAGACTCAATCACCCCTTACCTTGCGATGAATCTTCGAATTTCCCACAATTTGGCTTTTTCTCCTCTTTCTCTTCTCTTCTCCAAAGTACGTAGAATGAATTCTCATTTCTCCAATCCTTCTCTTATTCCTCTATTCCTTTATTTATTCCTTTTTATTTTCCAAATAATAGAAATAAATAAATTAGATTAATTAGAGTCTTTTACTCTACACACCTCCCAATTCCAATTTACACCTCCAACACTCCATCCATTTAATTAAATAACTAAATCCATAAATCCAAAATATAATAATTAAACCTTTAATTAAATTAATAATTCAATTTCTAATTATTTAATAGTTGAATTAATTTGGGGTGTCACAACTCTCCCCTACTAGAAGAGTTTTCGTCCTCGAAAACGTACCTTAGACGAAATGTTCGGGATACGAGTCCTTCATCTGGCTCTCCAGTTCCCAAGTTACATTTCCACCTGCTGGTCCTCCCCAAGCTACTTTCACCAGCGCTATCTCTTTACCACATAACTGCTTCACCTTCCGATCCTCAATTCTATCAGGTAATGCTTCAACAGTCAGATTATCTCGTACCTGTATATCATCTACCTGAATCTCATGAGATGGATCAGGAATGTATTTCCTTAACTAAGATACATGGAAGACATCATGCAAATTTGCAAGCGACGGCGGTAAAGCAATCTGATAAGCAACTCTTCCAACCTTCTTGGTAATCTGATACGGACCAATAAAGCGCGGAGTCAACTTCTTTGACTTCAAGGCTCGACCAATACCAGTCATCGGAGTAACTCGCATAAACACATGATCTCCTTCACTAAACTCGAGATCCTTCCTTCTCTTACCATGATAACTCTTCTGACGACTCTGAGAAGCTCTCATCTTCTTCAGAATCATCTTAATCTTTTCTGAAGTCTGTTGGACAATTTCTGGTCCAATCACATCACTCTCTCCAGATTCGTACCAACACAACGGTGTCCGACACCTCCTACCATACAATGCCTTAAACGGAGCCATACCAATACTCGAATGAAAACTATTGTTGTAGGTAAACTCAATCAATGGCAAATAACTATC
Source organism: Vicia sativa (assembly GCA_021764765.1). Taxonomy (NCBI): domain Eukaryota; kingdom Viridiplantae; phylum Streptophyta; class Magnoliopsida; order Fabales; family Fabaceae; genus Vicia; species Vicia sativa. Next base: position 43,075,208 of record CM038796.1, on the reverse strand, counting down.
CCATGTTCCACCTTTCTCCAACACACAAGCTCGCAACAAATCCTCTAACGACTGAATCGTTCTTTCCGTCTGACCATCTGTCTGCGGATGATAAACGGAACTCAACCTCAACTTAGTACCTAAAGCTTCTTGCAATCCCGTCCAGAACTTAGACATCAACCTTAAATCTCTATCCGACACAATACTAGAAGGAATACAATGCAAACTTAGAATCTTCTCAACATATAATTCTGCCAATCTCTCCATCGGATAATCCATTCTTATCGGAATAAAGTGAGCAAATTTCGTCAACCGATCAACAATAACCCAAATAGAATCACAATTCTTTGTTGTCCTCGGTATACCAGATATAAAATCCATAGAAATGCCATCCCATTTCCATTCCGAAACAAACAACGGTTCCATCAATCCTGACGGCTTCTGATGTTCAATTTTCGACTTCTGAAAAACTAAACAAGCATAAACAAACTCAACAATTTCCTTTTTCACTCCAGGCCACCAGAATAACTTTTTCAAGTCATGATACATCTTAGTAGCACCGGGATGAATACTCAATCCACTACGATGTCCTTCTTCTAAAATACTCCTCCTAAGTTCTGCAATATCCAGAACACACACCCTATCTGTGATACGGTGAACTGACTTTTTTAGTGTTTGTATCGCAAATGTGCGGATAGCAAGAGTCGCCACCGACTTTTATTTTTATCCAATTAAGGGAAGGTAAAAGTACAGAAAAAGACCTTCGTTAGATTCTGAGTTCGGGAGAATGGTTATGAAAAGGGAAGGTATTAGCACCCCTTTCCATCCGTAGTTATCTACGGGCTCTTAGTTGCTCTAGATCACCTTTTAAAATTGCTTTCTGTGTGTTTGACAAAAATGTTTTGAAAAAGGCATTTCGCTTTGACTTTGTAATGACTCATGTAGGAGTGTATACAAAGTGTTCGGAAATGTTTCGTTTTGAAAAGAGTTTGAAAAAAGAGTGTGTGGTGTGAAAAACATTTGGTTTAGAGCAAGCAACTGAAAGACTTATTACCCACTCAGAATTGGTCGTTTTCGTACTTCTATGTTCCTTTAGAATAGCGCTAGCCGTACCATTAGTTAGTAGGTAGCTCCATTCGTTGGATGTAAGCGGGACATTCGAAGGGACGTCGGATGGTCATAGAAGGCAACTTGTAGGAAGTATCCTAGCACATTCGAAGGGACTATCATCATTTTTCGTAGGCGACAATCGAGGGTCAAGATCATGTATTCGGAGGCGACATAATGGGTCTTATGATCTTTGTATCGAAGGGACTATGATGATTTGTTTGTAGGCAACGGTGCTAGAATACCTCTACGTTCGAGGGACATGACCATTTTGAATTCAAAGGCAACGAGAATTACCTAAGGGTGCATGTGTGAAAGAAGTGTGTTGATTTCAGATATTTTATCTTCAAAATTAGTGGGCTAAGTTCATTATTATCTTGCCATACACGCCTAGTTACTAGCAATTGATAGGGTGCGGAAATTAAAATGCGGAATGTAAAGATGCGGAAAGGTAAATCCTACGCTATTACAAGGCTTTGGGGCCGATACATAATTTAAAATGCGGAAAATAAAGACCTAATTTTAAACTATTACATCCCATAGACAGTTACATTATTGGAAAAAAAATAAAATGATAAAGCAAGAATCGTCTGAATCGGATCAACACTGTAAAGGAATGAGAAATCGGAAAATACGATATGAATCGAACAAGAGAAAAAATGTTATAAAAATGCAAAATTTTATATGAGAAAATTATTACATGCTGGAAATAATATAAATATGCTAAAATAAATTTTTGGAATTTTTTGGATGCAATTTAATAATTAAAAATGAATTAAGAGTGATTAAAATGCAAAAATATGAATAAAAATTAATATGCATGCAAAATTATATTTTTTAATTTTATAAATTAAATAAAGGTTTTCTGAAAATAATGTAAAAATAAAAATAATTTTTGATGATTTTTTAATGCAGAAGTAAAATATGAAAAGAAATTAAAATAACATGCAAATATTGAAAATATGAAAATAGAAAAATTGTGCAAGTTTGTAAAAGAAAAGAAGAGAATGGTCCTGGCAGGACTTGAACCTGTGACCTCCTGGAGAATCTCTTCAAAACAATGCCTTAACCACTGGGGCACGTTGCACTTGGTGTTTGGAAAACTGGAATTAACTGAATTTGAGTGTAAACGTGTCATGGATTCAGATTCAAACCCAGTCAGTCGTGTGGTCCCCATCTGTTTTTGAACGAGCGAATCAGAACACGTTATCTTGCCACGCACGCCCACGCCGGAGTCAACACATTCAACGACGCCGGAGCCCTAGCTCCGGTCGTCTTCTCCGGTGAGGCACGGACTGAACCTGCAAAAATACGAAAGAACAAGGGCTGAGGTTAAGGCTACCCCCCCTAAATCGGGGTCTGCGAGTCCATTGACGGCATCAGTTTCCTCTGAAAATGCTTGTAAACCTGGTTTCGACACAAGCAGCTCTAAAAACCCTAAGTATGGCAATTCACGTTTCTAACGTTCAAGGTCCAAAACGATGGCCCAGATCTATCCCTTAGAGTCTCATGAACACATTAAAACCATTAGAATCAATTGAAACAAGCAGGTAATAAAAATGCAAATTTAAGAAAAAATCGATTATGTATGCATGTATGTAACTTGATTCTGGATGGTTTGATCAATAACAAGAGTGCATTCTTACTCAAACTTACCCTCTGAGCACGATGGAATGATGTTTGAGGGCTGAGAGTGGCTGGATTTTGAAATTCGATTTTCAAAGGTTTCTTGAAAATTTTTGCAAGAATAAGGGTTTGGCTTGAGCTAGGGTTTCGTCCTTGTGGCTGTATGCATTGCTTGGTATTTATAGAAGAGATTTGGAAAGAAAAATCAAGCAAAAAAGATTGATCCTTGATTGTGCAATATTTTCCATTTAAAACAAATCAAATTTCCTTAAAAACTTGATTTTTTCTTTCCATATGCATGCTATCACGAATTTGGTAAGGATTATGGGCTTTCTTGGACTTCAAGGAAAATATAAATCCAATCCTTTTCAAAAAAATATCTTATTTTCATATTTTATATGATTTAAATTTGAATTAAATGTTTAAAATTCAAATATAAATCATAAAAATAGAAAATCACCATGGCCAAGCATTTATGGGTCAAAAATCATGTCATGAACAAATTTGGACCAAAAGATTTTAGGCCCATTTGGAAAATTTTGCATTTTGACCAAAATGTCCTTTTGTGCAATTGTCCAAAATTGCCCAACTTCTTAATAGTGTATCTTGCTCAATTTTCCACATTTTTGAGTGTTCTTGGACTTTTTGGAAAGCTCTAAGAGTCCTCTAGCCAACCTTTTTTGTCTCATCTCAATTGGAGTTTCCATGCTCAATATATCCTCAAAACAAAAAGATGACTTTTTGTTGACTTTGAAAATGACCTATAATGTTTTGAGCTATACCTCTCAAATGAAGCATTTTTTGGACATTCTTGTGAGACATGAAGTTGTAGAGAATTGAATTTCCTTCAAAAAAAGAGGTGGTGGAAAAAATTTTGAGAAAGTATGAGAAAGTTATGATCAGTCAAAGTTTAGTTGACTTTCACCTAGAAACCCTAATTTAGAATGTTTGACTTTTGAGCAAATCTTGAGTTTTCTTGATGAATCATGATCAACCCTTGATCAAATGATGAATGTAACTTCAAAATGATTATGTTGACCAAAAATTATGAAGTTTTACTGTATGTTGACCACAGTTGACTTTTTGTCCAATACAACTGATTTTCAACCATCTGAGCAATTGTCTGAGGAAACTTGACTTGTGAAGCTTGAAACTTGACATGGAGAATCTTTGAAACATATGTGGAGGCATGAATACCATTGGAGATATTGGAAGTCCATCTTGACCTGAGATATACCAAACTCTAGTTTGGGTTGATTGTCTAGGAGAGGGTTTGTCTGATCAACCTTTGAGGAATCCTTGAGTATGGATGTATGGAATGTCTTGAGAAGATGGAGGGCAAATTTTGGGGTATGCTAAACTCAATATCAATGTCTTAAGATGCCATCCAAGGCAACTGAGTCGTACGCTAAACTCTGTAGTTGCTGTTGACAATCGAGAATCAGAATAAATCTTTGTGCTGATTACTCTGAGGGAAATAGTAATTGGCAAAAATGTGGATAGCTTCCCTGTTGTGCATCGGGTGTTGATCCATTGCCTGTTATCGGAGGATAACCAGAGGCGGTCTTTCGGATAGTTTTCCCGTCGATTCGGGGCTTAATCCTGGACCATTCGTCGGAGGACAACCAAGGGCGGTCTTTCAGATAGTTTTCCCGTCGATTCGGGGCTTAATCCTGGACCAGTCGTCGGAGGACAACCAAGGGCGGTTTTTCAGATAGTTTTCCCGTCGATTCGGGGCTTAATCCTGGACCTGTTTGCGTCAGAAGTGACTGTTACCTGTTTTGGAGAAAACAAGAGGAACTTTGATAGAATATTGGTTAGTTTTATGCAAAGTATGATGCATGACAGTGTATATGAACGACATATGCATGAATTATGACTTTATGAGTAATGTATGAATGATAGATGTTGTGGTATTTCAAAACATATCCATCTTAAAGAAGATGCGGATGTTCTGTTTGAGGATTTCTGACTCCTGCTTGGGGAATTGAGTAGGTGGAAGTCCCTGCTTTTGAAGGAGAAGAAAGATACCCTGGATTCCTCCGATGCACTATCTGACCAAGGTCTTGGGCCTAGATATTGTCGAGGAAGGTAGAGATTTGAGAGGCTCGTTGTTGGAGATCTCATATACAGACTCTGCTGAGGAGAATCTGGGAGGCAATCCGTTGGGGATTCTGAGGGTAGATCTTGCTGGAGAGCATTTGATAGTTGCCGGGAGACCGGGTTAGAAGGGTCAGGAACCCGTTGTAATCTTTGGGCTGGGGGATGGAGATGTAGTTTCCTCCGGTGCACTATCTGACCAAGTTTCGGGTCTGGATACTGCCGCTGGGGAAAAAGGGAAAGGACTGAGACATATCCGCTGGGGGATAAATACCTTGACTGGGGGTGAGGTGTTACTGCTTGGAGACCGATGTAACATTGCTTAGTTGAGTGGAACCATTGCTCGTGGATTCCATTTTGCTCTGCTGGGGAAGTTGTGTTGTGAGTGACTTTCATCGTCATCTCAATTCCTAGAGCCTGCAGCAGTTACTTTTGCATGTTCACTTTTCGTATGTTTGCCAAGAGATTTTTATTGTCAAATGCGTGTAATCATTCAAAGCAAACATTGGACTTATTGCAAACGACAACAACAAAAATTTTAAAGAGAAAGAAGCTTGCGTTTATTTGAAAGGTGGCGTATGGCCAAGTAGTTTGTACACAAGAAAGGTAAAAAGCTATGCGGAAACAATCTCGTTAAGTTCCAACTATGCTAATACTCATATATTTCAACTATCTCATCTCTTTGCTGTCAGTAGAAAGTGAGTGAATTGATCTCTGCCATTTGAATCTTGAAGGCTGATAGTAGTCTGGAAGTAGGTGACCTGGAAGAGACATAGTCGTACGCTTGAATCCCTAACTTTTGCCTAGATCGCCTTTCGGTTTTGGTCTACCGGATACCCTTTTTGCCCAAGCCGCCTTTTCGGGTTTTCGACTTGCCGGTGTACATGTTTTGTATATATCCTTAACTTTTGCCCGAACCCTTTTGGTTCGCCAGATGCCCTTATTTTTCCTAGGCGATCGACCTAGCGGGTCTCTTTTATCGTAGTATTTTTGACTATGTCTGCGTTCACGGTGGTGGGAAGTCTTCACCATCCATGGTGCTAAGTATCATAGCTCCGCGGAAAATCTGTCTTGACTACAAATGGTCCCTCATAGGTGGGAGTCCATTTGCCCACGATCACCTTGTGGAAGAATGATGCGCTTGACTACTAGATCACCGACTTGGTAGACTCGGTGCTTGACCTTCTTGTTAAATGCTCGATCATTCGTTTCGATAAATCTGTCCATGGCGGATGGACCAGTCGTTCTCATCAATCAAGTTAATCTGGTCAAGGCGAGTCTGAACCCAATCGTCTTCGCCTAACTCTGCCTCTTGGAGGACTCTGGTTGAGGGTATCTGAACCTCGATGGGTAAGACGACTTCTATACCGTATACGAGAGAGAAGGGGGTTGCCCATGTTGATGTCCGTACTGTAGGGGATGTAATGATGGCGCCAATGCCATTGCTAACTGCGTTTGAGGCTCCATCAAAGATCATGGTCCATCGGGATCCTTGTTCGGGTCCTTCGTCCGGGCCTGGTTCTCCGCAATCAGTGACTAGTAAAACATCTTCATCTGGAAATTCGAACTGCATAGACTGATAGTCATCTACGGCTTGGTGAGCCAAATGATCGGCTACCACACTTCCTTTGATCGCTTTCTGAGAAGTGTACTGGATGTCGTATTCGGTCAAGATCATCTGCCATCTTGCTATTCTTCAGAATATGTATTTTATCGGATCCATCTTGAAATCAACAAGGTAGTGTGAGTCAACATATCTTGTCTTAGTCGGTGAGCAGCCAAGCCAAAGCGTTGCTATTTTTCTCAATTGTGAGTATCTTGTTTCACGATCGGTAAACTTTTGCTAAGGTAGTATATTGCATGCTCTTTTCGACCACTCGTCATGTTGCCCCAACACACACCCCATTGAATTCTCTAACATCAAGTACATGATAAGAGGTCTTCCTTCGGGCATCGGGATGGGAGGATTACAGGGTACTCCTTGATTTTGTCAAAAGCGATCTGGCAATCGTCATTCCATTCTACTACTTGATCTTTCTTTAGTAACTTAAAGATTGGCTCACAAGTAGCAGTTAAATGTGCAATGAATCTGGCAATGTAATTCAATCGGCCCAAGAAACCTCTGACTCCCTTCTCGGTGCGGGGAGCTGGCATCTCTTGAATAGCTTTAACCTTGGCGAGGTCAACCTCAATACCTTTACCACTGACAACAAACCCTAGGAGTTTTCTGGATCTGACTCCAAAAGTGCACTTGTTAGGATTGAGTCTCAATCTGTACTTCTTCAATCTGTCAAATAGTTTCTGCAAATGATCAAGATGTTCTTCTTCAGTCTGTGATCGAGCTATCATGTCGTCGACGTAGACCTCTATCTCGTGATGAATCATGTCATGAAATAACGTTACCATAGCACGCTGATAAGTGGCGCCCGTGTTCTTCAATCCAAACGGCATAACCTTGTAGCAGAAAGTACCCCACTGTGTAACAAAAGTAGTCTTCTCCATGTCTTCAGGAGCCATTTTGATCTGATTGTAACCAGAGAAACCATCCATGAAGGAGAAAACCTTATGCTGAGCGGTGTTGTCAACCAGAACATCAATATGAGGAAGTGGAAAATCATCTTTCGGACTTGCTTTGTTCAGATCTCTGTAATCCACAAACATTCGTACCTTGCCATCCTTCTTAGGTACGGGTACCACATTTGCAACCCACTTGGGATAAGAGGTGACACTAAGAAACCGGTTGAGCGCTTCATGACTTGACTTTGATTTTCTCGACATCTCGGGACGCATCGAAACCTTCGCTTTGAGGAAACCTTCTTTTGTTGGCAATCGGTGCACTACAATATCAATGTCCAACCCTGGCATGTCTTCGTATGACCAAGCAAAAACCTCAATGTAGTCTCGTAGCATCTGAACCAACCTTTCTTTAACACTGTTCTCAAGATCCGCTCCTATCTTGATCTCTTTTCTGTCTTCGTCAGTACCCAAATTCACAACCTCAACTTGCTCTTCGTGCGGCTGTATAACTCGCTCTTCTTCTTTAGCATCGACAAGTTCTCCGGCACTTCACAATCTTCCTCACTTTCATCTTGACTTGGTAGATCGGATTATCGAAGTCATATTTAGCAATAGCATAGTGTTATTAACGAGATTCGAGTGATTCTGCAGTGTACCACGTGGTGTGTGTAAGAAACACATAGCTTTTGAAGGGTGATAAAGTAAAGAAAGAAAACAAACAATTGAATGCAAAAGTCCAACGAATTTATTGAATGAAAACACGCAAACGATAGATAATAACCCTCGCAAACGAGCCATGATGCCCCGGGCAAGGCACTAGGCTTTCAAAGTTTATTGTTCAAAACATAAAGAAATACGAAAAGCAAAACAAAACAAGAGCAATTACTCCTGACTAAAGGAGATTGGTATGACGTCTTCAGTCTTCCAATTGCTGAGCCCTTTATCTGGAGTTGGGAAGATCCACTTGTTGATGTCGAAGTTGTTGTCGTTGTCTTCTATAACATGGATTCCACTCTGGCTGATGCGGAAAGGAAGTTGGCCGGCACGTTCGCGGCGTATCATCTTCTGACCCTTGATGGTGAAGCCTAAACCAGTCTTGTCAAATTTGAAAGGAAGATCGGGAGCTGACCCCAAAAGACTACCTCCTTGTTCAACGGCTTGAGCATCTTTCGGTGAGGCCATCCTAGGAGGAGCTTGCGTAACCGGGAGTGACGGAGAGTCACAGCATGACTCGGGTATTGTTTCAAAATCTTGACAGGAGTCTCAAGAATTCACCTTCCATCTCGAGGTATCGGAATGATAGATGATGACCATATACTCTTCTTCACCACACTTGTAACAACCTTCCCTTTCACGGTACTTGGTTTTGATGCAAGGTAGAGGTATGGCCTGCCCCATGTATCCAAGGGCATCCGTAGGCAAGAGTAAGTGGACGGATGTCCATGACAAAAGTGGAATCAAAAGTCGGGAACCGACTTTAACAGCGAATGAGCTCTCAATCTGTTAGCTTAGAACCATCAAAAGCTCTCACAATTATGTCACTGGGTCTCAGAACCAACCCTTCGACATCAAGTCGATCAAAAGCAGACTTCGGTAGGATATTCAGAGAAGAACCGGTATCTACCAAGACATGAGACAATGTAGTGCCCTTGCATTCAACAGAGATGTGCAAGGCTTTGTTGTGTTTCTTTCCGGCAGGAGTCATATCAGCATCAGAGAAGCCTAGGCCGTTGTTGGCAGCCGCTAGCAATACAAACTTCAAACGGTCGTGAGTAGTGTCTTGCGGTGCGTGAGCATTCTTGAAACTTCACCAAGGCGTTATCATGAGCCTCGGAGCACAAGAGCGAGCAAGCATGGAGATCTTGGACGGAGTTTGTCCCAACATCTTCTTGATGAACATTTCTTGTTTGGAGGTGTCTTGACCTTACACACAACCTCTAGCTTAGGAATGGGTTGAATGGTGGAATGAGCAGTGTATTTTGGAGGAATAGAGAATACTCTTCCCTGTGGAAGGATAAATGGAGAGTAAGTCACCTCAGGACAGGGATCGCTCCAGGAAACCTTTAACCAGGGAAATATCAAAGATAACTTCCGGGAACCCATCATAATCTTCGGAAATCGTCACCCCATCCGTTTAACATCTTCAATAGGAATCTTGTAACTATCGAGGACGGTATTTCACCATGTAATCATACTTTTCACTTGGCTGCCCCAAGGTATCCCATACAGATGGTACAGTTTCGTTCGCATTGTCAATCTTCAACTTAGACATTTCTTCACACGACGCCGGTGATTTGAAATAGTATCTCACGGTTATCCATCATGCGAACACGTCTTTTCACCAAGCACAACCATCAGGTGCGGATGGGCACCAACGACAATCTGGGCATCCTGGTTGACACCGCTTGCAACAAATTTTTCTTAATCATCGGAGGAATGGTCAAGTCATCTATGTTGAAAACATAAGTATCGTCACCAACACATTGGAACTCTTGTCATGGTTAGGCATAGGCGCGTTGATCACATTCGGTCTCAGCGGAGGATCAAACTCAATCTTAGATTCAATCATATCTTGAATCTTGTTCTTGAGCCCAACAATCATCGATTACTATGTCCGGGCTATTGGAATGGTAAGCACACTTAGCATTAGGATTGTACTTGGAGAGGAGGTGTTGACATTCGAGGAGGATCCTCAGCAATCAGCTCTGCTTTCAACATGTGTTGCAAGGCTTGCGACAAAGGCATGTTGATCTTAAACTGCTTCGTGGCGCGTTCGGTTATGCGTTGTCTCGTTGAGGTTGTCTTGATGTAGGATTGGAGATCGAGCGGCCCCAGATTGAGCGGTCGGTCTTGGCTCGACTTTTCGACCATACACATTAGCTTCTTTCTTAGCACCAAAGATCTCTTCGCAACATTTGAAGATGTCTCTACAGAATCTTCCACTCTTGATACCGACTTCATGCGCTTTGTCAATATCATTTCGGTGAACCCGGTGAAGAGTTTCAATTAGATGATTGAAGAATGGGCTGTTAGTGTCCCCATGAACATATCAACCAACTCCTTATTGGACAAGGGTGGTTGAACTCTGCCTGCTAAATCTCTCCACTTCTGAGCATACTCCTTGAACTTCTCATCACGACCCATAGACATGCTTTGTAGTTGCATGCGAGTGGGTGTCAATTCACATTGTACTCATCGCATGAAAGCATCAGCTAAGTCACTCCAAGTACGGATACGGTCGTTCTCTAGTGATAGTACCATTCCAAGCGAGTTAGGACAAACTCTCTTGAAAATAGTGCATCCACAACTTTGTCATCGGTGTGGGATTGATCTTCTGGACATAGGACTTCAAATGCAGCTTAGGGCAAGACATGCCATCATACTTAGAAAAAGTAGGAACTTTGAACTTGGGAGGAATCACAACACCATGGACAAGACTCAGATCATCAAAATTCAGCTCGGACATCTTCAGGTTTTCCACAACATTCAGACGATCTTCAAGTTGCTAGTACTTGTCATCCTCATCAGAGTATTGGCCATCATCATAGTTCTTCTCAAGCTCAGGCTGACTGCCTTCACCATTACCTTTGTTACTTTGTTCAGTCTTGACACTTCCTTCTGAGAGCTCTATCCGAATGACCCTCTTAGGACCACCTTTGTAGCGTCTGCCCATGTTGAGGAGACCAACAACCTTCTTCTTTCTGTTGATGAGCTTCTTCGGATCTTCTTGGCCTTGGACCAAGCTGGTAAACATCTGCTGGCCGAGCATTACGAGCTTGAAGATCTTTGTGATGTTCAAGAGCCATTTCTGCTAAAATAAATAGCGAGCAAATGAGAAAACCAATCTTCAATGTACCTGCGATGCAATGTTATGCTATGATATGCAATGTTTATGCGAATGCAATGCAATGTTTTCAAGGACCTTAGAGATTTAAATTTGTTAAACAAGCAATGAACAAACACTTATTAGCACTCTTCTTATTATTCTTTTTTTTTTTTAAGTACAAGAGATAGTTCAAAACAATAAAAGAAAACAAATAAATCCTAAATCTCTAAGTCTCCCATGGGCGCTTCCTCTTGGTGCCGATGTAAGCGTTGATGTTTCGCTCCTCGTGAAGTAGCTTGGTCAACTCTAGCACTTTCTTCTCGCTTGCAACAGAGCTTCAAAGGTATCCCTCTTCTTTGTGAATCCGGGATCTCTTCAAGTCTTCAAAATCGGTAGGCATGTCGGGATAGAGAACGGTATAGGTACGTCACCTATAGCAAGTTCCATAATTCTTGGTAGAGCAGTGAATGGCATCATGAGGTTTTGAGCTCGAGCTCGCACCCATTTGAGGTAAGGTTCCCAAGGAATGGAGTTCGGTGCCCCAAAGTCTTGGTATCGATCTTCTTTACCATGCCCCAAGCATGTATGAACCTTCGTCGGTAATGCGGAGATCGTGGTTGTAGTCGAACACAATATCTTGGAGAAGCATATCATGTGGACCATCTCTTGAGCAAAACCAAGCGGCGTAGAGCTAAGGAAGGGTTGTAAGTAATACCTCCCCATATACCAAGGAGTGGTACATTAGGGAATTCTCCACAACGCTCAATGAATGTGAAGTCCTTTTGAGAGAAAAGGCTCCAACGGATATCTGAATGAGAGAGTGACATCAACCTTTGAGACCATCTCAACCTTTGTTCATTCTTCAAAGCGATGGAGGAAGGTGCGAAATAAACCACCGAAAGTAACGGTATACAACACATGAGAGTTCCTTGTCTTTTAGTAGTACCAGTGTGGAGAGAATGTAGGATATCCCCAAGTAAAGTAGGCACTGGATTGCGGGTAAGGAACAGTTTGATGGCGTTGACATCTATGAATTGATCCGAGTTAGGGAATAGAACCAAACCATAGATTAACAAGGCCACAACGTCTTCAAATGCATGGAAACTCATAACTTTGAGGAATTCTCGGGCTTTCTTAATTAGGAACTTGGAAAGTAAACCCTTAACTCCACTCCTGGTTTCCCAATTGGCTTCAATGTCTGAGCGCTTAAGGTGTAAGGCTGATGCAATGTCTTCGTACTTAGGAACCTTTTCTAGACCGGTGAATGGCATTTGGTCAAGAATGGGTATCCCAAGTAGCTTAGAGAACTCTTCTAAGGTAGGAACCAACTGATAATCTGGGAATGTAAAGCAATGGTGTTTCGGGTCGAAGAACTGGAATAGGACATGCATCATATCTTCTTCAAAACCGGAGATAACCAAATCAAGTAGATAACCATGTCTTTTGATGGGCCGAGCATGGTCGGGAATTTACGAAACCAAATCTTTGAGTGAGAAGGTATACCCATGAAGTTGATTCGGATAGTCTTTCTAGAAGCCATAATTCCTACAAAAGCAGCAAAGATAAATCTCTAGGTCCTTGAAATAGTTAGAAATGATATGCAATGCAAATGATGTCATGATGTCATGTTTAGCACACATAAACAATCACACAATGAGCCTAGGGTTAAGGCTTGCATGAGGTATAGGTGATTACCCCACCAAAAGTTTGAGTTGGTTCATCTGTCCTATAATAGTAACGGGTTCTAGGAATCTCACATCATTGATCTTTCTCGTGGCGTTTATTTCAATCGACTGCCAAGTGGTCGATCGAAAATATCCCAAAAGTCGATCTCAATGAGCGTAGCATCGGTATCAACCAACCTTAGTCACCCAAAGCCGCCATCTCACTACCTTCTAATGGCCAAGATGGGTCAATTAAGGTTCTAAAAGTTTAGTTAGCGCTTGATGACACCACGCAGAAGCTAAGTACTATCCTCAACTTGGGAATGAAGAGTATCGGGACAACCAAAGTGTCACGCTAACGTAGCCATCATGTTGACCGTTTAGTTATACGTCTAGCGGTCGCGATGATTTATTGCTACTTACCTAAAAGGAAACCCGGATCCGGGTGTAGGATCCCCCACAAATATAATACCCAAGCAACCCTTAAAGATAAAGCATACAAGTCAAACAAAAAGCGGTAAAGGTGATTTAGAAATCCTTAAGGTAATTCTCTCTTTAGGGTAGTCCCCAGTGAAGTCGCCAGTTCTGTGATACGGTGAACTGACTTTTTTAGTGTTTGTATCGCAAATGTGCGGATAGCAAGAGTCGCCACCGACTTTTATTTTTATCCAATTAAGGGAAGGTAAAAGTACAGAAAAAGACCTTCGTTAGATTCTGAGTTCGGGAGAATGGTTATGAAAAGGGAAGGTATTAGCACCCCTTTCCATCCGTAGTTATCTACGGGCTCTTAGTTGCTCTAGATCACCTTTTAAAATTGCTTTCTGTGTGTTTGACAAAAATGTTTTGAAAAAGGCATTTCGCTTTGACTTTGTAATGACTCATGTAGGAGTGTATACAAAGTGTTCGGAAATGTTTCGTTTTGAAAAGAGTTTGAAAAAAGAGTGTGTGGTGTGAAAAACATTTGGTTTAGAGCAAGCAACTGAAAGACTTATTACCCACTCAGAATTGGTCGTTTTCGTACTTCTATGTTCCTTTAGAATAGCGCTAGCCGTACCATTAGTTAGTAGGTAGCTCCATTCGTTGGATGTAAGCGGGACATTCGAAGGGACGTCGGATGGTCATAGAAGGCAACTTGTAGGAAGTATCCTAGCACATTCGAAGGGACTATCATCATTTTTCGTAGGCGACAATCGAGGGTCAAGATCATGTATTCGGAGGCGACATAATGGGTCTTATGATCTTTGTATCGAAGGGACTATGATGATTTGTTTGTAGGCAACGGTGCTAGAATACCTCTACGTTCGAGGGACATGACCATTTTGAATTCGCAAAGGCAACGAGAGAGAATTACCCTAAGGGGTGCATGTGTGAAAGAAGTGTGTTGATTTCAGATATTTTATCTTCAAAATTAGTGGGCTAAGTTCATTATTATCTTGCCATACACGCCTAGTTACTAGCAATTGATAGGGTGCGGAAATTAAAATGCGGAATGTAAAGATGCGGAAAGGTAAATCCTACGCTATTACAAGGCTTTGGGGCAGATACATAATTTAAAATGCGGAAAATAAAGACCTAATTTTAAACTATTACATCCCATAGACAGTTACATTATTGGAAAAAAAATAAAATGATAAAGCAAGAATCGTCTGAATCGGATCAACCTGTAAAGGAATGAGAAATCGGAAAATACGATATGAATCGAACAAGAGAAAAAATGTTATAAAAATGCAAAATTTTATATGAGAAAATTATTACATGCTGGAAATAATATAAATATGCTAAAATAAATTTTTGGAATTTTTTGGATGCAATTTAATAATTAAAAATGAATTAAGAGTGATTAAAATGCAAAAATATGAATAAAAATTAATATGCATGCAAAATTATATTTTTTAATTTTATAAATTAAATAAAGGTTTTCTGAAAATAATGTAAAAATAAAAATAATTTTTGATGATTTTTTAATGCAGAAATAAAATATGAAAAGAAATTAAAATAACATGCAAATATTGAAAATATGAAAATAGAAAAATAGTGCAAGTTTGTAAAAGAAAAGATGAGAATGGTCCTGGCAGGACTTGCACCTGTGACCTCCTGGAGAATCTCTTCAAAACAATGCCTTAACCACTGGGGCACGTTGCACTTGGTGTTTGGAAAACTGGAATTAACTGAATTTGAGTGTAAACGTGTCATGGATTCAGATTCAAACCCAGTCAGTCGTGTGGTCCCCATCTGTTTTTGAACGAGCGAATCAGAACACGTTATCTTGCCACGCACGCCCACGCCGGAGTCAACACATTCAACGACGCCGGAGCCCTAGCTCCGGTCGTCTTCTCCGGTGAGGCACGGACTGAACCTGCAAAAATACGAAAGAACAAGGGCTGAGGTTAAGGCTACCCCCCCTAAATCGGGGTCTGCGAGTCCATTGACGGCATCAGTTTCCTCTGAAAATGCTTGTAAACCTGGTTTCGACACAAGCAGCTCTAAAAACCCTAAGTATGGCAATTCATGTTTCTGACGTTCAAGGTCCAAAACGATGGCCCAGATCTATCCCTTAGAGTCTCATGAACACATTAAAACCATTAGAATCAATTGAAACAAGCAGGTAATAAAAATGCAAATTTAAGAAAAAATCGATTATGTATGCATGTATGTAACTTGATTCTGGATGGTTTGATCAATAACAAGAGTGCATTCTTACTCAAACTTACCCTCTGAGCACGATGGAATGATGTTTGAGGGCTGAGAGTGGCTGGATTTTGAAATTCGATTTTCAAAGGTTTCTTGAAAATTTTTGCAAGAATAAGGGTTTGGCTTGAGCTAGGGTTTCGTCCTTGTGGCTGTATGCATTGCTTGGTATTTATAGAAGAGATTTGGAAAGAAAAATCAAGCAAAAAAGATTGATCCTTGATTGTGCAATATTTTCCATTTAAAACAAATCAAATTTCCTTAAAAACTTGATTTTTTCTTTCCATATGCATGCTATCACGAATTTGGTAAGGATTATGGGCTTTCTTGGACTTCAAGGAAAATATAAATCCAATCCTTTTCAAAAAATATCTTATTTTCATATTTTATATGATTTAAATTTGAATTAAATGTTTAAAATTCAAATATAAATCATAAAAATAGAAAATCACCATGGCCAAGCATTTATGGGTCAAAAATCATGTCATGAACAAATTTGGACCAAAAGATTTTAGGCCCATTTGGAAAATTTTGCATTTTGACCAAAATGTCCTTTTGTGCAATTGTCCAAAATTGCCCAACTTCTTAATAGTGTATCTTGCTCAATTTTCCACATTTTTGAGTGTTCTTGGACTTTTTGGAAAGCTCTAAGAGTCCTCTAGCCAACCTTTTTTGTCTCATCTCAATTGGAGTTTCCATGCTCAATATATCCTCAAAACAAAAAGATGACTTTTTGTTGACTTTGAAAATGACCTATAATGTTTTGAGCTATACCTCTCAAATGAAGCATTTTTTGGACATTCTTGTGAGACATGAAGTTGTAGAGAATTGAATTTCCTTCAAAAAAAGAGGTGGTGGAAAAAATTTTGAGAAAGTATGAGAAAGTTATGATCAGTCAAAGTTTAGTTGACTTTCACCTAGAAACCCTAATTTAGAATGTTTGACTTTTGAGCAAATCTTGAGTTTTCTTGATGAATCATGATCAACCCTTGATCAAATGATGAATGTAACTTCAAAATGATTATGTTGACCAAAAATTATGAAGTTTTACTGTATGTTGACCACAGTTGACTTTTTGTCCAATACAACTGATTTTCAACCATCTGAGCAATTGTCTGAGGAAACTTGACTTGTGAAGCTTGAAACTTGACATGGAGAATCTTTGAAACATATGTGGAGGCATGAATACCATTGGAGATATTGGAAGTCCATCTTGACCTGAGATATACCAAACTCTAGTTTGGGTTGATTGTCTAGGAGAGGGTTTGTCTGATCAACCTTTGAGGAATCCTTGAGTATGGATGTATGGAATGTCTTGAGAAGATGGAGGGCAAATTTTGGGGTATGAAACTATCACCAAACCTCATAACACCATTCTCGTCAATTCGGAATTCGCCTCCTTGATCCTGGTTGATTAATGTTAACTTATCCACCAAACCAGCATCAGATTTCTGTCTGGTTCGTATTTCCTCAAGAATACCACTAGTCATCTTCAACATTTCCAATTTAACACTATCAGAAGTAGTTTCACATACCAAAATCAAATCTCTGAATTGTCAACCAACTCCAATTCACGAACCATCAACATAGACATATGCAAGGACTTTCTGCTCAATGCATCTGCAACCACGTTTGCCTTACCAGGATGGTAATTCAAACTGAAATCATAATCCTTTAGAAATTGCAACCATCTTCTCTGCCTCATGTTTAGCTCTTTCTGATCGAAGAGATACTTCAGACTCTTATGATCGCTGTATACCTTAAATCGAGATCCATACAAATAATGCCTCCAAAATTTCAGAACAAACACCACAACTGCCAATTCTAAATCATGAGTCGAATAATTCTTTTCATGAACTTTCAATTGTCTCGAAGCATAAGCCACAACCTGCTTATCTTGCATCAAAACACCACCTAATCCCATCAGCGAAGCATCACAGTACACAACAAAAGATTCTGCCGGATTCGGAAAAATCATAATCAGAGCACTAGTCAACCTCTTCTTCAACTCTTAGAATCCTTTCTCACATTTAGCATCCCAAACAAACACCTGACCCTTTCTGGTCAACTTAGTCAGCGGTAAAGCCAACTTTGAAAATCCTTCAATGAACTTTCTGTAATAGCCTGCAAGACCAAGAAAACTACGGATTTCAGAAGCATTATTTGGTGTTTCCCACTAAGATACCGATTCTACCTTTGTAGAATCAACAGCAATACCATTCTTGAAAATCACATGACCAAGAAATCTTACTTCACTTAATCAGGATTCACACTTAGACAACTTCGCATAGAGTTTCTTTTCCTTCAACAATTCCAACACAATTCTAAGATGTTCTGCATGCTCTTCATCATTCTTCGAATAGACCAGAATATCGTCAATAAATACTATCACGGATTTATCAAGATACAGATGAAATATTCTGTTCATATACTCCATGAAAACACCAGGTGCATTAGTAACTCCAAACGGCAAAACATAATACTCATAATGTCCATACCTCGTTCTAAATGCAATCTTCTGAATATCTTCCGCCTTCACACGAATCTGATGATATCTAAAACTCAAATCAATCTTGCTGAATACACAAGCTTCAACTAACTGATCCATCAGATCATCAATCCTCGACAATGGATACCGATTCTTGATCGTAACTTTGTTCAACTGCCTGTAATCAACACACAGTCTCATTGAACCCTCTTTCTTTTTAACCAACAACACAAGAGCACCCCACGGCGAAACACTAGGACGAATAAACTTCTTCTCAAGCAATTCCTCTAACTGCTTCTTCAACTCAGACAATTCAGATGCCGACATGCGATAAGGCGCCATCGACACTGGACTAGTTCCAGGAATCAAATCTATAGCAAATTCCACTTCCTTCCCAGGTGGAAATTCACTAACATCTTCCGAAAATACTTCTGGGAATTCATTCACCACCGGCAGTTCATCACTCTTAGCTTTTCCTCTCACCTCCGTCGAGGAATACAACATAAACACTACCACACCATCATTAACAACTGCGCAACTCCGATCATCCATCTTAATTCATTATCCTTATTAGAGTCTTCGTCAAATCATACGGTTCACAAGCTTCTACCAAATTTCATTCATATTTATCACTTTATGCCCCAATTAGATAGCAAGACAATTATGTACCATCCAATACGATTTCGTCTACTATCAACAAGAGATTAAGGGTGATCAAGTCCTCAATTTGTCAATAGACACCCGATAATCATACTGGAGTATAAATCATCATTACCAACACTTTCTGTTCTCAGAATCGTACTCACCTTTTTTCACTTCCAACTATGACTCACGATCCAAATGATTCCAACATTTCTAACCACTCTTGCACTGTCTTCTCAAGCAGTACGTCGTACCAATTACTTACAATCGGAACATATCCGGGAAGTATCTCTTCTCCCCCACTTAGTTTCACACTACTCCTGCAATAATTAATCAGAAAAGTAACAAGTAGCGACAGTGTTGTACACACTTGTCGCGTACAAAGGGATAATGACATTAAGACAATGGTCACACGACCGACTATGCTCTGATAACACTATTGTAACACCCCTTCTAATTACCCTGCGAATTATATATTTAATCAGAGTTTTAACATAACGAAAGGGCATCACAATTTAAAAATTCAAAAATAACAAACCAGTGATCATGCTTTTACCGAAGAACTTATTAAATGTAATTCAAACCAATGATTATGTTTTACACAGTGGAAAGATAACATAAAATCCAGAATAATTCAATCAATAGTTATTCCCAATCATAACTCAAAAGAAACAAGTTTAAATCCATAAAATTCCAAAACAATCGTTCCCCAGTGTTACAACTACCAGAGCATGACACTGACACGCGGACTATCTAAATAGCACAGCTCTATACGCTGTCCTCGCCAATTCCCGAGCAGCTAATCACCACAATCTGAAATTATTAAAGTAAGGGTGAGATTTCATCAAGATTAAAATGCATTATACGTTTCTTTAAAGCAATAAAACAATCAATACATTATTCCACCCGCATTCGCTTCATCAGAATACGATTCACAAATACAATCCACACAGATCATTTTGCATTTAACAACAATCAATGCAATCATAACACTGGAAACCATCCTAACATGTTATAATTACATATTTAATGCAGACTCAATGCATGTGGTACCAAACGTGAACCAAGTTCACACCCTGTCCCATCTACACCTCGGAAAACAACGTCAATCAACGATTCGCCCATCACCACTAGGTTAAGAATCTAGCCTCACCACCACTATCCACTGGGTACGGTTATTGGCCCTGCCAGTTCAATTCCACACAATGGGAATGAACCATCAACAAATGCTTATGCATGCACATCAGAAGCATGCAACAATTCAAATACGGAATATGAACATACAACATTATTCCATTCATGATCAATAACAGCAACAACACATGCTAACATCGAAATCATGAATATAACGTTAATCACAATACATGGAATTAACATACAGCAAATATACACAACGAATAACCACGAAATTACAACGTATTCTTACTACGGAAACCATATTAATTCCTCTAGATCTCAATTACTGGTTTTGAAATATTTTATTTAGATAGTACTCGTTCTAAGCATTCCAAGGATACCAACTATGCCTAAATCGGAGTTACGGTCGAAAAGATATGACCGAAACTGTTTTCAGAAAATCATGTTCTGTTTCTATACAACATGTATCAATCCAAAATCCCATGTGTCAACACATAGCCTGCTTGCGATCCATAAGTCGTATGCATCTATGCATACCAGTTAAAATTCTACATTTTTAAAAATCAGTTCAGTATGTGTCGATGCATAACACGTATGTGTCGATGCATAACACGTATGTGTCGATGCATAGCTTAAAAATTCTTCCTATGAGTCAATGCATACATTTTCCTTGCTTCTGGTTTTCTAAAATTACACTATTTGCATCGATCCATAATGTCTTGTGTCAACTCATACCGTTAGTTTTCACCCAAAATCCATTTTTTCTTCACTGTTACGAATTCCCATTAATTCCAATCATCACCACACTTCATATTATCACAAAACAGAATTTATTACTGTGTTTTTACATCCAATTGACCACAAAATTTGTTTTCTAATTAACCTATATTCATCTTACATAAATTAATCGTTCATAACAATTCCAATCATGGTTTTACGTCGGATTATAACGGTAGGGCACAACCTAGAATCATAATTTGAGATTCCTTACGGATCAATTCGTTCTATTGATCATCAAATCCTATAAGGCATAATAATCAGATTCAATCACCCCTTACCTCGCGATGAATCTTCGAATTTCCGACGATTTGGCTTTTTCTCCTCTTTCTCTTCTCTTTTCTTCTCCAAAGTACGTAGAATGAATCCTAATTTCTCCAATCCTTCTCTTATTCCTCTATTCCTTTATTTATTCCTTTTTATTTTTCAAATAATAGAAATAAATAAATTAGATTAATTAGAGTCTTTTACTCTACACACCTCCCAATTCCAATTTACACCTCCAACACTCCATCCATTTAATTAAATAATTAAATCCAAAAATATTAATAATTAAACCTTTAATTAAATTAATAATTAAATTTCTAATTATTTAATAGTTGAATTAATTTGGGGTGTCACAACACGTATTTCTCCATCCATCATAGGAATCATCAAGGAGATGGAACTATCGTGTGTTGTGTACCTCTGTTATTCAAATGGATTGTCTCACACTTGCCTAAGTCTCCTATCTTTTGAGAAAACAAAAACGGTTAGCATTGGTCTCGAAGACTCATGTCTCTTACTAACGACGATATCCATTGGTATACCTTAGCCAACAATGAGATGGAAATCATTGAAAGTTGTGGAGAGTTTTCCAACGTACCTCTCATTGGTACGAAAGGAGGAATTAACTACAACCCATTCTTGGCAAGACGTTAACTCGGGTACAAAAATTCCAATAAACCTCTTGGTTTTACAGTAGAAAATTACTTTTATCATGAAGGGGAAGATTCCCAAGGTTTGAAAGCCAGAATGATAAGAGCTTGGCATCACATTCGAAGGAAAGAAAATGGTGATGCATGGAATTGTGTAGCCATGGAAATCTATACTTCTTGGGTAAAGAAAAGAGCGAAGGAATTCTGAATGCCTTATGCTTATGAAGAACCCATGTTCCCAGTGATATCTAAATCGACCACCATTCCCGTTGAGTTTATGGCAGAATAACAAGAAGCTTTGGCTAAGATGAGGCTAGAGAAAGAATCTTTGGAAGACAAGTTTCTTAAGACTGACTTTGAAAATGAAAAGCTCAAGAAGCAGGTCAAAGATCATGAAAAAACGCCCTACTTTCAAGATGAATGGCTCATGGAGAAAGATGAGAAGATTCGTCGAAAAGATAACGCGATCAAAAGATACATCAAAGAGAGGAAAAGAAAGCTTGAAGAAATGACAACTAGCAATCCTACTCCTGACGATTGGAAAAAAGTCATCAACAAGCTGAAAGCCGAGAAAGATGAACTAAAAGCTTACTATGGGAAAGAAATCCTGAAGTTGAAGCTGCATCAAGCATTTGGTTCTTCATCAGACGAAGACGCTTAATTAGTTTAGCTTTATTTTTATCATTTATTTTATCATTGTAAGAGCTATGCTCCAAAAAAATTATTGTAATCTTCTTTCATATATTAATAAAATAAGAGTTTTCCATCCAAGTGTTTACTAGAAATTTCTCTGTTAGCGTAAATTATTTGGAAATTCTTTTCTCCTTGCATTCATAATCATGCATCATACTTTGCATATCGAGTTTGTTATTTAGAGTCTTATCTTTTGGAATTTTTTCCAGAGAGAAAGATCGTCAAGCTGTCGCGTTTTAGAGTTTCTCGACTACATTCACCGTCAACTCGCAGATACAATACTCATGCAAATAGGAGAAAAGCAATGGAATATTTTGAGCAAGAAAATGTTGAGCTTCGTGGCACAGTGACAACACTTCAGGAAGAGGTGGAAAGTCTCACTTCTTTGGTAAGTTCGTTGGCAGCTACACAAAATCAGCAAACAGCATTAAATAATCAAAATCAAGTGACGATTTCAGAGATCACTACTACTCCAGTTTCAGCTGTTGCAGTCAGTAATCCTCTCTTCAGTATGCCAGAAGGCTATCCATGGGGCATGCCTTTCAATTTCGACATTGGATTTTGTCAACACACTTCTGAAGTACAGGAAACCACGATTGAGGTTCCTACTTTACAGAACTCAGCATTTACTCCGCAGCACGGAGTAACCTTTCCTCAAGTCACTATGTCGGTTTCTCAACCAATCATGACAAACTCAGCTTCTGTAGTTCACGCTACTGCGAACTAAGATGTCTGTCATAACCCAGGTGACAACACGAATCCTCGTGGCCAAATGGAAAATCTCCAGGAACAATTCCATAAGATGCAGCTTGAGATCAAAACAATCCGTGGAAAGGATTTGTTTGGGAAGAATGCCCACGATCTATGTCTGGTTCCTTGCGTAAGGATACCCGCTAAGTTTAAAGTCCCCGAATTTGAAAAATATAGAGGAAATTCCTGCCCACAAAGTCATCTTACAATGTACACTAGGAAGATGTCTACGTATAATGACAATCATCAATTGCTCATTCACTATTTCCAAGACAGTCTCACCGGTGCCGCACTGAAGTGGTACATGGGATTAGATAGTTCAAATATCCAGACATTCAATGACCTAGGTGAAGCCTATGTCCAACAGTACAAATTCAATCTGGACATGGCTCCAGATCGAGATCAACTTCGTTCTATGTCTCAAAAGGAAAAAGAGATTTCAAAGAATACGCCCAACATTGGAGGGAAATTGCTGCCCAAGTTAATCCACCGTTAGAAGAAAAAGAAATGACCAAGGTTTTCCTGAACACTCTTGGCCCATTCTACTACGAACGCATGGTCGCCAGCGCTCCCAGAGATTTCACCGAAATGGTAAGCATGAGGATGCGACTAGAAGGAGTCCGAACAGGACGCTTAACCAAAAAAATGGGGTCTTCAAGCGGAACCAAGAAAGTTGGAACTGGTTTCCCGAAAAAGAAAGAACATGAAGTTGGAATGGTATCCCAAGGGAAACCAAGGAAAAATGTCAATCACTAACAACAGGTAGCCACGATAGCACCAGTTGTTAATACAAATTCAAACATGGGAATTACCCCACAATTCCAGCAAAATCAACAGCCTCGACAGCAGGCTCAACAATTCAAAAACAATCAAAACCGTACTCCTCGAATCTCGCAGTTTGATCCAATTCCGATGACTTACACGGAATTATATCCTGCCTTGATAGAAAGAAATCTTGTGCAAACAAGATTACCACCTCCAGTACACAAGTTACCTTGGTGGTACAAAGCAGATGTGTCTTGCCCTTTTCATCAAGGGGCACCAGGTCATGATCTCGAACACTGCATAGCACTGAAAGTCGAAGTTTAAAGATTAGTAAGGTCTAATCTTCTCTCCTTCAGGAATGCAAATCCGAATGTACAAGCAAATCCACTTCCTAATCATAGTGGGCATACTGTGAATTTGATACTCAGAAATACAGATCGGTATCTTATCACCAACATAAATATAATAAGAGAAAGCTTGGTACAACTACATGCTACATTCAACATAATGGGCGCCTTTGCTAAACATGACTACACAACCTGCAGAATCTGCTTTACGGATTTTCGAGGATGTCCAACTGTGAGAGCAGACCTTCAATGGTTAATAGACATTGGCGACATTCAGATCTTCAGAAACAAGAACGATTATGACGTGAATATGGTAGGGTATTATCCGCATGAGCTTTTAGTCTCAGAAATCAACTCGGAAATTCCCGAAGTAAACATCATTATCCCCTACTTCCATATGCCCAAGTGTGTAGAAGTTGAGTATAACGGTCCAAGAGTTCCAGACTCTCCTTTGGTAATCTGTCTACCTGGTCCTGTTCCTTTCAACTCTGACAAAGCAATTCTCTATCAGTACAACACAACTATGATGGAAAATGGAAAGGAGAAATCTATACCAACTCTTTTAGACGTCGTTAACATCGCTGAAATAGGACGGGTAACTTGAAGTGGACGCGTGTATACCCCGTTGCCACCAAAGAAGCCCATTGCTCCCACTGTTGGACAAAATCCTGTTGATGCACCTCCTGAGAATCCTATGGGAATTCTTGTTGGTAATCCAGACATAAACATTGGTCCGTCTGATGGAACTAATGTCAATTCAGACTTTGATGAGATTCTAAAGATGATCAAGAAGAGTGAGTACAGAGTTGTGGATCATCTGATGCAGACTCCCTCCAAAATCTGAATACTCTCTTTACTTCTAAATTCTGAAGCCCACCGAGAAGCCTTGATGAAAGTGTTAGATCAAGCTTACGTAGATCACGACGTGACTACAGATCAATTTGGTGGAATTGTAGGCAACATAACAACTTGCAACAATTTGAGCTTGATGAAGAACTCCCAGAGGAGGGAAGAGACCACAATCTTGCTCTACATATCTCTATGAATTGCCAATCAGACTCTCTGTCTAACGTGCTAGTAGACACTGGCTCATCCTTGAATGTAACGCCAAAAATGACTCTTTCCCGTTTATCTTACAAAAGAGCGTCGTTGAAAGCCAATGATATAGTAGTCAAAGCCTTCGATGGATCAAGGAAATCTGTTATTGGGGAAGTTGACCTTCCAATGACGATTGGTCCACATACTTTTCAAATTACCTTCCAGGTCATGGACGTGCCAGCTGCTTACAGTTGTTTGTTAGGACGACCTTGGATACACGAAGCAGGAGCAGTGACATCCACGCTCCACCAAAAATTGAAATTCACGACAAATGGGAAGCTAGTAACCATTATCGGTGAACAAGCTTTATTGGTAAGCCATTTGTCTACCTTTTCTTTCATCACTGCTGACGATGTTGAAGGGACACAGTTCCAACAACTTTCGTTAGAAGATAAATCTACAAAGAAAAGCAGATCGTCTATCTCCTCTTACAAAGAAGCAGCGCAGATAGTGAAGAACGGTAATCCCGCAGGTTGGGGACAAGTAATAAATCCTGTCAACAACGAAACCAAAAACAGGGTTCAGATTTGCTCCAATACTTCCAAGAGCCAATGAAAGGGATGAAACTCTTCGTCCAATCAAAGAAGTATTCCACAACGGAGGTTTCCTAAACCCTATTCCTCAAGAGGTTAATGTTCTTATCGATGAAGGTAATGAAAACAATCTCTCCGAATCCAAAGAGTGGAGCACTTATCTTAATAACTCTGAATATGTATCCCAAGAAGAATCGCATGCGCCGTTCTATCCTCCTTCAGAAAAATTTGAAGGCATGTTCCTGCAAAAGAATGAGAATGAAATTCCACCTATCCCACCCGAGGTTTGGGATACCTTGGGAGAACCAAGTGGAAAATTTGACTTTATGGTGAGCTATACTGCTCCTAAAAGCTCAAGAATCAGAATTGAAGACATCCAACCAACTGGATGGGACGATTCTCCTGAGTATCCAAGTCAACCAGAAGAGTCATACACATCTTCTCGATCTCATCATCAATTTGAGATCCCAAATTAAAATCTCTTCTTCAATACACCTGCCGAGGTTGTTAAGCCAAATTATGATTATCACCAAGTCAACGCAATTACCGAAGAAGATCAGGAAGACAATTCTAGAAACGATTTTGAAAGTGTCTCGGATAATGAGTCTCTTCATTCAGAAGATTGGGAAGTACATCCCAAGAATCCATAATACATGCCACTTGAAAGCACATATGCTGCATTCTATGCTCCTCGACCTGTCAATCAAGAAGAAGAAGATCGCTTCAGCAGCTCAAAAGGCAAGGTCAACCGACCAGAGTCTTCAAAGCCTGTTCGACCAACAATCAAAGTCTACACAAGAAATAAGCCAAAAGGAAAACTACCAGAATATCTAGACTTCCAAGGAGTTCGTCACTATTGGAAGCCTGTTAAAGTTCAGACTGATGTTCATAGTTCTAAGTAGTTTATTTCGCTTTTGTTTTGAACTCTCGCCTCGCCTAAGGCAGAGATATGTTTTATAGGGTTTAGCTTTTAAATAATTTCTCTTTGTCTTGCTCAAGACAAATGAGTTTGTATTTAGGGCCCTGTTTCATATTGTGAATCATAAATAAAAGCGTTGCTTTGATTCCCACATTTTGTGTTTGTTTTTCGTATTTTTACCCTTTTTCTGGAAATGGTAATGCTAAAAAAACCCAAATGAAAACAAGCATCTTCAAAAAAATAATAATAATCTGCATACACTTTCACATTAAATTTTTCTATAAAAAATCATCAATTAAACATAAATCAAACATGCAGATTAACAAATGGACAAATCCATTGAACGCAATAACTCTACGCTCTCTCTCGACTTTGAATTCCCTGTGTTTGACGTCGAAGAAAAAGTTGAAGAAGAGATCTCGGATGAGATTTCTCGACTACTTAAGCACGAGGAAAGGATCATTCAGCCTCACAAAGAGCCTTTGGAAGCAATCAACTTAGGTTTTGAGGAAGACAGAAAAGAAGTGAACATCGGAGCTCTACTCGACAACAACGTCAAGGGTAAACTGATAGATCTTCTCAAAGAATATGCTGATGTATTTGCTTGGTCCTACCAGGACATGCCAGGTTTGGATACCAACATCGTAGAGCATCACTTGCCATTAAAATCGGAGTGTCAGCCAGTTAAACAAAGACTGAGAAGGGTTCACCCAGATATGGCCGACAAAATAAAAAAGGAGGTTCAAAAGCAGCTCGACGCAGGTTTCCTCGTCACCTCTGAATATCCTCAATGGTTAGCCAACATAGTGCCTGTCTCAAAGAAAGACGGAAAGGTCAGAATGTGTGTTGACTACCGGGACTTGAACAAAGCTAGTCCAAAATACGATTTCCCACTACCGCATATTGACATGCTGGTGGATAGCACTGCTAAGTTCAACGTCTTTTCCTTCATGAACGGTTTCTTTGGTTATAATCAGATCAGAATGGCTCCCGAAGATATGGAGAAGACATATTTCATCACGCCATGGGGCACATTTTGCTATAAAGTAATGTCGTTTGGATTAAAGAATGCAGGCGCAACTTATCAAAGGGCGATGACTACTCTCTTTCATGACATGATGCATAAAGAGATTGAAGTCTACATGGACGACATGATAGCAAAGTCTGACACTGAAGAAGAGCATATAGAATATCTCTTGAAGTTTTTTCAATGACTAAGGAAATTTTAGCTTCGCCTGAATCCTAACAAATGCACCTTTGGGGTAAGATCTGGAAAACTCCTAGGTTTCATTGTCAGTCAAAGAGGTATTGAAGTTGACCCTAACAAAGTCAAGGCTATTCAAGAAATGCCTACGCCACATACAGAGAAGAAAGTAAGAGGATTTCTTGGACAGTTGAATTACATCTCCAAATTTATCTCTCAAATGACTGCTACTTGTGGGTCAATATACATGCTTCTCCACAAAAATCAAGAGGTTGTGTGGACAGAAGATTGCCAAAGAGCGTTTGACAGTATCAAGGAATACTTGTCAGAACCTCCAATATTGATTCCTCCAATCGAAGGAAGACCATTAATCATGTACCTTACCATGATAGAAGATTCCATGGGCTGCGTGCTTGGACAACAAGATGAAACCGGTAAGAAAGAGCATGCCATCTACTACTTGAGTAAAAAGTTTTGCATTGTGAAACTCGTTACTCCATGCTCGAGAAAACATGTTGTGCTTTGGTGTGGGCTTTGAAACGTCTCCGCCAGTACATGATCAATCACACGACTTGGTTAATCTCCAAAATGGATCCAATCAAGTACGTCTTTGAAAAGCCTGCCTTAACAGGAAGAATCGCTAGATGGCAGATGCTATTATCTGAATATGACATCCAGTACCGCGCCCACAAAAAGCGGTCAAAGGAAGTGTTCTCACCGATCACTTGGCTTATCAACCGATCAACGAAAACCAATCTCTCAAGTTCGACTTCCCTGACGAGGATGTTATGTACTTAAAGATGAAAGATTGTGACGAACCATTACATGAAGAGGGTCCTGATCCAGAATCTAGATGGGGCTTAATCTTTGATGGAGCAGTTAACGTTTTCGGCAATGGAATTGGGGCAGTCATCATTACTCCCAAGGGTTCTCATATCCCATTCTATGCGAGATTGCTATTTGATTGCACCAACAACATCGCAGAATATGAAGCTTGTATCATGGGTATCGAAGAAGCCATCGACTTAAGGATCAAAATCCTTGACATATATGGAGATTCATCCCTTGTGATCAATCAAATCAAAGACAAGTATGAAACTCATCATCTTGGTTTGATTCCCTACCGAGATTATGCAAGACGTTTGTTGACTTTCTTCAACAAGGTTGAATTGCATCATATTCCTCAAGATCATAATCGAATGGCAGACGCCTTGGCTACTCTATCTTCCATGTTCAAAGTCAACCATTGGAACGATATGCCTAAGAGCAGTATCAGACACCTTGAAAGACCTGCATATGTGTTTGCAACTGAAGCAGTCATCGATGATAAACAGTGGTTCCACGACATCAAACGCTTCCTTCAAACTCAAGAGTACCCACTCGGGGCATCACACAAAGATAAGAAAACTCTAAGGAGGCTTTCTAGAAATTTCTTCCTGAATGAAGATGTGCTATACAAAAGAAACTTCGACATGGTCTTGCTCAGATGTGTGGATAGACACGAAGCAGACATGATAATTCACGAAGTGCATGAAGGGTCCTTTGGAACCCATTCAAATGGGCATGCAATGTCCAGAAAAATCTTGAGAGCGGGATACTATTGGATAACAATGGAATCCGATTGCTATAAACCCATCAAGAGATGTCACGAGTGCCAGATCTAGGCAGATAAGATCCATGTGCCACCGACTCTACTCAACGTTCTCTCCTCTCCGTGGCCTTTCTCCATGTGGGGCATCGAGATGATTGGGATGATTGAACCAAAAGCGTCAAACGGACATCGCTTCATCTTAGTGGCTATTTATTACTTCACCAAATGGGTCGAAGCAACATCTTACGTCAATGTTACAAGACAAGTGGTTGTGAGGTTCATCAAGAACAACCTCATTTGCCGATATGGAGTTCCAAGTAGGATCATTACAAACAATGGATCAAACTTGAACAACAAAATGATGAAAGAATTGTGTGAGGAATTCAAGATTGAGCATCATAACTCATCTCCTTACCGACCAAAGATGAACGGCGTTGTGGAAGCTGCCAACAAGAACATCAAAAAGATCGTCCAGAAGATGGTCATCACCTACAAAGACTGGCACGAAATGCTGCCATTTGCTCTACATGGATATCGTACTTCAGTACGTACTTCAATAGGGGCAACCCCTTTCTCTCTAGTATACGGCATGGAAGCAGTGCTCCCCGTAGAAGTTGAAATTCCGTCAATGAGATTTCTCATGGAAGCTAAGTTATCTGAGGCCGAATGGTGTCAAAGCAGATACGACCAGCTAAACTTAATCGAAGAAAAGCGTTTGACCGCTCTGTGTCATGGACAATTATATCAAAGAAAGATGAAGAAAGCCTTCGACAAAAAGGTTCGACCTCGTGAATTCCAAGAAGGCGACCTCGTGCTTAAAAGGATTTTTTCTTTTCAACCAGATGCTAGGGGCAAATGGACTCCTAATTACGAAGGCCCATACATCGTCAAAAGAAGCTTTTCTGGCGGTGCTATGACTCTCACAACCATGGACGGTGATGAACTCCCGCATCCTGTGAATGTTGATGCAGTCAAGAAATACTTTGTCTAAAAGACAAAAGAACAGCTCGGTAAGTCGAAAACCCGAAAAGGGCGGCTTAGGCAAAAATGAGCGTCTCGATGGACTGAAAACCTAAAAAGGCAGTCCAGGAAAAAATTAGAGACAATAAACAGAAATGTATCCTAATAGATTGAAAACCTAAAAAGGAAATCTAGGCAAAAATTAAGGATCAAAATGACAAAGTAACTGCATCAGTTCGTACTTCATCAATCTGAAGAATCTTCCATCAATGGATCTTCAATCAGATCTTCTAAAGCAACAAGCACAGTTGAAATTAAAAGTTGTTAGGGATAATAGTGGCTATTTGCTTTCAATGTAGCCTTTTCCCAATAAATTATCATTTCCAACTTTTGTAAATAGTCCATGAAATCACGCCTTTGGCTAATTACCATTCTATCAATAAAATTTGAGCCTTGTGCCCATTTGTTTGTAATTCCTGCTTTATTCTGTTTTGCAAAATAACGCTTTTTTTTTTTGTGAAAATCACTTTTGAAGCTAAAAAAAAGTTTTAAATGAATTTTTACTTCAAAATTTTGAAATAAAAGCGAAATCTTTCTTTGAACTATGAACACAGGAAGAATTCCAACAGTTTTCTCTATGAGTGTTTCGACCTTTTGAAAGGTAAAACAAATGCTGAGAGGTCTTCTTTTCCTCAAAATAGATCATGAAAGGACGATATTCTTATCTGAAAAATAATCCCCAACAAGGTTGCCAGTGAAATGCCTTTTTTCAGAAAAGTTTAAAGCATGCAACTCAGATTCATCATCAGTAACGTCTACAACATTGCTGCAAATTTTGCTGAGTATTTGTTTGAACTGTGACGTAGTCCCTCTCCCAAATAATTTTTGTTGTCTTGTCAAGTATTATCAGCATACATATGACATTCACAATATTCATCATTCATAATTGCATCATTAATGCATTCCTGCATTTCTCAATGTTTGCTTCAATATCACTTGTTTAGGTTGCATTTATTCCCAAAAACAAGTGTGGGTGTGTCATCTCTCTAGTAGATTATCCCCAAGCAGAAAAATACATTTTTTCTCCTGTCCCCTAATTGAGATCATTCCTCATTGGGTACAAAGTCTTGATTGACCATTTCTTTCCAGTTCATTCCTGGATAGAACCTCGTCTCTAATCAATTTAGGTCTAGATTTCACAAAAAAAATCTACCTGCAAACAATAAGCAATAGCCTCGTCATCCGAGATGCTTATTTCCTTTTCATCTTGAAACTTATTATAAAACGATTGTTCTTCTCAGCAAGTCCAATCATGAAAGTTCAAGAAATCTCCGCAGTTGTCTTTCTGCCTAAAGAAAAACCTGTGTCTTTACAATCAAAATGCCCGCATCTTCTCATGAGAGAGATACCTGGCAAGGTTGTAGCTGTGAAAATAGAAACTCATTCGAGATCTGTTTCCATCATTGTCTGTAATTCACAAGGCTGAATACTCAGTAACATTCTCAAGAATTACCTTTTATAGTTATCACTTTGCTGATAATTGGTAATATCTTCAGAACTCATTACCATAAAACTATCACGGGGCTGAAAATTGGTAATGTCATCTTTAATTACCTTAAACATTGTCACAAGGCTGGCAAAAGGTAATCTTTTCGTTTCCCAAAGCGAAACAGATATTCACTTGCTTGGTGAATCTATTTTTCCAGTGAAACATATGCTTGTTTCCCAACAAACAAGATTCTCCTTTCTTAGACAGACTGAGACATCCTCACAATCTTTCCCCCAACATATCATTTTTTGATACCTCCTGGGTGAACTTTCTGCAATCATTTTGCATCATTCGCATTTTTTGGTATCTTAGGTCCAAAATCTGCGTATTCTGATATTTAAGTCTCTTCACACCTATCGAGACAAAGATTTTCTTCTTCATATCTCAGGTTAAAGAAACTTAAATAGGGGCATCTGTCATACCCCAATTTTTGACCTAAGATACCACCTTACATTATTCACATATGCATCACTGCATCACTAACAGTTTCAGAACAGGATAAATCGTGCGTGTGCTCCTAAAGTTAAAGTTAGGGTTTTATCAAAATTTCATCTGTTCAAGATATGATCAATTATGGTTTGAGTCTCCACTCACCTCAATTGATCTATCTTAATCAATCATCAACATTTGATCTCCAAATTCCTGACTTTTTCTCATGGTCTACCTTGAATCGACTATTTAGGGTTTTGATCGAAGATAGTGAATCATTGACTTTCTGCTCGATGGATGAACTATTCACTTGAATATTGATCTTAACATCTTCAATGCAACATCTTGACCTAATTTCTTGGTTCAAAACATTGCAAAATCCATGTTTCTTCATCAGACAAATTCTGAATCATCTGATAAAAATTCATCTGCTCAAAAAAGTCAAACTTTGACTTTTGGTCAACTTTTTCAAATCCAAACTTTTTCAATCATAAAAACATTTCAAATAATCCATCATGATCATAAAAAATCAAGAAATGTGAAAAAGTCAACAAAAAGTCAAGATTTGAAAGTTGTAGGTCTTGTTACAAGCTTTCCAAAATGTCCAAGAAATTGAATCATGGTTTTTCCTTACTTTCATGGCCATTTTTCACCTAGATCCATTTTGATTCAAGAAAAACTCAAAGCATGAAAGTTGTAGGTCTTGTTACAAGCTTTCCAAAATGTCCAAGAAATTGAAAAAACACTTTGTGTAACTAAGGTTTTCAAGAACTCTAAGTCATTTTTCACAAACCTCTCTTTCTAGAAGCCTTGTCACCACTAATAGATAGGTTATAACTGATAAATATCAGTTAGGAATGATTGAGATATGGATTGGATCAAGAAGAAATTTTAGCCATGGTTAAAAAGTTAACCATTTGCATTAAATGCAAAAGATTCCTTCTTACCACTTAAGCCATGTTGCAAGCTCTCTCAATGATAACCTTGCCTTGTCATTCAGAATTTTTGGCCTATAAATAGAGGTCATTTCTTCATTAAAAACTACCCCAAAGAAATCATAGTCCAAGGGCGATTCTATTTTGTGCATAGGGAGGTAATTCTTAATAAGTGTTTACATTTTGTGCTTGCATAGGTTATGAGTGGTTAGGTAACTCAGAGTGGCACCACCAAGCAAAGTCCCACTTTGATACTTATTGATATATATGATGATGATATGATGGGAACATGGAAAGGGTTTGTAATCAACCTCCGCATAGTTCTAGTCTGTGTTAGCTCAGCACACGCGAATCGTGTTGCTTCCTTTATCGAGTCAAATAATCCAAGTGGCAATAGTTCCCTATTATGACTCTCCACGCTTTCCTGGGAATCTCATTTATTGCTGAGGCTGCATCATTTGCTCTTCACACTTGAAAATTCATGTCATACGCTGATACCATTCACGAGAATCGGAATGTGTTGGCTCCTGGTTGCTTCCAGCCCTCGGCTTATTGTTGTAGGCTATGGGACTTCATCATTTTCCTGCGCTTATGTGACGTTTGTTTGTGCATTGAATTTCTTGTTTGTTTCTACCAAATCACTTGATTTCTTCATCCCTTTGCATCCCTTGGTTCTATAACCAAGACGGATATAAGGATAGCTTTCCCTTAGGACCGCTCGGTTAGGATAGCTATCAAGCCTAGACATTAGGATTTACGTCCTTTACATGTCAACATAGGAAGATATTCTCCTTCATCCTCAACCTTAGGTCCAATATTTTCATGACAACATTAGGGCTTGCACTAGTTAGTATCCCTTTTGATTTGCTTGCTTTTGTAGCGGCAAAAACTGCGAGTATAAGCCATTGAATTGACTTAACTCAAAAAATAACAAAAAAGTCACCATCGTGCTTTTATTTTATCCAAAGGACTAGGAATAAGAGCTAATAAAATGTTTAAAAAAAAGATCAGAGATCTGGGACCGGGGGTTAGTTATGCAAAGA
The DNA here is from genome assembly GCA_021764765.1 of Vicia sativa. Taxonomy (NCBI): domain Eukaryota; kingdom Viridiplantae; phylum Streptophyta; class Magnoliopsida; order Fabales; family Fabaceae; genus Vicia; species Vicia sativa. The sequence goes on along the minus strand of CM038796.1, from coordinate 43,040,924 downwards.
GAAGGTGTTAGACACCCAAAGCATCTACGGTACTCCGCAGGAACCTTTTTGAAAATGTGTATATATGTACTAAAAGAATATGTACAAAATGGATGGTGGGGGAAGAAAAGAAGTATTTTTTATAATTTTTGGTTTTATAGAACTTCCAATGAGTTCCAGGCCTACATACCAACAATGTGCAATGTTGAAATCAAAACCAAGTAGTTCGGCTAAAAAAGACCAAATTTGTGTGTTGGTTGATTTTAAGAAAATATTAGTTAAGAAAAGCTACAAAGAGCTCAAAAAATTTGAATGAGTTTAGGTGTTTTTTAGTCTTATGAAAAGAAAAATCAAAGTATTATTAAATGAATTGAAAGTTTATTAAGAAAACAAAGTTTGAAAATCCATGGACCTAAGTCCAAGTTTTTTATGAAAGCGATTCAAGTTTTGAAAACAAGAATCCTTTGAAAGAGAGTGAAGATTTTGAAAATTAAATAATGGGGAGGAGATGAAGAGGATAACCTATGTACATAAAGTAAAAGGTAAGAGTAAAGAAATATCTAACAGGGTGAGAAGACTAGTACTCGACATCAAGAGCCAATACCATATCCCATCCATTGGACAACCCACACAAGCAACAATTAACCAGACATAAAAACCAAGCCTCAGATAATCCTATGCCTCAGACGAATTCTTGTCTCTAGAAAAATGGACAGAGTAACAATTGTATTTGGAGGAAATCCAGTCTTAATCGAGTATAACGGAACCACCTGGATACAGAGATAATAACCAGACAAAGACAGAATAACACCAAGAGCACAGAGATCTCCCAAGCTGAGGTAGAGGTCCTAATCCTAAGTCCAAAGATCAAGCTCCAAGCACAAGGATAGTAACCAAGTCCAATTAGAAGTTTTTTATGGTCAAGTTGAATTATTAAGTCTTTTGGAAAAGGAAAAAATAAAGCTCAAGTGAGCAAATTCAAAATGACAAGAAAGTAAAATGCTCAAATGAGAAAAGAAAACATGACATGAAATGTAAATGCTAAAAGTAAAGTGCATAAAAATAAAGTGCATAAAAGTAAATGCAGAAAATAAAGAGCGGAAAAATAAAAGGCATAGAATAAATGGCAGTTAATAAAGGTTAGCAAGATGACCATCTTGAAACTTGTCAAGTATATCATCGAATTGTCAATTGTTAGTCGTCAGTGTCATACCCTAATTTTTGACCTAAGATACCACCTTACATTATTCACATATGCATCACTGCATTACTAACAGTTTCAGAACAAGATAGATCGTGCGTGTGCTCCTAAAGTTAAAGTTAGGGTTTTATCAAAATTTCATTTGTTCAAGATATGATCAATTAGGGTTTGAGTCTCTAGTCACCTCAATTGATCTATCTTAATCAATCATCAACATTTGATCTCCAAATTTCTGACTTTTTCTCATGATCTACCCTGAATCGACTAATTAGGGTTTTGATCGAAGATAGTGAATCATTGACCTTCCGCTCAATGGATGACCTATTTACTTGAAGATTGATCTTAAAATCTTCAATGCAACATCTTGACTTAATTTCTTGGTTCAAAACATTGCAAAATCCATGTTTCTTCATTAGACAAATTCTGAATCATCTGATGAAAATTCATCTGCTCAAAAAAGTCAAACTTTGACTTTTGGTCAACTTTTTCAAATCCAAACTTTTTCAATCATAAAAATATTTCAAATAATCCATCATGATCATAAAAAATCAAGAAATGTGAAAACGTCAACAAAAAGTCAAGATTTGAATTTTTTCTAACACTTAGAAAAAATTTCAAAATTTCAAGTGTTAAGAAACATGGTTTTTCCTTACTTTCATGGCCATTTTTCACCTAGATCCATTTTGATTCAAGAAAAACTCAAAACATGAAATTTGTAGGTATTGTTACAAGCTTTCCAAAATGTCCCAGAACTTGAAAAAACACTTTGTGTAGATAAGGTTTTGAAAATTAAACTTAGAGCTCCATAACCATGAATTACAAGTCATTTTTCAAGAACTCTAAGTCATTTTTCACAAACCTCTCTTTCTAGAGAAGCCTTGTCCTCACTAATAGATACGTTATAATTGATAAATATCAGTTAGGAATGATTGAGAGGTGGATTGGATCAAGAAGAAATTTTAACCATGGTTAAAAAGTTAACCATTTGCATTAAATGCAAAAGATTCCTTCTTACCACTTAAGCCAAGTTGCAAGCTCTCTCAATGATAACCTTGCCTTGTCATTCAGAATTTTTGGCCTATAAATAGAGGTCATTTCTTCATTCAAAACTACCCCAAAGCAATCATAATCCAAGCTTTCCTTCTTTCTTTCTTGATTTCCAAGTTTCAAAGTTCTAAGAAGGAGAATTTTGCAAGTTCCAAGTTTTGCAATTTCTTAGCAAACTTAGGCGTCAAATGCTTTCTAAACATCATTAGAAAGTTGTTAGAATCCTCAAGCTAGCACAAAGACTATCCAAACTCAGAAATCATTTCCAAACATCATGTATGTACATATTGAGCCATAACTTACAAACTCTCAATCCACTTGTGCATCTTCCAAAATTTCACTTCATACACCTACTATACATCATATAGAAGTAATCAAAAACATCATTACACCACTGTAAACACAGAATCATGAAAATCGATTCTCACTTCAAGTGACTGTAACTGGACTTGGTCAGGACAATCCAGATCATTTTAATCCAAGGTAAGCATACCAACACCTTCCATAAACATCACTGAAGCTGTAGCAATCATCAAAAAACCTCTGGAACACCTCCAACAAGAAACACGATTTCAGTTTAAAGAGGTATAAACTTGAACTTTGAACTATGTGATTTCTAACTTTCAGCACAAAAAAGGCTTGGCCATTTTGTTTCTGCATTATCACTGAGTAATAACCCTCAATCAATTGCTTAACATTATGCTCATACATGATTTCATAATCAAAACTTAGAATTAGGGTTCTTCGTGTTCATACAAAAATTATTGATTCTAAGCTTAAAATAAATGAAATTAAATGTTATAATCATGTTCCTGGTAAAAATCCGAGCAAGTTTGATGTTTGGATCACTCAAATTCATGGAGAAATGAAGAATCTAGGAATTAAAATCTGGAGGAAGAAGATGAACTGATGCGCGCGTGTTTCTTACTTCTGAAAAATTCAAATTTTTGGTTTATGTTATGTTTATTGGTTGATGACTTATGACCGGATGTAGCAGCCACCCCAATGGCAAGCCAGCACGCACCTAAACTTTCTTTCGCCTAAGGTCCATGGTTCGAATCCCCTTGGAACCTTTTTTTTAATAAAAGGGATCACAAGCTTCTGATGCTTGTTTCTCTAGAAGCCCTTCTGAGGCTCAGCCTCCAGAAGTACTTCTGAAGCTTCTGCCTTTAGAAGCTTTCCACTTCTACACTCTTCAAAAGCATTTCTAATGCTTCTATCCTCAGAAGCATCTAGATTCTACCCCCAGGAGCATCAGGCTTCTCAACATTCCTAGAAGCAGCCAGCTTCTAAGCATCTAGAAGCAACCAGCTTCTACACGCTCCAGAAGCAGCATGCTTCCACACGCCTCCAGAAGCAGCAAGCCTTCAAAGCACTTCCAGAAGTAGCCACTTCTGATCCCTTCAGAAGCAAGCCATGCTTCTGACCTTTTTTCAAAATTCATTTTTTTCAAAACTCCTCCTAAACAAGGTGATTAAATGACAAGTCAAGCACATGGCTCAGTGGAAAAACTCTTCACTTCTAATCCAAAAGTCCAAGGTTCAAACCTCCTTAGGACCAAAAAATCTTTTTTATCACTAATTTTCTCAAGTTTCTAGCAAACTTTAACATTTTCAAAAACTAATCAAAACTTCTCATTTTGAGATGATTTTTTGAAAACTTGTCATTTAATATACCTATTTTATGATTAAGTCAAAAAAATCCAAAAATATTTTCTTTTTGATTATATTTTTATTAAGTTTGAAAATGAGACATTTTAAGTATTTCTTAATACTTTTTCAAAAATGTTTTCTTTCCAACTTTCAAACTTAAATCTTTTTCAAAACTTCTTGTGAAGATTCTTAACTTTTTCAAAATCATTTTCAAAACCTTTTCAAAAATGTTTCAATAAACTTACACACCTTTTTCCATGATCAATTAGATTTAAAGATAAACCGAACCAGGTTTCTCCTTGAATTTCTTAATTGATCATGGGCCTCCCTCACGTTGTAAGTCCCAACCCTCCTATATACATATTCATTTCCTTGTACATAACAACCCCTTCGTGTACATATTCATTTCCATGTACACACTCAAACATCTTGGTAAATATTCAAACATAAACAAACTTCATTCGTTTGTTTTCATCCGCTTGTTTATACACCGATTCCATTGGTATTAAGAGAAGCATTATTCTGGGTGAAACTGCTCTTAAAACCAATGGGCCTCCCTTAAGGTGTAAGTCCCAAACCTTGTAGATATTCAAGTTACACTTGCTTTAATTGCTTGTTTTATACACTTGTTTATATATTTCCTTCATAAACTCTTGTGAATACACATCACACACTTGTTTATATAACTGTTCAGTTATAACATAACAACTAGTCTAACAACTAGGTTCCTTTAGCCTCCTCTTAGGCTTCATATAAGAAAACTCACCCGTTGAGTTTAGCCTCCGCTTAAGCTTCATATAAGATAACTCCCCTGCTGAGTTAGCCTCCTATAGGGAATCAAACAAGAAAGAGACCAGGAAATCTCTTAACAGCCTCCTATTGGGCTTCCAATACAAAGAATCTCCCACGCTAGGATAGAACCCTGAGAGTATGATTTCCCAGTGAAATCACTCTTAAATCCTAAGAAGATGGTTTCCCGGTGAAACCACTCTTAAAGCCAAAGCCAGCCATACCCTATAGCTTCCTCTTGAGCTTTATACAAGGACCCTCGATGACCCTCGGAATGCCTTCTCTTGGGCTCACAATACAAGGACCCTCGATGACCCTCGGAATGCCTCCTGTTGGGCTTACAATACAAGGACCCACAGGCTTCTTAAAAGCACCCCCTAATCCATAATCAATTTCTCCTCGAGATTTAAACATTTATCATCTTTATGGAAGAAGTATCTCATCTATCACATCACATACAATCAAACACTTTTCAAACATCTTTTCAAACAAAAACATCTTTTAACTGTAAGTGGTAATGCTTGTACACTCAAGCAAAACACCTAATACTTACAATTAAAGATTCAATCATCTTTCAAACATCTTTCTTAACTCGTAAGTGGTAACGCTTGTACACTCAAGCAAAGCACCTAATACTTACGATGAAAGATTCAATCAATCAACCCTTCAAAATGTATGTGATGAAATAGATTAGATACATTTTTCATTAAGATGACATTTCTCTTTGTCTCTTAATAACATCCTTTGCTTCCACTAGCATAAGTGAGAACTACGATTGCTCTGACTTTCTCAACATCCCTTTGAGAATACGTAGGCACAAGGTCTGATCCTTGGCGAGCATACTTCTTTCTCCCTCAAACCAAAAAAAATCATAGATCCCTTAGATCCGAGCTACAAATGCTCTGATTCCCATTAAGGGATATGTATGCAGAGGATCCTAATGATCTTTACGAGCACAATAATAACAAAACCTAGGATCACACATAATCTATCCTTCTTAAAATCTAAAGGAGAAACTTTCCCAAGAATAGAATAGCGAATTAAAACACATAAACATATCAAAATATTAATATATAAAGCTATAGATAACTATATATATTTAGGGTGCCACATCTATTCCCTTTATATAACAAACTCCCTTGCCCAGAATCTCCCCAATGCGTTGCGTCTAGTTCACGCTAGTCGTACTGCATATGATATTTATTGAGGGTATTGCAGCTTTCCCCTTTTTCATCTCATTTTTCTTGTTTTGGAAACAATAAAGCTTGATGCTCGCGACATCTTTAAAAACAAATCAAAAGAGTAAATCGTTTCGAGCCAGAGATTCGAATTTCGATTCGATTCCCTCGTTCGTCACTTTTTAACGCGAACAGTCAGCAAGGTGACCATCTTGAAACTTACACATGAAGACTTGCTAGAAGCTTGATAGAATCAACGCAACCACACGACAAGTTTCAATTTTTTTTCAAGTATATCACCGGTTTTGGAATTATCATATCACTTGATCAAAAATAATTGAGAATTTCAAATGGTCAAGGTTAGTGGAACGTTGCTAGAAGCTTGATTAGAAATCAACGCGACCACACGATAAGTACCACAGGTGTTGAACCAAGATCAAGGCTCGAGTCATCTCTTGGGGCTTATGTTTGAACATTAAAGCTCATGCCACCAATTGATCACTTTCTCTGAATCGGGACAAAAGAAAAATAAGATGGAGAAGAAGAAAACATTTTCAAATTTATTTTGCATCAGATGAATTTTATTCGGTCTAAACTTCTTCAAAATCAAGCAACTTTCTTGGTGGATTTGGTCAAGAGACCTATCAACACCCAAATTTCATTGATGTTGGGGAAATTTGTGACTCCAAATTAAATTAAAAAATTCAGCAAAATAAATTGAAAATAAAAGTAAAAATAAAAAGGTTTTAAAATTTTGAAATTAGGTTATTTTAATAGGACTTTATTGACGAAATACATAGATAGTATTTTTTCATCAGAATAAAATTCCAAGAAAATTACCCAAGGTCAAACAAAGGTCAACAAGTGTTGACAATTTTTTTCAGAATTTTTCTAAGTCAAAAACTATTTTTAAAATAAAAAGAAAATGATGAAATAAACCAAAAATAGAAAAATATAATAAAATCAGAAATAAGAATAAACTGAGGTCAGCAATATTTGTCAAATGACTATCGGATCCTTCCAGAATTTTTCCAGAATTTTTAAATCCCAAAAAGTACTTTAAAACAATTAAAAATATCAAATAAAAGGGGAAAATCATAAAAAATATCAAATCTGAAAATAAAATTATGAAAAAATAAAATTCAGAAAGATAATATTTCAAAATATTTTAGTGAATTTTTTCATAAGTTTTGGACTAGAAATGAATTTTATATGAATTTTTTGAAGTTTAAAACATTTAAAATATAAAATCAAAAAATAAAATAAAAGTAAAAAAATGTGGACCATCTGATCATAGTCAAAACGTGTTAGTAAGCTAATCCAATGGATCAGATGCGCTGTGCTTGATATGGACCTTCCTATTTTTCACACTGGATCAGGAATTAAAATCAAATTTAAAAAATAAAAAAAGGATAGATATCACGTGTTGGATGGAGTCAGACTCACATAAGTAATCAGATCCAAGGGCTCACATTACGCGCGTATGATACAACCAATACACCAGATCAGATTCAAAAAAATTACATGTCCGACTTTCATTGGTTGAAGACGGACATGTAGATCGTCTTGAACCTCCAGCCATCATCCACACTCGATCCTCAAACTGTGAAATAAATTCTTCAGACCGGTGCCATTCGCTTTGTCTCTTCAAGACGATTCTAATGGTACCCTCGCAAAACATTTATTTCACTTGTATCATGAACAAATTAGAAAAATCAAAAATAATAGCGAATAATTGTTTCCAGAAATTCTCAGTCAATACTTGATGAAAACAAAAACGGTGAAGATCACAAGGACCAGGGAGATGAGGAGAATGCAGTGATGCTTTATTTTACAAGGTCTTATGGAGATTTCTACCTAAACGAAGTTCACTTTCAGAGCTCTGAAACTGGACATGGATAGGACGATTCAGGAAGCTTCAAGGAACGATTATTGTTCTGTTAGCTTCAATGAGGTTCAAGGAAGAAGAATGAATGGTTAATTTCAAACTGGAAGTGGTCTAAACACAAATTCGAAGTTATAGAAAATCTGGTTATGGAGGAAGTTTGGCCGAGGTTTTCTGGCTATCTAAGCTTGAGGAAATGAGTGGAATGTGTTCCTTATTTGTAGGAGAAGCGAATGGAATTAAAAGGGAGGGTGAATGATGCAACTTAGAGCAAAATCATGTGCACCTGTGTTCATGAAGAAAATGTGACTTCATGTGCATTAAAACTCAATCATGTTAGAACAAAGTTTGGTTCTAATCATATCTTAGATTTTTGATGATAACAAGTGAAATAAATTTTGTATAATAGATATGATACTCTGATGTATATTGTTTTCATTTCAGATTATGTTCTGACTCAAGCATTCAAGAATATAGAAATATCAAATTATGCTGAGCAAACAAGTATTAGAAGTTCTAATGAAGAATGGAACTTCTGGTCACGCACGCTGAAAGCAACTTCTGAAGGAAGTATGCTAGTGCAACCTCTGATAGAAGCACCAAAGAATGTTCTGATTAGAAGATGTTTTGAACAAGGGTTACAGAAGGTCATGAAGTATTAGTACGTCATCTTCTAAGACAAAGTCTGCTACAGTAATGTTACCCTACTAAGGCTAAAGACGGTTGAAGTACTTGAGTGGTTCAACTTTCTAGGCACATTGAGAAAACAAAGCACATGCAAGAAACATCTTAATTATGTTAAAACAAGCTCCCAGAGCTTGGTATGAACGTTTAAGCAATTTCCTTTTAGAAAAGAATTTTACCAAAGGAAAATTGGACACAACTCTATTCAGAAAGACATTTAAAAATGATATTTTTATATGTCAACTTTATGTAGATGATATTATTTTTGGAACTTCTAATGTCTCTCTTGGAAGAGAATTTGCTGAGTCTATGCAGGCAGGGTTTGAGATGAGCAAGATAGGAGAATTGATATTCTTTCTGGGAATTCAAATCAATCATTATTCAGAAGGTACTTACATACATCAAACTAAGTATGTCAAAGAACTTCTGAAGAAATTCTAACTATCAGAAGGTAAGGAAGCAAAGACCCCAATGCATCCTACATGCAATTTGGGAAAAGATGAGGTAAGTAAGAAAGTAGATCAAAAACTCTACAGAGGTATGATTGGATCTCTTCTTTATCTAACTGCATCTAGGACAAATATTCTATTTAGTGTGTGTTTAAGTGCAAGATTGCAATCAGGTCCCAGAGAATCTCACTTAACTGTTGTTAAGAGAATTCTAAGGTATTTGAAAGGTATTACTAATGATGGACTGTGTTACAGAAAATCCAAAGACTTTCAATTAGTAGGTTATTATGATGCTAACTTTGCTAGAGATAGAGTAGAACGAAAAAGAACCTCTAGAAGTTGTCAATTCCTTGGTGAAAAACTGATCTCATGGTACAGCAAGAAGCAAGCCACCATAGCACTTTCAACCACTGAAACAGAATATGTAGTTGTTGTTGGACGTAGCACTCAGATGCTCTGTATGAAGAGTCAACTAGAGGACTATCATCTGTATGAGTGTAAGATCCCTATCTTCTGTGATAACACTTGTGCAATTTGCCTTTCTAAAAATCCAATTTTACACTCTAAGGAAAAACATATTGAAATAAAACATCATTTCATAAGGGACTATATTTATAAAGGAATTTTGAGTTTAAACTTTTTAGATACATATCATCAATGGGCCGATATTTTCACTAAACCTCTTTATGAAGATAGATTTAAATACATTTTGAAAAATATAAGTATGAAAGTATGCCCTGAATGAAATTTTTGTTTACTTTCAATATATTCAGAAGTTATGTTTTTGAACATTCTAATTAGCATCTCTTCAGAAGTTAGAAGAGAAGTTCAATTAGAAGCCATACATAGAAGTTCTAAAATACTTTCTAATATTTCATTACACGTATGGTTCAAAAGTTCACAATATCAAACAATTGTTACGCTTTTAACCTAGAAGATTGAACACATGTTCATAGTTTCTGATAGGTTACTTACACGTGTGCTAGCTATTTACATAATGCTCATAGGTAACTGTTGATATCTAATCAAATCTCAAGAAATCCCTCTAATTGTCAAAAGCTACTTAAATATGCATGATGGTTAACTCATTTTTTAATTTTTTAATTTATATTTTAATGTTTCATTTGCATGCTTTTCTGCTATATATACCCTTTAAAAATACTCTTTTCTCTTTTCACTCTCAAGTTCCTTTTATGCATTTCTGCCTCTTCTTCTCTCTTTTCAAAAACCCTAAACCCAAACATTCATCAATGGCATCAAGTTCCAAAATCCCAGAAACCCTTAACTCAGAAACTCATGTTTCTAATCCTTCAGAAACCAAAGTTCAACCCATTCCTCAACTATATAAGAGATATGTTGTTCCTGAAAGAATAAATAATTCCTGTTGATAAATTGGAAGTTGTGTGTGAACTGATAATTGATCTGGTGAATCTCAAAGACAATGGATTCAACCAATTTCTAGTTGTGGAATTTCAAGGTTGGATGAATTTCTTTGATCGTCTTGTTGGACCAGTATTTCCAAACCTGGTCAAAGAATTCTGGATTCACGTTGTTGTAACCCCCAAATCCATTCTCTCTTTTCTAATGGGTAAGGAGATTTCCATCACTGAGAATGTTATCAAAAGTTTTCTGGGTCTAGAAGGTGAAGGTGAAATTGGTGTTTCAGAAGGTAGAATTGATTTGGATCCTATTAATGATGAAATATTTAATTCTGGAGAAACTTCAACAAAGATAAAGGATTTGAAGGATATCTACAAGATTTGGGCCAAGATCTTTCATGGATGTATACATCATAGAAAGGAGACAAGTTCACCAGATTACAACAATGCAGATCAACAATATCTGCTATTTTGTGTAGGAACTAATGTTAAGGTGGATTTACCCTATCTTCTATTCAAACATCTTTGGCTACATGTTAAGGAATCAAGAGAAGCAGAAAGAACAAGAAATCCCAAGGCTAAGAGAAACTGGATACCTCTTGCCAGAATTATCTCAGACATGCTGACTGAGAATGGTCTGATAGCGCACTTAGAAGATGCTAAACTGCTGAAGGAGTTGGATCCTATCTGTGGCAAAATATGGAATGGCAATAATCTTGTGAAGAGAAAGATCATTGAGAGACTTCTGGCTAAACCCACTCCAATAGCTTGAGGTTCTATCACGAAGAGCAGAGTTCCAATTGCTGATTTCCCAGCATTTGAGTCACAAGCTCATCAGCTGGCTAGTCAAAATTACATCAGAAGTTGCAAGAGAAAAGGAATTACAATTGATCCAGCCTGGCTGCAAGGAAGAGATTCCCCAAGTCCTGTTAGGAAGATCAGGAAGAGGAAAGCCGATGTAGAAGGAACTTCTGCAAGACCATAAAAGTCTTAGAGGAAGAAGAAACAGATAACCTCAGGTACAACTTCTGAATCCATTTCTGTTTCACATGCTGCTAGTATATTAACATCTGTTGCACCAACAACTTCAACCTTTGGTCCCTTAGAAACACAAACCACAAAACAAAATATAGAAACTATAGATGTTGATATTGATCTTACTTCCCCCTCAAAAACTCTAGAAACCAATCCCTACATTGCTCAAGTTCAATCTGACATAGATAATTTTGATGCCTTGAATTTAGAACTTCCACCTTCATCCACTTCAACACAAACACACCTGTCACTACTCCACAAAGCTTACAACAGGAAATTCCTATTTCTACTCTTAACTCACCTAATCCAAATGCACCACCATCCCCAACTTTTTATCCACACCCAGAAAATGGTGAATGGAACTCAGATGTTCAATCATGGCTATTACTTGGAATTAATATTCCTATGCAAACTAAATTCCCCAGTCCTCTACCCAAAACAAATCTTTTTGCAGTTTCCAAATCACCCACACATATCACTACTTCATTTGCTGAACCAACCATTACACCTATACCTACAGAACTTCCTCCACGTCCCTCTCCAGCACTTCAATCCATTCACTCCATTGAATAAACAAAATTCCAACAGAACTTCCACCTACTCCCTCAACATGACAAACCACTTCACCATCGAACTTCCACATCCTAACTCCCCCAAAACTACTGAACCTACACCTATTCCCACTCCAAAACTTCCATGTCCATAAATTCCTAACTCCCCAGAATTTCTAAGAACCACAGTTGATCCCAACTCTCTTATCATAAAGAAAAATGTTTCCAAACCTGTGCATACAAATGTTATTGTACTTTATAGAAGTTTGAAACAAAAATGTTGAGTTGGCTAGAACTGCTGAAGGATGATTATGCCAATAACCTGAGCCCCTCTACATTAGTTGATTTATGGAGAACCTTCAGAAGGAGATTCAATGCTGAATCCCTTAAACTCAAAGAGATGTGTTACTCTTATGTTTATGAGAAATTTTCTGAGTGTCTGAATGGTTTGAAGAAGGCAGCCTACAGTATCTAGAACGAGAAGCCACTTTTACAGCTTGACAATGTTCTGTGGCAACCACCGGCTGACTACATGGATATTTCTGATGATGAATCCTCTGAATCAGAAGTTGCTGATCTAAACTCTAGAGCTTTGGTTTTGTATAGACCTCTGAGTTTTCGTCCCACAGAACCAAGGAAGAAAGTGTTGACTCTAATGGTTGATCTTGATACACTTTTATCTAGCACCTTCTGTCCCAGATCTACTCGCTTAACTTCTAGGGTTGTTTCTACTGAGGATGTTGATTCCACTTTTATTGTTCTAGAAACTCTGAAGGAGTTGAAGAAGGAAAATAAAACAGTAAGAAATCGTCTGGATAAACAAGATGAGACGAATAAGGAAATTAAAACTTGGATGCAGAAAAAAGAGGAATCCTCAACTGGAATCAAGAACCTTCTGCTCTCACTAGTTTCTCATCCCACCTAGACCTTCTGTTTTCACACAATCTTCTATTGATCATTTTTTTCTAAGTGTTTTGTTATTTTGTCAAACCTCTATAACCGTACTTTCAATTAATGTTATAAGTATTTTGGTTTGCTTTACAATGTTGTTTTAACTTAAGCATTTTTTATTATGACAAAAAGGGGAAGAAAATTGAGATTTTGATCTGATTAATTATAACATGTAACTAGAACAAAAATGTTAAACATTTCTAAAAATATATATACAAGTGTACAGTTTTGCTTCTGAAGTATACAGATTTACACAAGCTCTGAAAGAAGATGTTGCAAAGACAAACTCAATTCTAAAGCTTCAAACTCTGATGATTCAAGCTCTAAAATGAAAAGGAAACTCTAAAGAAAAAGGATGTCTGAAAGTTCTGAAAGTACATGTCAGGGAAGTTCTGTTATACTTAGTTTTTCTTTAATTAGTAATCTCAGGGGGGATTGTCTATCTCAGGGGGAGATATGTTTTTCATATATACAATTTTTTTAATCAAAATCTAATATTTTTGTCATCATCAAAAAGGGGAGATTGTTAGAACAAAGTTTGGTTCTAATCATATCTTAGAGTTTTGATAATAACAAGTGAAATAAATTTTGTATAATAGATATGATACTCTGATGTATATTGTTTTAATTTCAAATGATGTTCTGACTCAAGCACTCAAGAATATAGAAATATAAAATTATGCTGAGCAAACAAGTATTAGAAGTTCTAATGAAGAATGGAACTTCTGGTCACGCACGCTGAAAGCAACTTCTGAAGGAAGCATGCTAGCGCAACCTCTGATAGAAGTACCAAAGAATGTATTGATTAGAAGATGTTTTGAGCAAGCCTTACAGAAGATCATGAAGTATTAGTACGTCATCTTCTAAGACAAAGTCTGCTACAGTAATGTTACCCTACTAAGGCTAAGACGGTTGAAGTACTTGAGTAGTTCAACTTTCTAGGCACATTGAGAAAATAAAGCACATGCAAGAAACATATTAATTACATTTCCTAGTAATCAAGACACGCAAACGTTGCAACAAAACTTTTCTTTAGAAGCTATATAAAGAGCACAATTCAAAGAAGAAAATAAGACAATTATTTTGAAAGCGAACATACATTGCCAAAATCAAAACCATTATTCTGTGAAGTTTCTATTTCAAATTTGAGCTTAATCATTCTTGTGTAAAAATCACTTTCAGTGATAAATATTTTAGAAGAAATTCATACACTTAAGTTAGAAGTTCTTGTGTAATTGTTCCTTGAGAGACCAGTTGGGTCAGATTTCTCAAGAGGGCTAGGACTAGTTTAGTCTTAAAGGTGTCAATCACTTGCAGTTGGCTTGTACATTGTTGTTAGTCACAACAGTTGGTCGTGCAGTTGTAATATTTTGATTATAGTGGATTAAGTCCTCGTTGAGAGAGGAGAAATCACCTTGACGGGTGGACTGGAGTACTTCGAGTTTCAAACGAACCAGGATAAAAATCCTTGTGTTTTAGTGTGTTGTTAAGTAAAAGAAAAATTTAAAAGGGAAAAACTTATTCAACCCCCCTTCTACGTGTTTTTTAAGCCTTCAAATTATTCTTTCCATTTTGATGTGCTAATTAATCCTGGGACGTTCCTAATCACAATTAGTCACGAAAGCAAAGATTAATTTGGCTTAAAATCAAGTTACACGCGCAAATGCACAAACTGATGGTAAGTGTAAAACAGGTTTTGGCTCAAACATTAAACTGAGGCCAAATCCAATTCCCTATTGAGTTTCTTGATTTTTCTTGAGCCAAATGAAGTATTCAAAGAGTAAAACACAATGCAAAAAGAATCAAATCAAATGGATGCTTGAGTTGAGAGATTGAGCCTTTAGGATTCTTGCAAAATCATTGATTTTTCTGGCCAGGCCTTAGTCAAGCATGTCACTTTCTAAAAATGACCTATAATGTTTCTTCTTCAAAATTGCCCTTACACTCAAAATTTGCTCTTGATTTTCAAAGATGATATGAAGTAGACCTCCCAAGGAACAGTTGGAAAAAAGAATCACCCAAAAATTCCAAAAATTGAGAAAGTTATGATCTTGTGAATTTGATGAAAATTTGTGAAATGACCTATAATCTATTGACTTCTTCAAGCAACTTTCAAACACTTCCAATATTCAAGGCTTATATGGAGATAATGTTCACATCTTCAAGATTGTTATGGAAAAAGAATGACCTCAAAATGATAAATGATGATCAAGATATGTTCATTTGAAGTTGATTGACCAAACATTGAGGAATTCATCAAGGACTTGTGTTCTTTTGACCTCATAGGCAAGTTTCCAAGCATTTTATTTTCTCACCAATTGAAATAAGTTGTATTATACATCCTTAGGTTCATTGTGAAATAAAAATGAGCTCAAGGAGACAAGAGATGACCAAGTTATGATCCATTAGAGTCATACAAGATACATGAAGCATCAATCTGGAGGGTGGGCAATCATAGACTTCTAAAATAATCTTTTCATCAATTAAACTTCTTGGATCCAAGCATATTCAATTGGAAGTCGTCTTAAGAATCAAATGGATTTGAATTCATCCATAAACCTCACAAAAACATCAAGATATGGTCCTCAGAAGTCCAAAACCCTAGTTTCAAGAGAGATGGCCACAGGATGGAGAAATCTTTGAATTTGGTGGTATCTTTCAAGCATGAAGCATGCATTCAAGATAAGAGATCATGGTTGATGATAAGAGAAGTCTTAAATGAGATACAATACTTTCAAAATCTTGAGAATTGATGAGAGAAGGCATGGAAATACACTCATGGACCTATCAGCTATTTGAGGAACTTGTGCACCATTCACCTACAACATTTAGAGAGAAACGTATACACATCATGGTTAGTCAAATATAAATCATCACACGAAAGCAATAATCATTTCCACAAGGTGCTTGGTGATCTCCCAAAAGGCAAATCCTACAAATAAGAGAGAGAGGAACAATTTGTGATCTTTGTGCAATAAAATTGTATGAAGTATGAGAGAATATTAGGGGGAAAAATTGAGGTATAATAGCTGCCCTTGTTTAAGCATCTTTTATCCGGAGATAAGAAAGGGACCTTCGCTTCGACGGGATAGAAGGTACTTAAATATAATATGAGCCCTATTTTTTGGTCCTAAGATATTATGCAATTCTTAACGGTTATGTAATGTAATATGATGATCTTCATAGGGGCACAAAATGCCTCTAGGGAAGCAAGGATGATGAAGACACGCTAAGAAAGACAACTAAAAAAAACGACCTATTGGGGAAAGAAGCTCAATCTTATGGGAGAGAGATAATCATAACTCCGGTAGGGAATTAGAATAACATCAACAATCTTTAGATAGAAGGCGAACTATCTCCTCATAGAGGAGTTAGCAAAAAAACAAGGGAATTACACCAACTTTCTAAAGATAGTAAACCATCAACCCTGAATGAAAACCAAAAATTATATTTAACCAAAAGGTGGTAAGAAGACAACATAAACACTAGACTAAATCCCCAAAGCGCTCTGGCGCTTCAACAAAGACAGGCTACGAGTCTTTCTTTAACCGGTATACTCCATCTAGAAAAGGTAACAAAATAGATCATACAACCAGTGAGTCGAAATTCCATCCATTGGAGTATTCAACAAATCAACAATGAGCTATCTCCCATAATGACGAGATTGCCATCCATCGGAACAACAAATATTCGATAAACTACCTTCCATAAAGACATGGTTTCCATTCATCGGAATAACAAATATTCGATAAACTACCTTCCATATAGACAAGGTTGCCATTCATCGGAATAACAAATCTTCAATAAACTACCTTCCATAAACACAAGGTTGTCATTCATCGGAATATCAAATCTTCGACAAACTACATTCCATAAAGACAAGGTTGCGATTCATCAGAACAAAAAATCTTCGATAGACTACCTTCCATAAGGACAAGCTTGCCATTCATCGGAATAACAAATCTTTTATGAACTACCTTCCATAAAAACAAGGTTGACATTCATCTGAACGAATTCTCGATAAACTGCCTTCCATGAGGATAAGGTTGTCATTCATCGGAATAACAAATCTTCGACTAACTACCTTCCATAAAGACAAGGTTGCCATTCATTGGAATAAAAAATATTCAATGAACTACCTTCCATAAAGACAAGGTTGCCATTCATTAGAATAACAAATATTCGACGAACTACCTTCCATAAAGAAAAGGTTGCCATTCATCTGAACAAATTCTCGATAAATTGCCTTCCATAAAGACAAGGCTGCCATTCATCAGAATAATAAATCTTCGACGAACTACCTTCAATAAAGACAAGGTTTCTATTCATCGGAATAAAAAATCTTCGATAAACTACCTTCCATAAAGACAAGGTTGACATTCATCGGAATAACAAATATTCGACAAACTACCTTCCATAAAGATAAGGTTGCCATTCATCTGAACAAATTATCGATAAACTGCCTTCCATAAGGATAATGCTTCCTTTCATCGGAATAAAAAATCTTCGACGAACTACCTTCCATAAAAACAAGGTTGCCATTCATCTGAAAAAATTCTAGATAAACTGCCTTCCATAAGGACAAAGCTTCCATTCATCTAATTATTAAGTCTTCGACAAACTGTGGACTGAAAGGAAGCCTCCTATCAAATCAGATTTCTTGAACAACATACGTATTACAAACATTTCCAGGCTTCTTTTAACGAAATCATCTCGTGGAGATGTCATCACATCCGACATAAACACACTCTAAAATTGTAAAAAAATTCGCAAGTATGTTCTAAAGAATCTGTTTGTTTTGAAATGTATTTTCAATAATAAAAGAATATTTTTATAAACTGAATAAAATAAGATTGCAAAGGAATTGGATAAAAGCTCAAATTTTATTGATAATAATGGTAGCCTTCCAATAGCATGACTCCATAGATGATTACAAAGTTTGAAAAATGGTAAATATATAAATAAGGTACATCAAAAGACAATGAGCCCTATTCTGTCTAAAAACTTTGAACTCCTATATTGTAGTCTCCAATTGAGGTATGAAGATGATCCATGCAGATTGTTTCTTCTACGATCAAGTCTTGTCTGATGTAGTTACTTGCCATATAAGTCCCTAACTTTTTCCTAGACTACCCTTGCGGGTTTTCATCTGTAATACGGTGAACTGACTTTGAGATTTTGTTTTGCTTTTTATGGCAAATGTGCGGATAGCAAGAGTCGCCACCGGCTTTTCTTTTATCCAATTAAGGGAAGGTGAAAAGAACAGGAAAAGACCTTCGTTAGATTCTGAGTAAGGGAGAAGGTTATGAAAAGGGAAGGTATTAGCACCCCTTTCCATCCGTAGTTATCTACGGGCTCTTAGTTGCTTCTAGCTCATCTTTAAAAAATCACTTTCTGTGTGTTTGACAAAAATGTTTTGAAAAAGGCATTTCGCTTTGACTTTGTAATGATTCATGTAGGAATGTATACAAAGTGTTCGGAAATGTTTCGTTTTGAAAAGAGTTTGAACTTTGACAAAAGTGTGTGGTGCGAAAAAAAGTATTTTGTTTGAGCAAGCAACTAAAAGTCTTATTACCTACTCAGAATGGTCGTTTTCGTGTTGTTTTACATTCCTTTAGAATAGTTCTATCCATACCATTAGTTGGTAGACAGCCCTATTCATTGGATGTAGAAGGGACAGCGGATGGTCATAGAAGGCAACTTGTAGGAAGTATCCTAGCACATTCTAAGGGAAGATCATCACTTTTCGTAGGCAACAATTGAGGGACGAGATCATGTATTCGTAGGCGACATCATGGGTCTATGATCTTTGTATCGAAGGGACTATGATGATATGTTTGTAGGCAACGGTGCTAGGATACCTCTACGTTCGAGGGACTTGACCATTTATTCGAAAGGCAACGAGAGAGAATAGCCCTAAGGAGTGCATGTGTGAAAAGAGTGTGTTAAATTCAGATAAGTTATCTTGCAATTAGAAGTGATCTACGTTCGTTTTTATCTTGCCATACACGCCTAGTTACTAGCAGTTTATAGGGTGCGGAAAATAAATTGCGGAAAGTAAAGTGCGGAAAGATAAAGTCCTACGCTATTACATGGCTTTGGGGCAGTTACATAATAGGAGTGCGGAAAGTAAAAGTCCTAACTAATCTATTACATCCCATAGACAGTTACATAATATTGAAAAGAAAAGCGAGAAAAAACGATCCGAAACGCTACAACCTGTAAGCAGATACATAATCGGAAAATATAAGAAAACTCGCATAAGAGAAAAATGTTAGTAAAAATAAGATTTTTGAATGAGGAAAAAGATTTCAAGTTAGTCATGATAATTAGATGATAGAATAATTTTTTGGTAATTTTCTGGATCGATTTTGATAATTAAAAACAATTAAAAGTCAATTTAATAGTTAATTAACAATTAATTAAAATATGCATGCAAAAATATAATTTTAATGTCAAAAGTTAAATAAACATTTTTCTGATTAAAATGCAAAAGGAAAATATTTTTGGTGATTTTTAAATGCATGAAAAAAATGTTTAAAGATTAATTAAATTGAATGAAAATATTAAGAAAAATAAGAAAATAGAAAAGTTAGTTTGCAAAACTGTTAAAAAAAGAAATTGCCATGGCCAAGGATCGAACTCACGCCCTCTAGAGAAATCAACCAACACGTTGCCATCTGAGCCAAGGTGCCTTGGTGTTTGAATCCTGCAATCAGTGGTTTAAAAGGGTAAACGTGTCATATTTGTAATTCAAACACAGTCAAACGCGTGGGCCTAGGTGCTTATGTAAGAACGAATCAGATTGCTCCGTTGCGCCACGCATACCCTCGCCTGAGTCCACCAGTCAACGACGCCGGAGCCCTAGCTCCGGTCGTCTTCTCCGACGAGCAAAACGGTCGATCCTGCAAAATAGGAAAAATCAAAGCAAAAGAAAGACCCTATCCCCCTAATTCGACCCTGCGAGTTCAATGGTGCCCTCCATTTGGCCTGAAACCACCTGTATCAACCGGTTCGAAGCTCCTCCGATTTGGAACCCTAACTATGGCATAACGCGTTTTGGACGTTCAACCTTGTGAACGATGGCCCAGATCCTGTCTATGATACCTCATGATCATGTTAGAATGATTAGTTTCGATTAAAACACGTAGATATTAAAAATTCAAATTCAAGCAAAATATGAATATGTATGTTCATGTATGGCTCGATTCAAGCATGTTTAACCATGGTTTTTGATGTGTACTTACTCAAACTTACCTCAAGAACACAATGGGATGCTTGAGAGTGGCTGGAAGTGGCTGGAAAGACAAATTCGATTTTGCCAACTTTGAGAAATTTTTGAGAGAATAAGGGTTGCTTCAAGAGGCTAGGGTTTCGTCCTTTGGTCTTGTAAATGTGTTGTGTATTTATAATGCAAGAGATTTGATCAAAAAGAATGAAAACAGATATGCTCTTGAATGCAAAATATTTTCTCTTTCAAATTTTATCAAATCTTTCCAAAATTTGATTTCTTTTTCCTTCTTTGCATGAGCTAGCACGAATTTGGCATGTTTTGTGGGCTTCCTTGGTCCTCAAGCTTGATAAAAATCCAACCCAACTTAAATTATACCTTGTTTTCATATTTTATTTAATTTAAATTTGAATTAAATGCTTTTAAATTCAAAAATAAATAAAAAAAACAGAAAGAGGTCGTGGCAAGGCATCAAGGGGTCACAAATAATATTATGATCAAGTTTGGATCATAAAATTATAGGCCCATTTGGAAAAAAATTGATTTTGTCAGATATTTTTCTTTGTGCAATTCTTCAAAAATGCCCAACTTGTACAAGGTGTATCTTGCTCAATTTTTAACATTTTTGAGTGTTCTTGGACTTTTTAGAAATCTCTAGATGTCCTCTAAACAACATCATTTGTTTCATCTCAATTTGAGTTTCCATGCTCAATAACACTTCTTTACAAAAAGATGACTTTTTGTTGACTTTGAAAAGGACCTGTAATGTTTTGATCCATATCTTCAAAATGAAGCATTTTCTGACCATGCTTGTGAGACATGAAGTTGTAGAGAATTGAATTTTCTTCAAAATGAGAGGTTGTGGAAAAATTTCTGATAAAGTATGAGAAAGTTATGCTCAGTCAAAGTTCAGTTGACTTTTCCTCAAGAAACCCTAATTTGGAAAGTTTGACTTTTGATCAAATCTTGAGTTTTCTTGATGAATCATGATCAAACCTTGATCAAATGATGAATGTTACTTCAAAATATGGATGTTGACCAAAAATCATGAAGTTTGACTGTATGTTGACCACAGTTGACTTTTTGTCCAATACAACTAATTTTCAACCATCTGATCAATTGTCTGAGGAAACTTGACTTGTAAGGCTTGAAACTTGACATGGAGATTCTTTGAAGCATATGAGGAGGCATGATGACCATTGGAGATGTTGGAAGTCCATCTTTATCTAAGGATAGCCAAACCCTAGTTTAGGTTGATTGCCTAAGAGAGGGTTTGTCTGATCAACCCTTGAGGGATCCTTGAGTATGGATGTATGGAATGTCTTGAGAAGTAAGAGGGCACATTTTGGGGTATGACATCATCCTACCGGGAAATTTATTCTGTTTATAGCTCTAATTTTTTCCTAGACCCCCTTTCGGGTTTTCAGCCTATCGAGACGCTCCTTTTTGCCTAAGTTGCCCTTTCGGGTTTTCAACTTAGTGAGTTGTTCTTTTATTTATTTAGGCAAAGTATTTTTTGACTACATCAGCATTCAGAGGGCGTGGGAACTCCTCGTCATCCATAGTTTCAAGAATCAATGCACCACCAGGGAAGGCTTTCTTGACAACATACGAGCCTTCATAATTGGGAGTCCACTTGCCTCTAGAATCAAAGCTTAAAGACATGATCTTCCTGAGCACGAGGTCTCCTTCTCTAAATACACGAGGTTTGACCTTCTTGTCAAAAGCTTTCTTCATTCTTTTCTGGTATAGTTGACCATGACATAAAGCGGTCATTCTCTTCTCTTCAATCAAATTCAACTGGTCAAACCTATTCTGAATTCATTCAGCATCAGATAATTTAGCTTCCATTATTACACGCAAAGACGGAATCTCAACTTTAATGGGGAGCACTGATTCCATGTCATACACAAGAGAAAGGGGTTTCACCCGTTGAAGTTTGAACCGAAGTCTGATACCTATGCAAAGCAAAAGGTAGCATCTCATGCCAATCCTTATAAGTAACAACGATCTTCTGGATAATCTTTTTGATGTTCTTGTTTGCAGCTTCAACTGCCCCAATTATCTTGGGTATGTATGGTGAAGAGTTGTGATGGACAATCTTGAATTCTTCACAAAGTTCCATCATCATCTTATTATTCAAATTCGATCCGTTGTCAGTAATGATTCTGCTTGGCACACCATATCGACAAATGAGATTGTTCTTGATAAACCGGACTACCACTTGCTTGGTAACATTGGCATAAGAAGCCGCTTTAACCCATTTGGTGGAGTAATCAATTATACCAAGATGAAACAATTTCCATTAGAGGCTTTGGGCTCAATCATCCCAATCATATCAATACCCCACATAGAAAAAGGCCATAGGGAAGAAATAACATTGAGAAGTGTATGAGGCACGTGAATCTTATCAGCATAAATCTGATACTTATGGAACTTCTTTGCAAATTTGTAACAATCGAATTCCATTGGCAACCAGTAGTAACCTATCCTTAGCATCTTTTCAGCCATAGAGTGTCCATTGGGATGGGTGCCAAAAGAGCCTTCATGAATCTCATGCATCAACATGTCTGCTTTGTGCTTATCCACGCATCTGAGCAAGACCATAACGTGATTTCTCTTGTACAACACTCCCTCATTAAGGAAAAAATTACAAGCTAGTCGCCTCAACGTCTTTCTATCTTTGCTTGTCGCATCAACTAGATACTCTTGAGTCATCAAGAAGTGCTTGATATCATAATACCAGGGCTTTTCATCCTTTGACACATCCATGGCGAATATGTAAGCTAGCCTCTCAAAGAGATCAATGGTGATCTAAGGTACATCATTCCATCGATTCTTTTTATACAGAGAAGCCAAAGTTGCCAAGGAATCTGCCATCTGATTTTCACCCCGAGGAATATAGTGAAGCTCTACCTTATTGAAGAAAGTTAACAATCTCCTTGAATAATCTTTGTAAGGGATTAAGCTAGGGTGACAAGTTTCCCAATCTCCTTTAATCTGCTTTATTACTAAAGCTGAATCACCATATACATCAAGTTTTTTAACTATGAGATCCATGGCTTCTTCAAGACCCATGATACAAGCTTCATATTCGGCCATTATTGTTCGTACAATCAAACATAATCTTGCTGTGAAAGGAATGTGAGATCCTTGGGGAGTGATGATTATTGCACCAATTCATTTTCCATAAGCATTCACAGCTCCATCAAACACCATAGCTCAACGGGATTCTAGGTCTGGACCTTCTTCAGGTAGAGGTTCATCACAATCTTCCATTTTCAAATACATCACATCTTCATCAGGGAAATCAAATTCAACAGATTGATCATCCTCAACCAGCTGATGAGCTAGGTATTCTGCCAACACACAACTTTTGATAACTTTCTGGGTGCGTTATTCAATATCATATTCAGATAACAACATCTGCCAACGAGCAATTCTTCCCGTAAGGGAAGGCTTTTCAAATATGTACTTGATTGGATCCATTCGAGAGATCAACCAAGTAGTATGATTCAACACATATTTCCGCAGACGCTTCGCATCCTAGGCTAAAGCACAAGAAGTCTTTTCCAACATAGAATACCGCGACTCACAGTCGGTGAACTTCTTGCTCAGGTAATAAATGGCATATTCTTTCTTTCCTGTTTCATCTTGCTATCCCAAAATACCACCCAAGGAACTTTCCAACACAGTCAGATATAGAACCAATGGTATTCCTTCAACAGGAGGGAGCAATATAAGAGGCTCGAGAAAATACTCTTTAACAATTTCAAATTCCCTTTGGCAATCATCTGTCCATATGCAACCTTGATCTTTCTTTAATAGTTTGAAGATTGGTTCACACGTTGTAGGCATATTGGAGATGAACCTGGAGATGTAACTCAAACGTCCGAGGAAGCCTCTAACTTGCTTTTCAGTTCTTAGTGCAGGCATCTCTTGAATTTCCCTAACTTTATTAGGATCAACTTCAATTTCCTTCTGGCTAACAATGAAACCCAACAGTTTTCCAGACTGGACCCCAAATGTGCATTTATTAGGATTTAAACGGAGACAATATTTCCTCAAACATTGAAACAATTTCAACAAGTCTTCTAAATGATCTTCCTCAGTTTGGAACTTGGCAATCATGTCGTCAACATACACTTCAATTTCTTTATGCATTAGATCATGGAATAGGGTCATCATGGCCCTCTGGTACGTTGCACCAGCGTTCTTCAACCCAAAGGGCATCACTCTGTAACAGAATATTCCCCAGGGTGTGATAAACGTTGTTTTTTCCATGTCCTCAGGAGCCATCTTAACTTGATTGTATTCGGAAAATCCATCCATGAATGAGAACACTTTGCATTTTGTAGTACTATCTATCAACATATCAATGTGTGGCAAAGGAAAATCATCTTTCGGACTAGCCTTGTTCAGATCTCGATAATCAACACACATGCGGACTTTTCCATCTTTCTTAGGCACTAGCACAATATTGGCAATCCATTGAGGATAAACCGATGTCACAAGAAAACTTGTGTCGATCTATTTCAGAACCTCTTCTTTAATCTTTATCGCCATATCATGATGAGTTCTCCTTAACTTTTGCTTAATTGGAGGACACTCAGGCTTCAGTGGTAAATGATGCTCCACAATAGCAGTATCCAACCCTAACATATCTTGATATGACCAATCAAAGATATCCGCATACTCTTTCAGCATTTCAACCAAACGACTCTTCATCTCAGGATGCAGCAATGCTCCAATCTTGATTTCTTTCACATCATCCACAGAACCCAAATTAATGACATCTAATGGCTCTTTGTACGGCTGAATGGTGTTTTCCTCGCGCTTAAGCTACCGAGAAACCTCTTCAGGGATCTCATTAAATTCCTCTTCTTCAGCTATATATACAGGATGTTTAAAGTTGGAAGAGGGCACAAGGTCATTGGTTTCAAGTGTTTTACGAATTAATCTGCACATATAATTATGATTGATTTTAGAAACTGACACATGTGTGTGATACGGTGAACTGACTTTTTAGTGTTTGGTATCGCAAATGTGCGGATAGCAAGAGTCGCCACCGACTTTTATTTTTATCCAATTAAGGGAAGGTAAAAGTACAGAAAAAGACCTTCGTTAGATTCTGAGTAAGGGAGAAGGTTATGAAAAGGGAAGGTATTAGCACCCCTTTCCATCCGTAGTTATCTACGGGCTCTTAGTTGCTCTAGATCACTTTAAAAATTGCTTTCTGTGTGTTTGACAAAAGTGTTTTGAAAAGGCATTTCGCTTTGACTTTGTAATGATTCATGTAGGAATGTATACAAAGTGTTCAGAAATGTTTCGTTTTGAAAAGAGTTTGAACTTTGACAAAAGTGTGTTGTGTGAAAAGTATTTTGATAGAGCAAGCAACTAAAAGTCTTATTACCTACTCAGAATTTGGTCGTTTTCGTATCGTTTTACTTTCCTTTAGAATAGCGCTATCCATACCATTAGTTGGTAGGTAACTCCATTCGTTGGTTGTAAGCGGGACATTCGAAGGGACATCAGATGGTCATAGAAGGCAACTTGTAGGAAGTATCCTAGCACATCCGAAGGGACTATCATCATTTTCGTAGGCGACAATCGAGGGTCAAGATCATGTATTCGGAGGCGACATCGTGGGTCTTATGATCTTTGTATCGAAGGGACTATGATGATTTGTTTGAAGGCAACGGTGCTAGAATACCTCTACGTTCGAGGGACATGACCATTTGAATTCGTAAGGCAACGAGAGAGAATTACCCTAAGGGGTGCGTGTGTGAAGAGAGTGTGTCGATATATTTATCTTTGGAAATTAGTGAGCTATGTTGATTTTAGTCTTGCCATACACGCCTAGTTACTAGCAATTTATAGGGTGCGGAAATTAAAATGCGGAAATGTAAAGTGCGGAAAGGTAAATGTCCTACGCTATTACATGGCTTTGGGGCAGATACATAATTTAAACTTGCGGAAAATAAAAACCTAATTTGAACTATTACATCCCATAAACAGCATTATTGGAAAAATAAAATGATAAAGAAGAAATAAATCGAATCGGATCAACTCAGTAAAGAATGAGTACTCGGAAAATATGATGAAATCGAAATAAGAGAAAATGTTAGAAAAAATGCAAATTTAAAAATAAGAAAAATATGACATACTGGAAATAATATAAATATGCTAAAATAATTTTTTGGGATTTTTTTAATGCATTTTAGTAATTAAAAATGAATTAAATGTGATTTAAATGCA
Organism: Vicia sativa; assembly: GCA_021764765.1. NCBI lineage: Eukaryota > Viridiplantae > Streptophyta > Magnoliopsida > Fabales > Fabaceae > Vicia > Vicia sativa. The sequence continues at coordinate 43,014,655 of CM038796.1, read as the reverse complement.
AAATTATGAATAAAAATAAATATGCATGCAAAAATTGTATTTTTTAATTTTATAAATTAAATAAAGGTTTTCTGAAAATAAATGCAAAAAGAAAAATAATTTTTGATGATTTTTTAATGCATAAATAAAATATGAAAATAAATTAAAATGATGCAAAATATTGAAAATAAAAGAAAATATGTAAAATAATTGAAAAGTTTGAAGTTTGGAAAAGAAAAGAAAGAACCGGTCCTGGGGAGATTCGAACTCATGACCCTGGAGGATATCTACACACAGTGAGCGCCTTAACCACTAGGCCATGTGACACTTGGTGTTTCTGAAGTGAAAACCAAACGCCTTTGAATGATTACGTGTCCCTGGATTATATTCAAACGAGTCGTGTGGACCCGGTCAACGAGCGAATCGAGCAAGCCATTTTGCCACGCCACCTCGTGCCGGAGTCAGCCAGGTCAACGACGTCGGAGCCCTAGCTCCGGTCGTCTTCTCCGGCGACTGTGATTTTAAAACCTGCAAAATACAAAATTTAAGAGCAAAAGAATGGTCTTGTCCACCTATTTCGACCCTTCTGAATTCAATGGAAGTGTCCGTTTTGACTGAATCGGCCTGTACAAGCCGGTTCGAAGCTTCTCCGTTTAGAAAACCTAAGAATGGCAAAACGTGATTCTAACGTCCAAACCCACGAACGATTGCCCAGATCTCATCCATGGAACCTCATGATCACATTGAAAGCATTAGAATCAATTTACACACGCAGGATAATAAAATGCAAAAATCAAAAAGTTTTGAATATGTATGTATGTATATGCATCGATTCAGCTTGCTTTGATCAATGATAAGAGTGTATACTTACTCAAACCTACCTCCTGAAGACAATGGGATGGTTTTTGATGGCTGAAAGTGGCTGTTGTATGGAATTCGATTTTCAAAAGTTTTGAGAAAAAATTTGCAAGAATAAGGGTTTGGCTTGAGCTAGGGTTTCGTGTCTGTGGCCTGGCATATTGCTGAGTATTTATAGAGGCAATTGAGAGAGGAAAAAGAGTGAAAAAAGATTGATCCATCAATGTGCAATATTTTCTCTTTAAAAATAAATCAAATCTTTGAAAAAAATTTATTTTCCTTCCATGTAAGAGGCTAGCACGAATTTGGTAAGGATTATGGGCTTTCTTGAACTCCAAGCATGATATAAATCCAACCCATTTGAAAAAATACTTGATTTTCATATTTTATATAATTTAATTTGGAATTAAATGGTTTAAAATCCAAAATTAAATCAATAAAATAGAAAATTGCCATGGCCAAGCATTTATGAGTCACAAATAATGTCATGAACAAGTTTGGATCAAAATATTTTAGGCCCATTTGCAAAATTTTGCATTTTGACCAAAATGTCCTTTTGTGCAATTGTCCAAAATTGCCCAACTTCTGAATAGTGTATCTTGCTCAATTTTCCACATTTTTGAGTGTTCTTGGACTTTTTGGAAATATCTAAGAGTCCTATAACCAACCTTTTTGGTCTCATCTCAATTGGAGTTTCCATGCTCAATATATCTTCAAAACAAAAAGTTGACTTTTTGTTGACTTTGAAAATGACCTGTAATGTTTTGAGCCATACCTCTCAAATGAAGCATTTTTTGAACATTCTTGTGAGACATGAAGTTGTAGAGAATTGAATTTCCTTCAAAACAAGAGGTTGTGGAAAAATTTCTGAGAAAGTATGAAGAAGTTATGATCAGTCAAAGTTCAGTTGACTTTTCATCTTGAAACCCTAATTTAGAAAGTTTGACTTTTGAGCAAATCTTGAGTTTTCTTGATGAATCATGATCAACCCTTGATCAAATGATGAATGTAACTTCAAAATGAGGATGTTGACCAAAAATTATAAGGTTTGACTGTATGTTGACCACAGTTGACTTTCTGTCCAATACAACTGATTTTCAACCATCTGAGCAATTGTTTGAGGAAACTTGACTTGTGAGGCTTGAAACTTGTCATGGAGAATCTTTGAAGCATATGAGGAGGCATGAAGACCATTGGAGATGTTGGAAGTCCACCTTGATCTGAGAAATGCCAAACCCTAGTTTGGGTTGATTGTCTAGGAGAGAGTTTGTCTGATCAACTCTTGAGGAATCCTTGAGTATGGATGTATGAAATATCTTGAGTAGATGGAGGGAAAATTTTGGGGTATGACAGCTGCCCCTGTTCAATCTTCTTGTACTGGAAGGTTAGATTGATATGCCTATCTTTCGTGACCTGAAGGTAGAAGATGATTGAACACTCGAGTACACCTGAAAATTTGCACTCGCTGTTGGTGGATGATGCGGGAATGGGCTTACAGATGCCATTTGGAGAAGAAAGAGACTTCACTGGGGGATGAGTCGCATGCTGGACTCGAGAATGTCGTCTGAATAGGAAAGTTGATGGGGATGGGCTTAAGATGCCATCTGGAAAGATCGATGCTGGGGAGTGAGTCGTACGCTAGACTCTGTAGATGTTCTTGATAGTGGAAGGAGCGCGGAGATGGGCTTAAGGTGCCATCCGGAGGGAGTCGTACGTTAGACTTCGTGCTCATCTTTGAATGAAGTTATTGATTTGTATTGATTTTTAACCAAATATGCAGCATTCTGAAGGCGAAGAAATGTTGACAAGTAGTCGGAGATGGGCTTAAGATGCCATCCAAGGCAACTGAGTCGTACGCTAGACTCTGTAGTTGTCGTTGATAATAAGAAGGGATCAGAATAAATCTTCGTGCTGATTACTCTGAGGGGATAGTAATTTGGCAAAGTGTGGATATCGTCCCTGTTGTGCATCGGGGTATTGATCTACTGCCTGTCTGTTATCGGAGGATAACTTGTGATCATTCGGATAGGGTTTCCCGTCTAGCTTCGGGTATTAATCCTGGATCCGTTGTCGGAGGACAACGAGGGCGGTCGTTCAGATAGTTTTCCCGTCGATTCGGGGCTTAATCCTGGACCAGCTGTCGGAGGGCAACTAGGGGTGGTCTTTCAGATAGTTTTCCCGTCGATTCGGGGCTTAATCCTGGGCCTGTTGTCGGAAGTGACTTTCACCTGTTTTGGAGAAAACAAGAGAAATTTTGATAGAATATTTGTTAGTTTTATGCAAAGTATGATGCATGACAATGTGTATGAATGACATATGCATGAATTGTGACTTTATGAGCAATGCATGAATGATAGATGTTGTGATATTTCAAAACATATCCATCTTGAAGAAGATGTGGATGTTCTGCTTGAGTATTTCTGTCTTCTGCTTGGGGATCGAGTAGGTGAGAACCCCACTTTTGAAGGAGAAGAAAGGTATCCTGGATTCCTCCGATGCACTATCTGACCAAGTCTTGGGCCTAGATATTGTTGAGGAAGGTAGAGATTTGAGAAGCTCGTCGTCGGAGATCTCATACATAGACCCTGCTGGGGAGAGTCTGGGAGACAATTTGTTGGGGATCTTGTATGTGGATCCTGTTGGGAAGAATTGGGTGGCGCTCTACTGGGGGTGCTGAGTGCGGATCTCACTGTAGGACGTTTGATGGTTGCTGGGAGATCGGGTTGAGGTCCGTTGGAATCTCTGACTGGGGAATAGGAGATGTAGATTCTCTCCGGTGTACTATCTGACCAAGTCTCGAGTCTGGATACCGTTGTTGGAGAAAAGGAGAATTGTTGAGAGATATCCGTTGGGGATAAACATCTTAGCTGGGGATGAAGTGTTACTGCTCAGAGACTGATGTAACATTTCTCAGTTGAGTGGAATCACTGCTCGTGGATTAACATATACTCCGCTGGGGAAGGTTTAGTGAGTGACACCTCTGCGGGGATTATGTTCTGCGAGGGAATGCTTTTGGTGACCTTCATCGTCATCTCAATTCCTAGAGCCTGTAGTAGCTACTTTTGTATGCCCGCTTTTCGTATGTTTGTGATTAGATTCTTATTGTCAAATGCGTATAGTTGTCATACCCCAAAATTTGCCCTCCATCTACTCAAGAGATTTCATACATATATGCTCAAGGATTCTTCAAGAGTTGATCAGACAAACTCTCTCCTAGACAATCAACCCAAACTAGGGTTTGGTATCTCCCAAGTCAAGATGGATTTCCAACATCCCCAAGGGTCTTCATGCCTCCTCATATGCTTCAAAGATTCTCCATGTCAAGTTTCAAGCCTCATAAGTCAAGTTTCCTCAGGCAATTGCTCAGATGGTTGAAAATCGGGTGTATTGGACAAAAAGTCAACTATGGTCAACATACAGTCAAACTTCATAATTTTTGGTCAACATCCTCATTTTGAAGTTACATTCATCATTTGATCAAGGGTTGATCATGATTCATCAAGAAAACTCAAGATTTGCTCAAAAGTCAAACTTTCTAAATTAGGGTTTCTAGGTGAAAAGTCAACTGAACTTTGACTGATCATAACTTTCTCATACTTTCTCAAAAATTTTCCCACCAAAGCTCATTTTGAAGGAAATTCAATTCTCTACAACTTCATGTCTCACAAGAATGTCCAAAAAATGCTTCATTTGAGAGGTATAGCTCAAAACATTACACGTCATTTTCAAAGTCAACAAAAAGTCAACTTTTTGATTTGAAGATATATTGAGCATGGTAAATCCAATTGAGATGAAACCAAAGACATTGTTTAGAGGACTCTTAGAGCTTTCCAAAAAGTCCAAGAACACTCAAAAATGTGGAAAATTGAGCAAGTTACACCATCCACAAGTTGGGCAATTTTGAAAGAATGCACAAAGAGAGATGCTTCAAAAAATCAAATCTTTTGCAAATGGGCCTACTTTTTCTTCATCCTAACTTGTTCCTCATACAATTAGGAATGTCCAAGCCCAATGCCACGAATTTTTGATTTATTTTTCTATTTAATTTGTAATTTATTCATTTAAATACAAATTAAATCTTAAAATAAATTATAAAATCAAAATTAATTGGAAGATTGATTTTTATTGCTTTCTTGTGATCCAATCAACCCATAAATGCCAGCAATTTCGAAAATAGATCAAATTTGGCAAGATTGGATTGAAATTGGACAATGTTTGAAAATTTGATTTCATGAGAATATCAAATTTGATTTCCATTGAATATTGATTAATTCTTTCCAAATTCAATCCCAAATCCATCCAGCATATATACTTGATGCATCTCAATTGCAAGAAACGAAAAAATTGCTCTAGAAACCCTATTCTCAAAGTCAAAAATCTGTGCACTTGAAGCAACTGGAAACCCTAGTTTTGCTTCGATTCAGCCAATTCCAAGCATTCCATTGTGTTCCTTGAGGCTCTCAGAATCGATCCAGACCCTTACAACTCTCAAAAACATCAAGAATTGAGAGAACACGATCCGGTTTGCTCATACTTTTTCCAAAATCGATTTCTGTTTTTCATGCATTTTTAACACATTTGGTTGTTGTTTTTGTGATTAGTAGAAAGATTGCAAGCGATCTGGGTAATTTGATTGAGTTTTCATGGCTTAGAACTCGTATTGCCATTGTTAGGGTTCCTGAGTTCATTTTAGGGTTTCATGAAATACATAAAATTGGACCACGAGACCTTGCCCATCGTGTTCGGAATGGTGCTTGGAATTAAACCATGTCTTTAGAACCCATTTATATTATATATGCTGCGTTTTCCATTTTGCCAGGGCCTTTAGCGTCGAAGAAAAGCCGACGCTAGCTTCAAATATTCAAATCTGGGACGATGAAGCTTCGCGCGCAGTTGAGGAAGCCAGGAGACGACATCTGTCTTTGTTCCATTCGATCCGGATTCCAAACAAGCTTGCACACATGGCGTAGTGGTAAAGGCGCTCACTGTTTCCAGATGCCCTCAAGGGTCATGGGTTCGAATCCGGCCAGGGCATGTTTTGCTTCTTTTTTTCACAAACTTCATTATTTTCATAATTTTTCAATTTCTAATATTTTCATGCTATTTTAATTGTTTTCATGATTTTATTTTTGCATTAAAAAATTACCAAAAACATTTTTTCTTTTTACATTATTTTCATAAAAATGTTTATTTAATTTAATAAATTTAAAAATATAATTTTTGCATGCATATTTATTTTATTTATATTTTTGCATTTAATTCACTTTTAATTGCATTTTAATTATTAAATCTTTTCCAAAAAATCCCAAAAAATTATTTTAGCTTATTTATCTTATTTCCAGCATATATTAATTTTCTCATATTAAAAATTGCATTTTTTCTAACATTTTCTCTTATTTCGATTTCATCATATTTTCCGATTTTCTTATTCTTTCACAGGTTGCTCCGATTCGGACGTTTTCTTTTTATCGTTTTATTTTCCAATAATGTAACTGTATATGGGATGTAATAGTTTAAATTAGGCTTTTATTTTCCGCAAGTTTAAATTATGTATCTGCCCCAAAGCCATGTAATAGCGTAGGATTTACCTTTCCGCATCTTTACATTCCGCATTTTACTTTCCGCACCCTATAAATTGCTAGTAATTAGGCGTGTATGGCAAGATAATAATTGGACATAGCTCACACTAATCTTCAAGATAATATATTCTAAAATCAACACACTTCTTTCACACACGCACCCCTTAGGGTAATTCTCTCTCGACGCCTTTCGATTCAAAATGGTCATGTCCCTTGAACGTAGAGGTATTCTAGCACCGTAGCCTTCCAAACAAATCATCATAGTCCCTTCGATACAAGGATCATAAAACCCACGATGTCGCTTCCGAATACATGATCTTGACCCTCGATTGTCGCCTACGAAAAATAATGATAGTCCCTTCGAATGTGCTAGGATACTTCCTAAAAGTTGCCTTCGATGACCATCCGATGTCCCTTCGAATGTCCCGCTTACATCCAACGAATGGAGCTACCTACTAACTAATGGTATGGCTAGCGCTATTCTAAAGGAATGTAGAAGTACAACAAAACGACCAATTCTGAGTGGGTAAATAATTCTTTTAGTTGCTTGCTCTAAAAACAAATACTTTTCACACCACACACTTTTTTTTCAAAGTTCAAATTCTTTTCAAAACAAAAACATTTCCGAACACTTTGTATACACTCCTACATGAGTCATTACAAAGTAAAAGCAAAATGCCTTTCTTCAAAACATCTTTGTCAAACACACAGAAAGCAATTTTGAAAAAGTGATCTAGAGCAACTAAGAGCCCGTAGATAACTACGGATGGAAAGGGTGCTAATACCTTCCCTTTTCATAACCATTTCCCGAACTCGAATCTAACGAAGGTCTTTTACTTTTACCTTCCCTTAATTGGATAAAAATAAAAGTCGGTGGCGACTCTTGCTATCCGCACATTTGGATACAAAATCCTACAAAGTCGGTTCACGTATTCAATCGACTCTGGGACTACACCCTAAAAGAGAGAATTGCCTTAGGATTTCTAGATAACTTTATTGCTTTTGTTTGACTTGTATGCTTTACCTTTAAGGGTTGTTTGGGTATTATATTGTTGGGGATCCTACACCGGATCCGGTTTCCTTTTAGGTAAGTAGCATTAGATCATCGCGACCGTTAGGCGTATAACTAAGCGGTCAACATGATGGCTACGTTAGCGTGACACTTTGGTTGTCCGATACTCTTCATTCCCAAGTTGAAGATAGTATTTGTCTTCTGCGTGGTGTCATCAAGCGCTAACTAAACTTTTAGAACCTTAATTGACCCATCTTGGCCATTAGAAGGTAGTGAGATGGCCGGCTTTGGTGTAGACCGAGGTTGGTTGATACTCGATGCTACGCTCATTGAGATCGACTTTTGGGACATTTTCGATCGACCACTTGGCGTCGTATTGAAATAAGCGCCTACGAGAAAGATCGTGATATGAGATTCCTAGAACCCGGTTACTATTATAGGACAGGATGAACCAACTCAAACTTTTGGTAGGGTAATCACCTATACCTCATGCAAGCCTTAAACCTAGGCTCATTGTGTGAATTGTTTGTGTGTGCCAAACATGACATCGTGACATCATTTGCATTGCATATCATTTCTAACTATTTCAAGGACCTAGGGATTTATCTTTGCTCTGTTTTGTAGGGATTATGGCTTCTAGAAAGACTATCCGAATCAACTTCATGGGTATCCCTTCTCAACTCAAAGAATTGGTTTGAAATTCCGACCATGCTCGATTCATCAAAGACATGGTTATCTACTTGATTTGGTTATCTCGGTTTGAAGAAGATATGATGCATGTCCTATTCCGTTCTTTGATCCGAAACACCATTGCTTCACATTTCCGATTATCGGTTGGTTCCTACCTTAGAAGAGTTCTCTAAGCTACTTGGGTACCTATTCTTGACCAAATGCCATTCACGGTTTGGAAAAGGTTCCTAAGTTCGAAGACATCGCATCAGCCTTACATCTTAAGCGCTCAGACATTGAAGCTAATTGGGAAACTAGAAGTGGAGTTAAGGGTTTACTTTCCAAGTTCTTAATTAAGAAAGCCCGAGAATTCCTCAAAGTTATGAGTTTCCATGCGTTTGAAGACATTGTGGCCTTGCTAATTTATGGTTTGGTTCTATTTCCTAACTCGGATCAATTCATAGATGTCAATGCCATCAAGTTGTTTCTTACTCGTAATCCAGTGCCTACTTTACTTGGAGATGTCCTACATTCTCTCCACACCCGTACTACTAAGCGACAAGGAACTCTCATGTGTTGTGTCCCGTTACTTTCAAGGTGGTTTATTTCGCACCTTCCTCCATCAGTTTTGAAGAACGAACAAAGGTTGAGATGGTCTCAAAGATTGATGTCACTCTCTCATTCCGATATCCGTTGGAATCTTTTCTCTCAAAAGGACTTCACCTTCATTGAGCGTTGTGGAGAGTTCCCTAATGTACCGCTACTTGGTATAAGGGGAGGTATCACTTACAACCCTTCTTTAGCTCTACGTCAGTTTGGTTTTGCTCGAAGAGATGGTCCACATGATATGCTTCTCCAAGATATTATGTTCGATTACAATCACGATCTCCAGAATTACCGACGAAGGTTTATACATGCTTGGGGCATGGTAAAGAAGACCGATACCAAGACTTTGGGGCACCCGAACTCCATTCCTTGGGAACCTTACCTCAAATGGGTGCGAGCTCGAGCTCAAAACCTCATGATGCCATTCACGCCTGTTTTACCAGTAATTATGGAACCTGTTGCTATAGGTGACGTACCTATCTTGTTCTCCATCCCGACATGCCTCGATTTTGAAGACTTGAAGCGATCACGGATTCGACAAAGAAGAAAGGATACCTTTGAAGCTCGTGTTATGCAAGTGAGAAGAAAGTGTTAGAGTTGACCAAGCTACTTCACGAGGAGCGAAACATCAACGCTACATCGGCACCAAGAGGAAGCGCCATGGGAGACTTAGAGCTTTAGGATGTTTATGTTTTCTTTTATTGTTTTGAACTATCTCTTGTACTTAAAAGAAAAAGGAATAATAAAAAGAGTACTAATAAATGTTTGTTCATTGCTTGTTTAACAAATTTAAATCTCTAAGGTCCTTGAAAACATTGCATTGCATTCGCATAAACATTGCATAGCATAGCATAACATTGCATCACAGGTACATTGGAGATTGGTTTTCTCATTTGCTCGCTATTTATTTTAGCAGAAATGGCTCTTGAACAGACTGTCAAAGATCTCCAGGCTCAAAGTTTCAGCAGATGTTCACCAACTTGGTCCAAGGCCAAGAAGATCTGAAGAAACTCATCAACAAGAAGAAGAGGGTTGTTGGTCTCCTCAACATGGGTAGACGTTTCAAAGGAGGTCCTAAAGTAGTCAGTCGGATCGAGCTCTCTGAAGGAAGTGTCCATACCGAGGGGAGTACCAAGGGTGATGAAGGTGATCAGCGTGAGCCAAAGAAAGGAGGAGAGGACCACTCTGATTATAGCCAACACTCTGATGAAGATGACAAGTACAAACAACTTGAAGACCGTCTGAATGCTGTGGAAAACTTGAAAATGTCCGGGCTGAATTTTGATGATCTGAGCCTCGTTCCTGGTGTTGTGATTCCTCCCAAGTTCAAAGTTCCTACTTTTGCCAAGTATGATGGCATGTCTTGTCCGAAGCTGCATTTGAAGTCCTATGTCCAGAAGATCAATCCCCACACGGATGACAGAAAGTTGTGGATGCACTATTTCCAAGAGAGTTTGTCCGGAACCCAGTTGGAATGGTACTATCACCTAGAGAATGACCGTATCCGTACTTGGGTGATTTGGTGATGCTTTCATGCATATAGTACAATCTTGAATTGACACCCACTCGCATGCAACTACAAAGCATGTCTATGGGTCGTGACGAGAAGTTCAAGGAGTATGCTCAAGTGGAGAGATCTAGCAGTGAGTTCAACCACCCTTGTCCAATAGGGAGTTGGTTGATATGTTTATGGAACACCGACAGTTTCTTCAATCATCGTTGGAAATTCTTCATCTGGATTCACCGGTGATATTGACGCGCATTGAAGTGGTATCAAGAGTGGGAAGATTCATAGAGACATCTTCAAATCTGCGAAGAAATCTTTTGGTGGAAAGAAAGAAGCCAATGCTGTGTATGGTCGAAAAGCCAAGCCAAGTCCGACCGTGCTCAATCTGTGGGGCAGTGATCTCGAATCCTACATCAGACAACCTCGGCGAGACAACGCGCGCGACGCGCCACGAAGGCATTTAAGATCAACATGCCTTTGTCGCAAGCCTTGCAACACATGTTGAACGCAGGTGATTACTTGAGGATCCTCCTCGAATGTCAACACTTCCTCTCCGGTACAATCCTAATGCTAAGTGTGCTTACCATTCCAACAGCCGACACACAACGACAATTGTTGGGCTCTAAAGAACAAGATTCAAGATATGATTGAAGCTAAGCGATTGAATTTGATCCTCTGTTGAGACTCGAATGTGATCAACGCGCCTATGCCTAACCATGACAAGAGTTCCAATGTTGGTGGCGATACTTATGTTTTCAACATAGATGACTTGACCATCCTCGATGGTAAGAAGAATTTGTTGCAAGCGGTGTCAATCCAGGATGCCCGAGAATTGTCGTTGGTGCCCTCTGCACGATGGTTGTGCTTGGTTGAGAAGACGTGTTCATGCATGATGGATAACCGTGAGATAATATTTCGAAACCACTTGTGCGTGTGTGAAGATATGTCTAAGTTGAAGATTGACAATGCGACGAAACTGCACCATCGTGTGGGATACCTTGGGGCAGCCAAGTGGGAAATATGATTACATGGTGAAGTACATCCACGATAGTTACAAGATTCCTATTGAAGATGTTAAGGCGACCGGATGGGGTGACGATTTCCAGAAGACTATCTTGATGTTAACACAATAAGGATTTCCTCTGCTGATCCTGTGCCTAGGGTGGCACCTCTCATTATCACTTCTCCAAGACCAGTTCCATATTCCTCTGACAAGGCTATCCCTTGGAACTATGGAGCTGATGTTTACTATCATGGCGTCAAGCAAGACCCTCTGACCATTGAAGATCTTACAATTGGAGCTTCTATTCCTGACATCGACAACATCACCGGATCAAGCAAGGTGACCAGAACCGGAAGGGTATTCTCTCCAGAGATCTCTCCTCCAAAAGACACTGCGACTCCAGCTCGCATTCCGTCTACTCCACCAATATCCCCAGCTAGAGGGAAAGAACCAGTGGCTCATCCTGCTCATCCAGAAGTACCAAAGGAAGTTACTGAAGACACCTCCAAACGAGAAATGGAGGAAATTCTGAAAATTATCAAGAAGAGTGACTACAATGTTGTGGAACAATTGGGACAGACTCCGTCCAAGATCTCCATGCTTGCTCTGCTCTTGTGCTCCGAGGCTCATGCTAATGCTTTGGTAAAGTTTCTGAAGAATGCTCACGTACCGCAAGACACTACCACCGACCAGTTCGAAGTTTGTATTTCTAGCTTGGCTTCCAACAACGGCCTAGGCTTTTCTGATGCTGATTTAACTCCTTCCGGAAGGAAACACAACAAGGCCTTGCACATCTCTGTTGAATGCAAGGGCGTTACCCTATCTCATGTTTTGGTGGATACCGTTCGCTCAATATCCTTCCAAGCGCTTTTGATCGGCTTGATGTCGAAGGGTTGGTTACGAGACCGGTGACATTATTGTGAGAGCTTTGATGGCTCTAAGCGAGCAGTGATTGGAGAGCTCACTCACTGTAAAGTCGGTTCCCGACTTTTGATTCCACTTTCTTTGTCATGGACATCCGTCCGACTTATTCTTGCCTACTTGGACGCCCTGGATACATGGGGCGGTACCTCTACCTTACATCGGTGAAATACCCGTGAAAGGAAGGTTGTTACGGTATGTGGTGAACAAGAATATATGGTCATCATCTATCATTCCGCTATCTCGAGATGGAGGGTGAATTCTTGAGACTCCTGTCAAGCTTTTGAAACAATACCCAGTCATGCCTGTTGACTCTCCGTCCTCCTAAGGTTGCTAAAGTTCCGCCTAGGATGGCCTCATTGAAAGATGCTCAAGCTGCTGAAGAAGGTAGTACTATTTGGGGACAGCTCCGATCTTCCTTACAAATTTGACAAGACTGGTTTAGGCTTCACCATCAAGGATCGAAGATGATACGCGCGAACGAGCCGCCAACTTCCTTCCGCATCGCCCAGTGGAATCCATGCTATAGAAGACGGCGACAACGGCCGACATCGCAAGTGGATCTTCCAACTCGAACATGGGCTCAACAATTGGAAGACCGAAGGCGTCATACCAATCTCCTTTAGCCGGAGTAATTGCTCTTGTTTTGTTTTGCTTTTCGTATTTCTTTATGTTTTGAACAATAAACTTTGAAAGCCTAGTGCCTTGCGGGCATCATGGCTCGTTCGAGGGTTATTATCTCGTCGTTTGCGTATTTTCATTCAATAAATTCGTTGGACTTTTGCATTCAATTGTTTGTTTTCTTTCTTTTACTTTATCACCCTTCAAAAAGCTATGTGTTTCTTACACACCCACGTGATACAACGGAATCACTCGAATCTATTAAAATATGCTAGTGCTAAATATGACTTCGATAATCCGATCTACCAAGCAAGGCGAAAGTGAGGAAGATTGTGAAGTGCCGGAGAACTTGCCGATGCTACAAGAAGAAGAGCGAGTTATACACCCACACGAAGAGCAAGTTGAGGTTGTGAATTTGGGTGCGAAGAGAAAAGAGATCAAGATAGGAGCGGGTCTTGAGCAGTGTTAAAGAAAGGTTGGTTCGATGCTACGAGACTATATTGAGGTTTTGCTTGGTCATACGAAGATATGCGGGTTTGGACATTGATATTGTGGTACACGATTGCCGACAAAAGAGGTTTTCTCGATGAAATAGAAGGTTCGTCGATGCGTCACGAGATGTCGAGAAAATCAAAGCGAAGTTATGAAGCGTTCAATGCGGTTTCTTAGTGTTACTTCTTATCCACGATGGGTTGCAAATGTGGTACCCGTACCAAGAAGGATGGCAAAATACGAATGTGTGGGATTACGAGATCTGAACAAAGCAAGTCCGAAAGATGATTTCCCACTTCCTCATATTGATGTTTTGGTTGACAATCCGCTCAGATAAGGTTTTCTCCTTCATGGATGGTTTCTCCGGTTACAATCGATCAAAATGGCTCCAAGACATGGAAAAACTACTTTTGTTACACTGCACACGCTACAAGGTTATGCCGTTCGGTGAAGAACGCAGCGCCACTTATCGGTGCTATGGTGACATTATTTCATGACATGATTCATCACGAGATAGAGGTCTCGGCGACATGATAGCTCGATCACGAAAGAAGAACATCTTGATCATTTGAAACTGTTTGATAGGTTGAAGAAGTACAGACTGAGACTTAATCCTAACAAGTGCACCTTTGGAGTCAGATCCGGAAAACTCCTAGGGTTTGTTGTCAGTGGTAAAGGTATTGAAGTTGATCCTGCCAAGGTTAAAGCTATTCAAGAGATGCCAGCTCCCCGCACCGAGAAGGAAGTCAGAGGTTTCTTGGGCCGATTGAACTACATTGCCAGATTCATTGCACACCTAACTGCTACTTGTGAGCCAATCTTCAAGTTACTTAAGAAAGATCAAGTGGTGGAATGGAGCAGCGATTGCCGATCGCTTTGACAAAATCAAGGAGTACCTACGAATCCTCCTATCCGATGCACTGCCGAAGGAAGACCTCTTATCATGTACTTGACGGTTAGAGAACTCAATGGGGTGTGTGTTGGGGCAACATGGCGAGTGCAGTCGAAAAGAGCATGCAATATACTACCTTAGCAAAAGTTTACCGATTGTGAAACAAGATACTCACAACTTGAGAAAAACGCTTTGGCTTGGCTGCTCATGACTAAGGCAGTATATGTTGACTCACACTACCTTGTTGATTTCAAGATGGATCCGATAAAATACATCTTTGAGAAACCAGCTCTCTCGGAAGAATAGCAAGATGGCAAATGATCTTGACCGAATATGACATCCGACACTTCTCGAAAGCGATCAAAGGAAGTGTAGTAGCCGATCATTTGGCTCATCAAGCCGTAGATGACTATCGATCTATGCGTTCAATTTCAGACGAAGATGTTTTACTAGTTCTGATTGCGAAGAACCGGCCCGACGAAGGACACGAACAAGGATCGATGGACCATGGTCTTTGATGGAGCCTCAAACGCACTTGGCAATGGCATTGGCGCCATCATTACATCCCCACAGTGACATCGCCTTTCACCGCCAGATTATGTTTCAGTTGCACCAACACCATGGCTGAATATGAAGCGTGCATCATGGGTATCAAAGCTGCTATTGACTTAATAATCAAGTTCTTACGAGTGTATGGAGACTCAGCTTTAGTGATCAATCAGATTAAAGGCGAGTGGGATACGAAGCATCCGAATCTCCTTCCGTATCGAGAGCATGTTCTGAGTTTGATCCCCTACTTCGAAGAGATTACTTTTGATCATATTCCACGAGAAGAGAATCAGTTGGCAGACGCATTGGCTACTATGTCGTCTATGTTCAGGGTTAGATGGGACAACGAGGCTCCCCAGATCATCATTGAGAAGTTCGACGAACCAGCATATTGTCGTGAGCTTGACGCAGAAGAGAAACCTTGGTACTATGACGTGAAGAGGTATCTTGAGACTCAGGAATATCCCGCAGGGGCATCTGTCAATGATAAGAAGTTCATGAGGAGATTTGCTTCCAAATTCTTCCTCGGCGACATCTTATACAAGCGCAACCACGACTTGTGCTTACTCATGTGTAGACGAAAACAACAATGCGTATCATGGAAGAGTTACGAAGGCGAATTTGGTACCCACTCCGTGGACACACCATGGCTAAGAAGATTTTGAGAACAGGTTACTATTGGTCCACCATGGAAGCGATTGTCACCGCTATGCTCGATCTTGTCACAAGTGCGGTTATGCCGACAAAGTACACGTACCTCCAGTACCTCTGTTTTAACTTCTCCTTGGCCTTTTGCAATGTGGGGCATTGACATGATCGGAGAAATTAAGCCTGACTTCCAATGGACATCGTTTCATCCTTGTGGCAATTGATTACTTTACCAAGTGGGTAGAAGCGACCTCGTATGCATCATTACCAAGAATGTTGTGGCTCGATTCATCAAACATAATCTTATCTGTCGGTATGGCACCCGAAAGGATTATCACGATAACGGCTCTAATCTCAACAATAAGATGATCACCGAACTCGCACGCAGATTCAAGATCAAGCATCACAATTCATCTCCTTATCGGCCTAAGATGAATGGTGCGATGGAAGCCGCCAACAAGAACATTAAGAAGATTATCGAAGATGCGGTGACTTACAAAGATTGGCATGAGATGTTACCATTTGCTCTTCATGGTTATCGCACTTCACGAACATCACAGGGCAACCCCTTCTCTCTGTACGGTATGGAAGCCGTCTTACCCATCGAGGTTCGGATACCCTCAACGAGTCCTCCAGAGGCGAGTTAGCGAAGCGATTGGGTCCGACTCGCCTTGACCGATTAACTTGATTGATGAGAAGCGACTCGCGTCCATCCGCCATGGACGATTTATCGAGCGAATGATCGAGCATTTAACAAGAAGGTCAAACACCGAGTCTACCAAGTCGGTGATCTAGTAGTCAAGCGCATCATTCTTCCACAAGGTGATCCCAAGGGCAAATGGACTCCCACTTATGAGGGACCGTTTGTAGTCAAGACAGTATTTTCCGGCGGAGCTATGATACTTAGCACCATGGATGGTGAAGACTTCCCACACCCGTGAGCGAGACATAGTCAAAAATACTACGCATAAAGAGACCCGCTAGGTCGGCGAACCTAGGCAAAAATAAGGGCATCTGGCGAACCAAAGGTTCGGTAAAAATAAAGGATATATACAAAACATGTACACCCGCAAGTCGAAAACACGAAAAGCGGCTTGGGCAAAAAGGTATCGATGGAAAACCCGAAAGGGCGGTCTAGGCAAAAGTTAGGGATTTACGTCGACTATGTCTCTTCGGATCACCCTTCCGACTACTATCGCATTCAAGATTCAAATGGCGAAGATCGGTCTACTCACTTTCTCTGCAAGGAGATGAGATAGTCGAAATATATGAGTACTAGCATAGTTGGAACTTAACGAGATTGTTTCCATAGCTTTTACCTTTCTTGTGTATAAAACTACTTGGCCATATACCATTTCAAATAAATGAGTTCTTTCTCTTTACAATTTTTGTTGTTATTTGCAATAAGTCCAACGTTTGTTTTGAATGATATACATTTGACAATCTAATCAATCCGAAAAGTGAACATACAAAAGTACTTACTAGTTCCGGGAATTGGGATGACGAAAAGTCACCAAATAGTCCCCACAGAGCATGATCCCCACAAAGGTGTCACTCACACACACTTCCCAAGAGTATATGTTAATCCACGGTGATTCCACTCAATGTTACACATCACCTCAAGCAAGTAACACATCCCCAGATCGTGTCTCAATCCTCCCCTTCTCCCCGGCAGTATCCGGACTCGAAACTTGGTAGTGCATCGGAGGAAACATACACCTTTATTCCCGAGATTACAACGGACTCCTACTCTTCTACCATCAAATGCTCAAATGAGATCTACACAATCCCGAATCCCTCCTAAATTTCCTCGGCAAGATCTACATACAAGGTCCCCAACGGATCGCCTCCCACTCTCCTCGGCGGTCTATGAGATCTCCAACGAGCTTCTCAAATCTCTACCTTCCTCAACAATGTCTAGGCCCAAGACTTGGTCAGATAGTGCATCGGAGGAATCCAGGATATCTTTCTTCTCCTTCAAAAGCGGGGTTCTCACCTACACAATTCCCCAAGCAAGAGTCAGAAATCTTCAAACAGAATATCCGCATCTTCTTCAAGATGGATATGTTTTGAAATATCACAACATTCATCATCCATACATTTCTCATAAAATCATACTTCATGCATATGTCATTCATATACACTGTCATGCATCATACTTTGCATAAAGCTAACAAATATTCTATCAAAGTTTCTCTTGTTTTCTCCAAAACAGGTGAAAGTCACTTATGACGCAAACAGGTCCAGGATTAAGCCCCGAACCGACGGGAAAACTATCTGAAAGACCGCCCTTGTTTGTCCTCCGACAACAGGTCCAGGATTAAGCCCCGAACCGACTGGAAAACTATCCGAAAGACCACCTCTGGTTATCCTCCGATAACAGGCAATGGATCAACACCCGATGCACAACAGGGAAGCTATCCACATTCTTGCCAACTACAATCTCCTCGAGTAATCGGACGAAGATTTATTCGATTCCTTATGATCAAGCAACTCTGAGTCTAGCGTACGACTCAGTTGCCTTGGATGGCATCTTAAGCCCATCTCCGACTATTTGTCAACATCTCTTCACTTTCAGAATGCTGCATATATGGTTAAAAATCAATACAGACCAATAACTTCATTTTAAGTGAACACGAAGTCTAACGTCGACTCCCCGGATGGCATCTTAAGCCCATCTCCTCGTTCGGGGAACATCTGAGTCTAACATCGACTCACTCCCAGCATCGACCTTTCCGGATGGCATCTTAAGCCCATCTCCGTCAGTTCTCCTATTAACAACCTCGATTCTAGCGTCGACTGTTCCCCGGTAAGTCTCCAACTTCTCAAATGGCATCTGTAAGCCCATTCCGCATCATCGACCAATAGCAGTGCAAATTTTCAATCATCTTCTACCTCCAGTCACGAAAGACAAGCGTGTCAATCTAACCCTCCAGTACAAGAAGATTGAGCAGGGTCATACCCAAAATTTTCCCTCCATCTACTCAAGAGATTTCATACATATATGCTCGAGGATTCTTGAGAGTTGATCGGACAAACTCTCTCCTAGACAATCAACCCAAACTAGGGTTTGGTATCTCCCAAGTCAAGATGGTTCCAACATCCCCAATGGTCTTCATGCCTCCTCATATGCTTCAAAGATTCTCCATGTCAAGTTTCAAGCCTCATAAGTCAAGTTTCCTCGAGCAATTGCTCGGATGGTTGAAAATCGGGTGTATTGGACAAAAGTCAACTATGGTCAACATACAGTCAAACTTCATAATTTTTGGTCAACATCCTCATTTTGAAGTTACATTCATCATTTGATCAAGGGTTGATCATGATTCATCAAGAAAACTCAAGATTTGCTCAAAAGTCAAACTTTCTAAATTAGGGTTTCTAGGTGAAAAGTCAATGAACTTTGGTGATCATAACTTTCTCATACTTTCTCAAATTTTCCCACAAAGCTCATTTTGAAGGAAATTCAATTCTCTACAACTTCATGTCTCACAAGAATGTCCAAAAATGCTTCATTTGAGAGGTATAGCTCAAAACATTACAGTCATTTTCAAAGTCAACAAAAGTCAACTTTTGATTTGAAGATATATTGAGCATGGTAACTCAATTGAGATGAAACCAAAGACATTGTTTAGAGGACTCTTAGAGCTTTCCAAAAGTCCAAGAACACTCAAAATGTGGAAAATTGAGCAAGTTACACCATCCACAAGTTGGGCAATTTTGAAAGAATGCACAAAGAGATACTTCAAAAATCAAATCTTTTGCAAATGGGCCTACTTTTCTTCATCCTAACTTGTTCCTCATACAATTAGGAATGTCCAAGCCCAATGCCACGAATTTTTGATTTATTTTTCTATTTAATTTGTAATTTATTCATTTAAATACAAATTCAATCTTAAAATAAATTATAAAATCAAAATTAATTGGAAGATTGATTTTATTGCTTTCTTGTGATCAATCAACCCATAAATGCCAGCAATTTGAAAATAGATCAAATTTGGCAAGATTGGATTGAAATTGGACAAAGTTTGAAAATTTGATTTCATGAGAATATCAAATTTGATTTCCATTGAATATTGATTAATTCTTTCCAAATTCAATCCCAAATCCATCCACATATATACTTGATGCATCTCAATTGCAAGAAGCGAAAAATTGCTCTAGAAACCCTATTCTCAAAGTCAAAAATCTGCACTTGAAGCAATGGAAACCCTAGTTTTGCTTGATTCAGCCAATTCAAGCATTCCATTGTGTTCCTTGAGGCTCTAATCGATCCACCCTTACAACTCTCAAAAACATCAAGAATTGAGAGAACACGATCCGTTTGCTCATACTTTTCCAAAATCGATTTCTTTTCATGCATTTTAACACATTTTGTTGTTTTGTGATTAGTAGGAAGATTGCAAGCGATCGGGTAATTTGATTGAGTTTTCATGGCTTAGAACTCGTATTGCCATTGTTAGGGTTCTGAGTTCATTTTAGGGTTTCATGAAATACATAAAATTGGACCACGAGACCTTGCCCATCGTGTTCGGAATGGTGCTTGAATTAAACCATGTCTTTAGAACCCATTTATATTATATATGCGTTTTCCATTTTGCGGGGCCTTTAGCGTCGAAGAAAGCCGCTAGCTTCAAATATTCAAATCGGACGATGAAGCATTGAGGAAGCCGAGGCGACATCGTCTTTGTTCCATTCGATCCGGATTCAAACAAGCTTGCACACATGGCGTAGTGGTAAAGGCGCCTTGTTTCGAGATGCCCTCAAGGGTCATGGGTTCGAATCCGGCCAGGCATGTTTTGCTTCTTTTTTTCACAAACTTCATTATTTTCATAATTTTTTCAATTTCTAATATTTTCACATTATTTTAATTGTTTTCATGATTTTATTTTTGCATTAAAAAATTACCAAAAACATTTTTCTTTTTACATTATTTTCATAAAAATGTTTATTTAATTTAATAAATTTAAAAATATAATTTTTGCATGCATATTTATTTTATTTATATTTTTGCATTTAATTCACTTTTAATTGCATTTTAATTATTAAATCTTTTCCAAAAAATCCCAAAAAATTATTTTAGCTTATTTATCTTATTTCCAGCATATATTAATTTTCTCATATTAAAAATTGCATTTTTTCTAACATTTTCTCTTATTTCGATTTCATCATATTTTCCGATTTTCTTATTCTTTCACAGGTTGCTCCGATTCGGACGTTTTCTTTTTATCGTTTTATTTTCCAATAATGTAATTGTATATGGGATGTAATAGTTTAAATTAGGCTTTTATTTTCCATAAGTTTAAATTATGTATACGCCCCAAAGCCATGTAATAGCGTGGATTTACCTTTCCGCTCTTTACATTCCGCATTTTACTTTCCGCACCTATAAATTGCTAGTAATTAGGCGTGTATGGCAAGATAATAATTGGACATAGCTCACACTAATCTTCAAGATAATATATTCGAAATTAACACACTTCTTTCACACGCACCTTAGGGTAATTCTCTCTCGGCCTTCGATTCAAAATGGTCATGTCCCTCGAGCGTAGAGGTATTCTAGCACCGTAGCCTTCAAACAAATCATCATAGTCCCTTGATACAAGGATCATAAAACCCACGATGTCGCTCCGAATACATGATCTTGACCCTCGATTGTCGCCTCGAAAATGATGATAGTCCCCGAATGTGCTAGGATACTTCCTACAAGTTGCCTTCGATGACCATCCGATGTCCCTTCGAATGTCCCGCTTACATCCAACGAATGGAGCTACCTACTAACTAATGGTATGGCTAGCGCTATTCTAAAGGAATGTAGAAGTACAACAAAACAACCAATTCTGAGTGGGTAAATAAGTCTTTTAGTTGCTTGCTCTAAAAACAAATACTTTTCACACCACACACTTTTTTTTCAAAGTTCAAATTCTTTTCAAAACAAAAACATTTCCGAACACTTTGTATACACTCCTACATGAGTCATTACAAAGTCAAAGCGAAATGCCTTTCTTCAAAACATCTTTGTCAAACACACAGAAAGCAATTTTAAAAAGTGATCTAGAGCAACTAAGAGCCCGTAGATAACTACGGATGGAAAGGGGTGCTAATACCTTCCCTTTTCATAACCATTCTCCCGAACTCAGAATCTAACGAAGGTCTTTTTCTGTTACTTTTACCTTCCCTTAATTGGATAAAAATAAAAGTCGGTGGCGACTCTTGCTATCCGCACATTTGGATACAAAAATCCTACAAAGTCAGTTCACCGTATTACAATAGTCATTCAAAACAAACGTTGGACTTATTGCAAACGACAACAACAAAAATTGTAAAGAGAAAGAAGCTTGCGTTTATTTGAAAGGTGGCGTATGGCCAAGTAGTTTGTAGACAAGAAAGGTAAAAAGCTATGCGGAAACAATCTCGTTAAGTTCCAACTATGCTAGTACTCATATATTTTAACTATCTCATCTCCTTGCTGTCAGTAGAAAGTGAGTGGATTGATTTTCGCCATTTGAATCTTGAATGCTGATAGTAGTGCGAGCGCGGTGATCCGGAAGAGACATAGTAAATGCTTAAATCTAACTTTTGCCTAGACCGCCCTTTCGGGTTTTCATCTAGGATACCCTTTTGCCCAAGCCGCCTTTTCAGGTTTTCGACTTGCCGGGTGTACATGTTTTGTATATATCCTTACCTTTTGCCCGAACCTTTTTGGTTCGCCAGGATGCCCTTATTTTTGCCTAGGTTCGTCGACCTAGCGGGTCTATTTCATGCGTAGTATTTTTTGACTATGTCTGCGTTCACAGGGTGTGGGAAGTCTTCACCATCCATGGTGCTAAGTATCATAGCTCCGCCGGAAAATACTGTCTTGACTACAAATGGTCCCTCGTAGGTGGGAGTCCATTTTCCCCTGGGATCACCTTGTGGGAGAATGATGCGCTTGACTACTAGATCACCAACTTGGTAGACTCGGTGCTTGACCTTCTTGTTAAGTGCTCTGATCATTCGCTTCTGATAGATCTGTCCATGGCAGATGGATGCGAGTTGTTTCTCATCAATCAAATTAATCTGGTCAAGCCGAGTCTGAACCCAATCATCTTCGTCTAACTCTGCGTCCTGGAGGACCTTGGTTGAGGGTATCTGAACCTCGATGGGTAAGACGGCTTCCATACCGTATACAAGAGAGAAGGGGGTTGCCCCTGTTGATGTTCATGCTGTAGTGCGATAACCATGAAGAGCGAATGGTAACATCTCATGCCAATCCTTGTAAGTCACTGTCATCTTTTGTATAATCTTCTTAATGTTCTTGTTGGCGGCTTCCACTGCGCCATTCATCTTAGGCCGATATGGAGAAGAATTATGATGCTTGATCTTGAACTGCGTGTAGAGTTCAGTGATCATCTTGTTGTTAAGGTTAGAGCCGTTATCTGTGATAATCCTTTCGGGAGTGCCATATCGACAGATAAGATTATGTTTGATGAATCGAGCCACAACATTCTTAGTAACAGATGCGAACGAGGCTGCTTCTACCCACTTGGTGAAATAGTCAATTGCCACAAGAATGATACGATGTCCATTGGAAGCGGTGGGCTTGATTTCTCCGATCATGTCAATGCCCCACATTTCAAAAGGCCAAGGAGAAGTTAAAACGTTCAGGTACTGGAGGTACGTGTACTTTATCGGCATCGGCATTTGTGACAAGATCGGTGTGCGGTGACAATCGACTTCCATGGTAGACCAATAGTAACCTGTCCTCAAAATCTTCTTAGCCATCGTGTGTCCACTGGAGTGAGTACCAAATGCGCCTTCGTGTAACTCTTCCATGATACGTATTGCTGTTTTCTGATCCACACAGCAGAGTAAGCACAAGTCGTGGTTGTGTTTGTATAAGATGCCGTTGCTAAGGAAGAATTTGGATGCAAATCTTCTCATGAACTTCTTATCATTAACAGATGCCCCTGCGGGATATTCCTGAGTCTCAAGATACCTCTTCACGTCATAGTACCAAGGTTTCTCGTCTGTATCAAGCTCATAACAATACGTTGGTTCGTCAAACCTCTCAATCATGATCTGGGGAACCTCGTTGTCCCATCTAACCTTGAACATATATGACATAGTAGCCAATGCGTCTGCCAACTGATTCTCTTCTCGTGGAATGTGATCAAAAGTAGTTTCTTGAGTAGGGATCAAACTCGAACATGCTCTCGATAGGAATAAGATTCGGATGCTTCATATCCCACTCGTAATCGGTGATCACTAAAATGAGTCTCCATATACTTGCAAGAACTTGATTCTTAAATCAATAGCGACTTTGATACCCATGATGCAGCTTCATATTCGGCCATGTTGTTAGTGCAAAAACATAATCTGGCGGTGAAAGGCGTGTCCTTTGTAGGGGATGTGATAATGGCGCCAATGCCATTGCCAAGTCGTTTGAGGCTCCATCAAAGACCATGGTCCATCGGGATCCTTGTTCGAGTCCTTCGTCGGGCCTGGTTCTTCTGAATCGACTAGTAAGACATCTTCATTGGAAATTGAACGCATTGGTGATAGTCATCTGACGATGAGCCAAATGATCGGCTACTACACTTCCTTTGATCGCTTTACGAGAAGTGTCTTGGATGTCATATTCGGTTAAGATCATTTGCCATCTTGCTATTCTTCTGAGAGAGTGGTTTCTCCAATATGTATTTTATCGGATCCATCTTGGAAATCAATAAGGTAGTGTGAGTCAACATATACTATCTTAGTTGGCGAGCAGCCCAAAGCGTTGCAAGTTTTCTCATTTGTGAGTATCTTGTTTCACGATCGGTAAACTTTTGCTAAGGTAGTATATTGCATGGTCTTTTCGACCGGACTCGTCATGTTGCCCCAACACACCCCATTGAATTCTCTAATCTTCAAGTACATGATAAGAGGTCTTCCTTGGCGGCGGCATCGGGATAGGAGGATTGTAGGTACTCCTTGATTTTGTCAAAAGCGATCGGCAATCGTGCCCATTCTACCACTTGATCTTTCTTCAGTAACTTGAAAATTGGCTCACAAGTGGCGGTTAGGTGTGCAATGAATCTGGCAATGTAGTTCAATCGGCCTAAGAAACCTCTGACTTCCTTCTCAGTGCGGGGAGGTGGCATCTCTTGAATGGCTTTAACCTTGGCGGGGTCAACCTCAATACCTTTTCCGACAACAAATCCTAGGAGTTTTCGGACCGACTCCAAAAGTGCATTTGTTAGGATTAAGTCTCGATCTGCACTTTAACTTTGTCAAATAGTTTCTGCAGATGATCGAGATGTTCTTCTTCAGTCTGTGACCGAGCTATCATGTCGTCGACGTAGACCTCTATCTCGTGATGAATCATGTCATGAAATAATGTCACCATAGCACGCGATAAGTGGCGCTGCGTTCTTCGATCAACGGCATAACCTTGTAGCAAAAGTTCCCCAGCGTAACAAGTAGTCTTTTCCATGTCTTGAGGAGCCATTTTGATCGATTGTAGGAGAAACCATCCATAAAGGAGAAAACCTTATCTTTGCGGTGTTGTCAACGAACATCAATATGAAGAAGTGGAAAATCGCCTTTGGACTCGCTTTATTCGATCTACGTAATCCACACACATTCGTACCTTGCCATCCTTCTTGAGTGCGGAACCACATTGCAACCCATGTGGATAGGAATAACTAAGAAACCGCATTAAACTGCTTCATAACTTCGGCTTTGATTTTCTCGACATCTCGGGACGCATCTGACCTTCATTTCAGGAGAAAACCTTCTTTTCGGCAATCGGTGTACCACAATATCAATGTCTAAACCGGGCATGTCTTCGTATGACCAAGCAAAAACCTCGATATTGTCTCGTAGCATCTGAACAATTCTTTCTTTAACACTGCTCTCAAGACCCGCTCTATCTTGATCTCTTTTACATCTTCGTCGGTACCCAAATTCACAACCTCGACTTGCTCTTCGTGTGGCGTATAACTCGCTCTTCTTCTTTAGCTTGATCGGCAAGTTCTCCGGCACTTCACAATCTTCCTCACTTCGTCTTGCTTGGTAGATCGGATTATCGAAGTCATATTTAGCAATAGCATAGTGTATTACGAGATTCGGAGTGATTCGCAGTATCACGTGGGTGTGTGTAAGAAACACATAGCTTTTTGAAGGGTGATAAAGTAAAGAAAGAAAACAAACAATTGAATGCAAAAGTCCAACGAATTTATTGAATGAAAGCAAACAACGAGATAATAACCCTGAAGCGAGCCATGATGCCGGGTAAGGCACTAGGCTTTCAAAGTTTATTGTTCAAACATAAAGAAATACGAAAAGCAAAACAAAACAAGAGCAATTACTCGACTAAAGGAGATTGGTATAGCGTCTTGACCTTCAATTCTTTGAGCCCTTTATGCAGTTGGGAAGATCCACTTGCGATGTCGAAGTCATTGTCATCGTCCTCTATAGCATGGATTCCACTGGGCGATCAAAGGAAGTTGGCGGCACGTTCGCGGCGTATCATCTTGACCCTTGATGGCGAAGCCTAAACGATCTTATCGGTTTGAAAGGAAGATCGGGGCTGACCCCAAATGCTACCTCCTTGTTCAACGCGAGCATCTTTCAATGAGGCCATCCTAAGGCGGAACTTGTGTAACCGGGAGAGTCAGCAGGCATGACTCTAGGTATTGTTTCAAAAGCTTGCGGAGTCTCGAAGAATCCACCTCGAGGTATCGAATGGTAGATGGTGACCATATACTCCTCTTCACCGCACTGTAACAACCTTCCCTTTTCGGGTACTTGAGTTTACGATGCAAGGTAGAAATATGGCCTTGCCCATGTATCCAAGGGCGTCCAAGTAGGCAAGAGTAAAATGGACGAATGTCCATGACAAAGAAAGTGGAATCAAAAGTGGGAACCGACTTTATGAGTGAGCTCTCCAATCTTGTTAGAACCATCAAAAGCTCTCACAATAATGTCACGGGTCTCGAACCAACCCTTTGACATCAAGCCGATCAAAGCGGTCTTGGAAGGATATTGAGCGAACGGTATCCACCAAAACATGAGACAATGTAACATTGCATTCGACGAGAGATGTGCAAGGCTTTGTTGTGTTCTTTCGGCGAGTCAAATCGACATCGAGAAGCCTAGGCCGTTGTTGGCGGCTAGCAATACAAACTTGAGCGGTCGAGTAGTGTCTTGCGGCCCATGAGCATTCTTGAAACTTCACCAAGGCGTTAGCATGAGCCTCGAGCACAAGAGCGAGCAAGCATGGAGATCTTGGGCGGAGTTTGTTCCAAGCTGTTCCACACATTGTAGTCACTCTTTTGATAATCTTGAATTTCCTCCATTTCTTGTTTGGAGGTGTCTTGATAATTTCCTTTGGTACTTGGTGAAGCGGGATGAGTCATTGGTTCCTTCCCTCTAGCTTGGGAATGGATTGAATAGTGGAATCGGGAGTCGCGATGTCTTTTGGAGGAGATATCTGAGAGAATACCCTTCGGTTCTGGTCACCTTACTTGATCCGGTGATGTTGTCAATGTCGGGAATAATAGCTTCAACTGTAAGATCTTCAATGGTCAGAGGGTCTTGCTTGACGCCATGATAGTAAACATCAGCTCCATAATTCCAAGGGATAGCTTTGTCAGAGGAATATGGAACTGGTCCGGGAGAAGTAATGATGAGAGGTGCCACTTTAGGCACAGGATCAGCAGAGGAAATCCTTATTGTGTTAACATCAGCATAATCTTCTAGGAAATCGTCACCCCATCCGGTCGCCTTAACCTCTTCAATAGGAATCTTGTAGCTTTCAGGAACAGTGCACTTCACCATGTAATCATACTTTCCACTTGGCTGCCCCAAGGTATCCCACACAGATGGTACAGTTTCATTCGCATTGTCAATCTTCAACTTAGACATTTCTTCACACGCACGGTGGCTTGAAATAGTATCTCACGGTTATCCATCATGCACTGAACCGTCTTCTCAACCAAGCACAACCATCAGTGCGGATGGGCACCAACGGTTCTGGGCATCACAGGTTGACACGCTTGCAACAAATTCTTCTTAACAGTCATCAGAGAAATGGTCAAGTCATCTATGTTGAAAACATAAGTATCATCACCAACAGCATTGGAACTCTTGTCATGATTAGGCATAGGCGCGTTGATCACATTCGGGGTCTCAATAGGAGGATCAAACTCAATCTGCTTAGCTTCAATCATATCTTGAATCTTGTTCTTCAGAGCCCAACAATCATCAGTACTATGTCCTGGGCTATTGGAATGGTAAGCACACTTAGCATTAGGATTGTATCTCGGAGAGGAAGTGTTGACATTCTGAGGAGGATCCCTCAAAGTAATCAGCTCTGCTTTCAACATGTGTTGCAAGGCTTGCGACAAAGGCATGTTGATCTTCGTAAACTGTCTTCGTTGCGCGTTCTGATTATGCACGTTGTCTCGTTGAGGTTGTGCTGATGTAGGATTGGAGATCACAACTGCCCCCACAGATTGAGCACGGTCGGTCTTGGCTCGGCTTTTCTGACCATACACAACATTAACTTCTTTCTTACCACCAAAAGATCTTTTCGCAGCATTTGAAGATGTCTCTACTTGAATTTTCCCACTCTTGATACCAGCTTCAATACGCTCGCCTGTCAAAATCAGCTCGGTGAATTCGGCTGAAGAGTTTCCAATCAGATGATTGAAGAATGGGTCTGTCAGTGTTCCCATGAACATATCAACAAACTCCCTATTGGACAAGGGTGGCTGAACTCTGCCTGCTAGGTCTCTCCACTTCTGAGCATACTCGTTGAACTTCTCATCACGACTCATAGACATGCTTTGTAGTTGCATCCGAGTGGGTGTCAATTCAGCATTGTACTCATACTGTCTGTAGAAAGCATCAGCTAAGTCACTCCAAGTACGGATACGGTCATTCTCTAGCTGATAGTGTCATACCCCAAAATTTGCCCTCCATCTTCTCAAGATATTTCATACATCCATACTCAAGGATTCCTCAAGAGTTGATCAGACAAACTCTCTCCTAGACAATCAACCCAAACTAGGGTTTGGTATCTCCCAAGTCAAGATGGATTTCCAACATCCCCAAGGGTCTTCATGCCTCCTCATATGCTTCAAAGATTCTCCATGTCAAGTTTCAAGCCTCATAAGTCAAGTTTCCTCAGGCAATTGCTCAGATGGTTGAAAATCGGGTGTATTGGACAAAAAGTCAACTATGGTCAACATACAGTCAAACTTCATAATTTTTGGTCAACATCCTCATTTTGAAGTTACATTCATCATTTGATCAAGGGTTGATCATGATTCATCAAGAAAACTCAAGATTTGCTCAAAAGTCAAACTTTCTAAATTAGGGTTTCTAGGTGAAAAGTCAACTGAACTTTGACTGATCATAACTTTCTCATACTTTCTCAAAAATTTTCCCACCAAAGCTCATTTTGAAGGAAATTCAATTCTCTACAACTTCATGTCTCACAAGAATGTTCAAAAAATGCTTCATTTGAGAGGTATGGCTCAAAACATTACAGGTCATTTTCAAAGTCAACAAAAAGTCAACTTTTTGTTTTGAAGATATATTGAGCATGGAAACTCCAATTGAGATGAGACCAAAAAGGTTGGTTAGAGGACTCTTAGAGCTTTCCAAAAAGTCCAAGAACACTCAAAACTGTGGAAAATTGAGCAAGATACACTATTTAGAAGTTGGGCAATTTTGGACAATTGCACAAAAGGACATTTTGGTCAAAATGCAAAATTTTCCAAATGGGCCTAAAATATTTTGATCCAAACTTGTTCATGACATTATTTGTGACTCATAAATGCTTGGCCATGGCAATTTTCTATTTTATTGATTTAATTTTGGATTTTAAACCATTTAATTCCAAATTAAATTATATAAAATATGAAAATCAAGTATTTTTTCAAAAGGGTTAGATTTATATCATGCTTGGAGTTCAAGAAAGCCCATAATCCTTACCAAATCCGTGCTAGCCTCTTACATGGAAGGAAAATCAATTTTTTTCAAAGATTTGATTTATTTTTAAAGAGAAAATATTGCACATTGATGGATCAATCTTTTTTCACTCTTTTTCCTCTCTCAATTGCCTCTATAAATACTCAACAATATGCCAAGCCACAAACACGAAACCCTAGCTCAAGCCAAACCCTTATTCTTGCAAAAAATTTCAAAGAAAATTGAAAAATCGTGTTTTAAAATCCAGCCACTTTCAGCCTTCAAACATCATTCCATCGTGCTCAGAGGGTAAGTTTGAGTAAGAATACATTATTGGCATTGATTAAACCATCCAGAATCGATGCATATACATACATACATATTCAAAACTTTTTGATTTTTGCATTTGATTATTCTGCTTGTGTTAATCGTTTCTAATGCCTTTTTTTGTGTTCATGAGACTCCAAGGGATAGATCTGGGCCATCGTTTGGGACTTTGAACGTTGAAAACATGAGATGCCATGTTTAGGGTTTTGGAGCTGTTGAGTTTCGAACCGGTAGTTAGAGGAACTTTCAGGAAAAACTAACACCACCATCGTGTTCGCCATGGTCGATTTAGGGGGATAAGGTCCTTCTTTCTTGTTTATTAATCGTATTTTGCAGGTTGGAGAAATCGAGCAGCCGAAGAAGACGACCGGAGCTAGGGCTCCGGCGTCGCTGACTCGTTTGACTCAGGCGAGGGTATGCGTGGCGGTTTCGCGTTCTCTGATTCGTCCATTCAAAATAACTGGGGTCCACGCACGCTGACTCAGTTTGAATATAATCCAGGGACACGTAATCATTCAAAGGCGTTTGGTTTTCACTTCAGAAACACCAAGTGTCACATGGCCTAGTGGTTAAGGCGCTCACTGTGTGTAGATACCCTCCAGGGTCATGAGTTCGAATCTCCCCAGGACCGGTTCTTTCTTTTCTTTTCCAAACTTCAAACTTTTCAATTATTTTTCATATTTTCTTTTATTTTCAATATTTTGCATCATTTTAATTTATTTTCATATTTTATTTA
The DNA here is from genome assembly GCA_021764765.1 of Vicia sativa. NCBI lineage: Eukaryota > Viridiplantae > Streptophyta > Magnoliopsida > Fabales > Fabaceae > Vicia > Vicia sativa. The sequence goes on along the minus strand of CM038796.1, from coordinate 42,984,315 downwards.
TGCATTAAAAAATCATCAAAAATTATTTTTCTTTTTGCATTTATTTTCAGAAAACCTCTATTTAATTTATAAAATTAAAAAATACAATTTTTGCATGCATATTTATTTTTATTCATAATTTTGCATTTAAGTCACATTTAATTCATTTTTCATTATTAAATTGCATCCAAAAAATTATTTTAGCATATTTATATTATTTCCAGCATGTCATATTTTTCCCAATTAAAAACTTGCATTTTTCTAACATTTTTTCTCTTATTCAATGTCATCATATTTTCCGAGTTCTCATTCTTTTACAGGTTGATCCGATTCAGACGATTTTTCTATATCATTTTATTTTTTCCAATAATGTAACTGTTTATGGGATGTAATAGTTTAAATTAGACTTTTATTTTCCGCAAAGTTTAAATTATGTATCTGCCCCAAAGCCATGTGTCCGCGTTAAAAGGTGACGCGCCTGAGGATGCGAGCGTGAGTTCGGATCTTCTGGTACGCAAGGATTTAAATCTTTTGATTTGTTTATAAAGATGCCGCGAGCATCAAGCTTTATTATTTTCAACACAAGAAAGATGATTTAATGATTATGAAAAGGGAAAATGAAATACCCTCAATTGATATTGGTATGCGTAACGACTAGCGCAAACTAGACATAACGCATTTGGGAGATTCTGAGTAAGGGGGATTGTTATATAAAGGGAATAGATGGAGCACCCTAAATATATGTAGTTATCTACAGCTTTATATATGAATATATTTGATATGTTTGCGTGTTTTAATTGCTATTTCTATGATTGGGAAAGTTTCTCCTTTGGATTTTAAAAGCGTGATTATGTGGGATTCTAGGTTTTGTTATTATTGTGCTAAAAGATCTGTGGATCTTACGCATACATATCTAGTGGGAATCGAGCATTTGTAGCTCGGATCTACAGGGTTCTATGGTTTGTTTGGTGCGAGGAGATAGAAATTTGCTCGGCAAGGATGAGACCTTGTGCCTACGTATTCTCAAAAGGATGTTGAGAAAGTCAGAGCAATCGTAGTTCCCACTTATGCTAGTGGAAAGCAACGGGATGTTAGTAAGAGACAGACAAATGTCATCTTAATGAAAAATGTATCTAATCTATTTCATCACATACATTTTTGAAAAAGTTTGATTGATAAAAAAAATCTTTCGTCGTAAGTATTAGGTGTTTTGCTTGAGTGTACAAGCGTTACCACTTACATGTTTAAGAAAGATGTTTGAAAAAGATGATTGAATCTTTTAACTGTAAGTATTGGGTGTTTTGCTTGAGTGTACAAGCGTTACCACTTACAATTAAGAAAGATGTTTTTTTTTGTTTGAAAAGAGTTTAAAAAGTTTGAAAAGTTTTTGACTGGTTTTTGACTGTATGTGATGTAATGGATGAGATACTTCTTCCATAGAGATGATAAATGTCTAAATCTCAAGGAGAAATTGATTGGATTAAAGGGATGCTTTTAAGAAGCCCGTGGGTCCTTGTATTGTTAGCCCAAGAGGAGGCATTCCGAGGGTCATCGAGGGTCCTTGTATGAAGCTCAAGAGGAAGCTATAGGGTATGGCTGTTTTGGCTTGAAAGGGATTTCACCGAGAAACCATCCTTTTGAATAAGAGAAATTTCAAGGAAATTTTACTCTGAGAATTTTGAAAGTGATTTCACCGAAACCATCCTTTCGAGGTTCTATCTTAGCGGGTGATTCTTTGTATTGGAAGCCCAATAGGAGGCTATTAAGAGATTTCCTGTCTCTTTCATTGTATAATGCCCAAGAGAAGGCTAAACTCAATGAGGAGTTCTTTTGAACGAAGCCCAAGAGGAGGCTGACTCAACAGGGGAGTGTTGTCTTATATGAAGCCTAAGCGGAGGCTAACTCTGTGGGGAGAGTTTCTTTGTACAAAGCCCAAGAGAAGGCTGACCCATGCTGGGGATAAGTTATCTTGTATGAAGCCCAAGCGGAGGCTAAACTCAACTGGTGATGATTTGTCTTGTATGAAGCCCAAGCGGAGGCTAAACTCAACTGGTGATGAGTTGTCTTGTATGAAGCCCAAGCGGAGGCTAAACTCAACTGGTGATGAGTTGTCTTGTATGAAGCCCAAGCGGAGGCTAACTCTGTGAAACCTATTGATTAGTCTAATTATTATGTTATTTATTAGACAGTTTGTATAAACAGGTGCGTGTGTGATATGTATTCACAGGAGTTTATAAAGGAAATACAAACAATGCATGATGTTTATTTACAGCAGTTTATGGAATATAAACAAGTGTCTGTGAAACGAACGTTTAAAAGCAGTAACGATTATTCACAAGTTTGAACTGTGTACAAGGAAATGAATATGTACACGAGCGAGTTTTTATGTACAGACAAAGATGGATGTACATAGGAGGGTTGGGACTTACAGTAAGGAGGCCCATTGATTTGAAAGTTTCACAGGAATAATGCTCCTTTCAATACCAATGGTATTCGATGTAAAATGTACAGATGAAACAGAAATGATTGATCAAAGTTTATACGTAAAAGGTATTTTCAAAGAAAAGTATACGTATTATATACGGATAAAAGTTTTGAAAAAGTATTTGTGTTATGTACGGATAAAAGTTTTGAAAAAAGTATACGTGTTATGTACAGATAAAAGGTTTTGAATGTGTTTGGAAAGTTTTGATATGTACAAAGAAATATTATGTACATAAAAGAATGTTATGGGACTTACACGTGATGGAGGCCCATTGGTTAAAAAATTTTGCTCGAGAAACCTTCCTTTTAGAACCAATGGATTCGGTATAGACAAGCGAATGAAAACAAACGAAAGAAATTTGTTTATGTTTGAATATTAACAATGATAATTTGAGTATGTACAAGTAAAACTAAATATGTACATAAAGGATTGGGACTTACACCATAAGGGTGGCCCATGATCGATCGAGAAATTCGAGAAAGAACGAATTTGTTTTATCGTTTTAAATCGGATTTGATCATGGTAAAAGATGCAAGTTTGATGAAATGTTTTGAAAAATGATTTGAAAATGTTTTGAAAATGTGAGGTTCATTTATGAAAAGTTTTGAAAAAAATCGGAAGTCGAAAACTTGAAAAATTCACCTTTTAAGGAGGTTTGAAAAAGTGTTCAGAACGTCGTTTTCGGCTCGATTAAAATTTAATCAGATGAAAGTTTTTTCTGAAAATTTTTGCACTATCATAAAATAGATGTATTTATTGACAAGTGTTTAAAAAATCATCTCAAAATGAGAAGTTTTGATTGGTCAAAAAAATGTTGAAAGTTTGATAAAAAAACATGAAAAAATTGGAAGTTTGTAAAAAAGAATGGTCTTGGTGGGTTTTGAACCCATGACCATGAGGTGGGGCACGTGGCAAGAAGAACTTAAAGGCAAGCATACTACCACTGGGCCAAATGCGCTGAGTTGTTTAGTGGACTAACACACGTGTTAACATAAGATTGGAAATTTTAAATATTTGAAAAATGAAGAACAGATGAAGAACGCGCGCAGCCTGGGTTCGTGTTTTGATTTTCAGTTTGCCAAATCCAACCTAAAATCTTTGTTTCTCCATGAAATTCAATGATGTAAACATCAAAGTTGATCGATTTTGCACCACGAACATGAATATGGTTGTTAATTTCATTTATATTCAGTCTAGAACGATTTAGGTTTCGAAGAACATGATGAACCCTAAACTGAAAATCTTAAATTAAATCATGTGTAGTTGATGATTGTTTGATTTTATTGAGGGTTAAGGATCGTTATGAGTGCAGAAAACAATTGGTCAAGAGTTTTTGTCAAAAGAATCAAAGAATCATGATAACCAAGTTCGTGTTCATACCTGGAAAAATGAGAATTGAAAACGATGCTATTGATAACACGATTTTATATAACATATTTGATGTATTTTTCATAAACAATGTTAATGTTTTTATTTAATTATTTCACTTTATTTCTATATTACGTTGGTATTTTCTATGTTTCAGGTATTTGCATTAAATAAAGATAAATCGAGCAAAGAAGTAAAATCGAGGAAAAATTGGATTAAAAAGCAAAGAAATGAACAAAAGGTGTGATATAGTAAAAGGGAGGTGTTAAGAAGAAGAAAACAATTAAAGCAGCCCAAAGCAAGCAAGCCCAAAGCAAGCAAGCCCAGACCAGCACGCACTTGCCCTTGCCACGTGGGCTGAGACGGTCGTCTCAGCTTTCCTCTTTCCTCGGAGGCGCCCGCCTCCTTAGCAAGTGGGGCCCTCCATTTTCGCAGCAGTTGAGACGCACGTCTCAAAGTCAAGAAACCACGTGGGCGCCCGCCTCCCTCAAAGTGGGGTCCACCACTGTTCCAAGCTTGAGACGCACGTCTCCCACGTATGCCTATTCTTGAGGCCCCCGCCTCCGACTCTCAAGGCAGGATTTTCTCACACGATGCCACTTATTTCGGGACGAATTGAGGAAAGCAGTTACCAAATGCATCTATAAATACATGTTCCAGTTCCAGAATCAGGGTCGGCATTTCACCGAACGACCGCTATTTCATATTTCGTAATTTTATTCCAGTATTGTATTTTCCAGTTTTCACTGATCTAACCTTACGTTAGATCAGTGCTATTTATTCCTTGTCGTATTTTTATTTTTCCTTTCAATTCAAGAAGTCAAGAACAGATTATTTCCAGCATTCTTAATTTCAGGTTTTATTTATTTATTTTATTTTATTTTATTTATTGTTGCCTGATATTATTTATTTAATTGTGGAAATGTTTAAATATATTAAAACATATTATTTATGCATGTCTGAATTAATTAATATGTCTGGCTAAATTGTTTTGATATTGGTATGTAAATTAATCGATCCTAAGGAATCTGAAAATAAACTGGCATAATGTTACGTTGTTAAAATATTCTTTCGATTTAGATATCTAATTTAATTTATTAAAAGGTTTAGAAACCAACAGGCGAAAGTTTGAGGTTAATAAAATGGATTAAGGTTAGAAACCAACAGGCTGACAGTTTGAGGTTTAGAACCAGATAGTGGATACTAGGTATTAATTTTAAAGACTGCGACAGCGTTTTAAAAGAGATTAAACTTTATTTATTTTCAAAAAGTGTTTTTAAATTCGGCGGGATAGCGAGAGCATACGTTAGGATTTAATTACATGATCCAATTCAACAGAGCGACAGTTTGAGATAGGATCTTTAGATGAATATTGTTTGCTGAAATAGGATTTTTATTCAACCTAAGTAACACGTCAGTGGAAATTCAGATCCCCTTAGGTTAGACGAATTACATACTAATATCTATTTATTTATTATATTTTCCTTAACCAAAAATCCTAAAGAATTATTCGCCTTAGCTGTATACCGTAACATAGGATAACAATAGGTCGATTTATAGTCTCTGTGGGTTCGATATCTTTTAAAACTACGCGATAGGACTGTGCACTTGCAGTCTGCTGATTTATAGACGATAAAGTCGCGATCACTAGAGTGTTTCCAGTTGCTGTTTCTTGATCATTTGAGCTTCATCGGCATGTATGGAAGTTGTGATGATAGCCTGTTTGCCTTGAATCCTTTCCAATTACTCCAGCCAAGTCCACCTACAGTTAATTCAAAGTGAAACTCGAAAATGGGGTTAATGGATTTACAGGTTGTTGTTCTTGTTTTGGATCAACTCCATGATGTATATGGATTGTGTTTGGCTGCTCAGAACTCAAAGGAATCAAGCCAAGCTTCAGTTTCGATTGTTATGGCAGTTTTGGAAGCTTATGTGCATAAGATGCAATTTCTGATTTCCAGCCTTGTTCAAGTTAATTTTAAGTTTGGAACAAGTTTAATAATGATTATGCAACATGTTTGACACCAAAGAACTTCATGATTTTCACTGATTTTATAAATTGCAAGTTTTTCAAAAGTTTATCATGTTTCTTGATTTGGAAGAAAGAAATGAGAAAGCATGATTCTTGCAATGCTTTGGTGTAGATTTGGACTTGAAATGTGACCCTTTTATAGGCAAGAGGTTCTGAAATTGTTAGGCAAGAAGGACAAGCCATTTGGTGATTCATAGATTGCTTAAGGGGCAAGAATGGTATTTCAAAAGCAAAAGGAACCTTCCTTTTTTACCATGTGCTATTTTTTTACAATCTTGATCCAATCTTCAATTCTTATCTTCAAGCTGATATTTATCAGTTCATTAGTCAAGTTGGCAAGGTTAGAAAGCTTCTAGATGAAGAAACACAAAAATGACCTATAATTTGATGTTTTGATCTTTGAAAATCAAGTTTCATGGAGCCTTATGTTTCAATTTCGAAAGTATAGCTAGACTCCATGGATTTGAGAGTTCTTGGACATTTTGGAAAGATCTTTCCACAAGCTACAACTTTCATGTTTTGAGTTTTTTCAAATTAAAATTGGAACTTGGTGAAAAAATGGCTTGAAGTTTGGAAAAAGTAAGAAATTTCAACACTTAGAAAAATTTCTAAGTATAAAAACTTTTGACTTTTTGTTGACTTTTCAAATTCTTTGATTTTTCATGATCATGATGGATCATTTGAAGTATTTTGATGTTGGAAAAAGTTTTGTTTTAAAAAATTTGACCAAAAGTCAAAGTTTGACTTTTCTGTGCAGATGAAATTTCATCAGATGTTTAAAAACGACTGATGAATTATGAACCTCTGTGATGTTTTGAATCCAGAAATTAGGTCAAGATGTTGTATCTAAGATATAATGACCAATCTCTATCCAAAAAAGTTATTTCTTGTTCAAAAAGTCAGAGAATTCTCATGCCCGATCAAAACCCTAATTGGTCGATCCTCGATTGATCTGTGAGAAAATTTGATATCTGAGGATTGAAGGTTGATGATTTGATCAAGATAGATCAAATAAGATGAGAAAATCTCAAACCCTAATTGGTTAGCTCTTGAATCAGATGAAAATCTGATGAAACCCTAATTTTGACCTGTGAATGCTACACCCGATTAATGTTGTTTGAACTGTTAGTTGTGCAATGATGCAAATGTAAGGTGGTATATTAGGTCAAAATTTGGGGTATGACAGATGCCCCTATTTAAGTTTCTTTAACCTGAGAGATGAAGATGAATATCTTCGTTTTGATAGGTGTAAAGAGACTTAAATATCATATCTGTAAAATTTGGACCTATGATACCAAAGATGCGGATGATGCAAAATGATTAAAAAGTTTTACCCTAAAGGATATCAAAGAAATGACAGTGAAGGAAATTTGTGAATACGTCCCTGCTAGGGAAAGAATGATTCACGAATATGTGAACATTTGTTTCGTTTTGAAACAAAGAGATTACCTTCATCGACCTTGTGACAATGTTTAAGGTAAGTGAAGATGATATTACCAATTATCACCACTGATAGTTTATGGTAATGAGTTTTGAAGATATTACCAATTATCGGTAGTGATAACTATAACAAGGTAAATCTTGAGAAATGAGTTGTTGCGTATTGACTTTGTGAATAACAGACGTGTTCTATCCGAATGAGCTGGAAAGAAAAGTTAATCAAAACATTGTTCCCAACGAGGATAATCTTAGTGGCGAATGTCATAGAGAGAAAATGTATTTCTATGCTTGGGGACTTTGCGGGAAAAAGGAAGACATATCCTTTACATTTGGGAATACTCCGTTGGGGAAAAAAAGAAAAAGTATCTTTTTGTTTGGAGATATTCTCTGAGGAACAGACTTTACTCGTATGTCGTATGATTTATACCGATGATTTGGAAGCAAACATTTTGAGAGATGCAAAAATGCAATGAATGATGCTATTATGTATGAATGTCATGAATGTTATATGCATGCTAACAATACTTGACAAAGACACTAAAGAGATATTTGGGAAAAGGACGCGTCACGATTCGAACAAATACTTGGTGAAAATTGCGCAATGGTGCAGATATTCACTAATGAAGAATTTGAGTTGCATGTTTTAAACTTTCCGAGAAAGGTATTTCATTGGCAACTTGATCGAGATTCTTTTGGATAAGAATACCGTCCTTTGATGATTTCGATAAGGAGAAGGCTGCATGATTGGCGACTCAGGATCGAAACACTCTTGGAGAAAGCGGTTGAAGTTATTTCCGTGTTCATAGTTTCAAAGGAGAATTTTGCTTTTGTTTCAAAATTTTGAAGTAAAAATTCATTTAAAACATTTTAGTTTCAAAAAGTGATTTTCACAAAAAAGCGTTATTTTGCAAAACAGAATAAAGTAGGAATTGCAAACAAACGGCACAAGGCTCAAATTTATGGAATAGAATGGTAATCAGCCAAAGGCGTGATTCCATGAACCATTTACAAAAGTTGGAAATGATAATTTATTGGGAAAAGGCTACATTGAAAGCAAATAACCACTACTATCCCTAACAACTTTGAATTCCAACTGTGCTTGTTGCTTCAGAAGAGTTGATTGAAGATCCGTTGATGGAAAATTCTTCATGTGGACAAAATACAGACTAACTGCAGTTACTTTGTCATTTTGTATCCTTGTTTTTGCCTAGATCGCCTTTTCAGGTTTTCGATCTATCAGGATAATTTCTGTTTTATTGTCTCTAATTTTTGCTGATCGCCTTTTCGGTTTTCAATCCACGGGCGCTCATTTTGCCTAAGCCGCCCTTTTCGGGTTTTCGACTTACCGAGTTGTTCTTTTGTTTTTAGACAAAGTATTTCTTGATTGCGTCGGCATTCACGGGATCACGGAGTTCATCGCCGTCCATGGTTGTGAGTCATAGCACCGCCGAGAAGCTTCTTTTGACGATGTATGGGACTTCGTAATTAGGAGTCCATTTGCCCTAGAATCATTTGAAAAGGAATCTTTTTAAGCGAGTCGCCTTCTTGGAATTCACGAGTCGGACCTTTTTGTCGCTTTCTTCATTCTTCTTTGATATAGTTGTCCGTGACACGAGGCGGTCGGCGCTTTTCTTCAATTAAGTTCAATTGGTCGTATCTGCTTTGACACCATTCGGCCTCAGATAGCTTAGTTTCCATGAGAACTCTCATTGATGGGATCTCAACTTCTACGGGGAGCACTGCTTCCATGCCGTATACTAGAGAAAAGGTTGCCCTGTTGAAGTGCGTCTTGGTCACGATACCCATGCGGAGAAAATGGCACATTTCGTGCCAATCTTTGTAAGTGATGACCATTTTACGGATGATCTTTTGATGTTCTTGTTGGCAGCTTCAACGGTGCCGTTCATCTTTGGCCGGTAAGGAGACGAGTTATGATGCTCGATCTTGAATTCCTCACACAGTTCTTTCATCATTTTGTTGTTCAAGTTTGATCCATTGTCAGTAATGATCTTACTTGGAATTCCATATCGGCAAATGAGGTTGTTCTTGATGAACCTCACAACCACTTGTCTTGTGACGTTGGCGTAAGATCTTTGCTTGACCCATTTGGTGAAGTAATCAATAGCCACTAGAATGAAGCGATGTCCGTTGGACGCTTTTGGTTCAATCATTCCAATCATGTCAATGCCCCACATGGAGAACGACCACGGAGGAGAGAACGTTGAGTAGAGTCGGAGGCACATGGATCTTATCTGCGTAGATCTGGCACTTGTGACATCTTTTAACGTGTTTGCGACAATCGATTCCATCGTTATCAATAGTATCCTGCTCTTAAGATCTTTACGGACATTGCATGCCCATTTGAATGGGTTCCAAAGGACCCTTCATGCACTTCATGGATGATCGTGTCTGCTTCTTGTCTGTCGACGCATCTGAGCAGAACCATGTCGAAGTTTCTTTTGTATAGAATATCTTCATTGAGGAAGAAATTCTTGGAAAGCCTCCTTAGAGTTTTCTTATCCTTGTACGATGCCCCGAGTGGGTACTCTCGTGTTTGAAGGAAACTTTTGATGTCGTGAAACCACGGCTTATCGTCGAAGACTGCCTCTGTTGCAAATACATATGCCGGTCTTTCAAGGCGTCTGATGCGAATTCTAGGCATATCATTCCAATCATTGACTTTGAATATGGAAGATAGAGTAGCCAGGCCGCCATCCGATTTTGATCTCGAGGGATATGATGCAGTTCAACTTTGTTGAAGAAAGTCAACAACCGTCTTGCATAATCTCTGTAAGGAATTAGACCAAGATGATGAGTTTCATACTTGTCTTTAATTTGATTGATCACGAGGGCTGAATCTCCATATATATCAAGGATCTTGATCCTCAAGTCGATGGCCTCTTGATACCCATGATGCATGCTTCATATTACGCTATGTTGTTGGTGCAATCAAATAGCAACTGGCGGAAAGCGGGATATGAGAACCCTCGGGAGTGATGATGGCGCCCCAATTCCATTGCCAAAAACATTTCTGCTCCATCGAAGACTAGGCCCCATCGGATTACGGATCGGTCCTTCTCCGTAGCGGTTCGTCACAATCTTTCATCTTCAAGTACATAACATCCTCGTCGGAAAATCAAACTTGAGAGATTGGTATTCGTTGGCGGTGATAAGCCAAGTGATCGGCGAGAATGCTTCCTTTAACCGCTTTACGGCGGTATTGGATGTCATATTCAGATAGTAGCATTTGCCATCGGCGATTCTCCGGTTAAGGCGGGCTTCTCAAATCGTGCTTGATAGGATCCATTTGGATATTAACCAAGTCGTGTGATTGATCATGTATTGGCGAAGGCGTTTTGAAGCCCACACCAAAGCGCAACATGTTTTCTCGAGCATGGAGTAGCGAGTTTCACGATCTGTGAACTTCTTACTCGGATAGTAGATGGCATGCTCCTTCTTACGGTTTCGTCTTGTTGTCCAATCGCAGCCATGGACTCTTCTAATGCGGTAAGGTATATGATCAATGGTCTTCCTTCCTTTGGAGGGATCGTATTGGTGGTTTTGCGGTATTCTTTGATCTTGTCGAATGCTTTTGGCAATCGGCTGTCCACACCTTTTGATCTTTGCGTAGAAGTTTGAATATCGGCCCAGTAGCGATCATCGAGAGATGAATCGGAGATATAGTTTAATCGTCAAGAAATCCTCTTACTTGCTTTTGTGCGTGGGGGCATTTCTGAATAGCCTTGACTTTGTCGGGGTCGACTTCAATTCCTCTTTGGTGACGATGAAACCTAGGAGTTTTCTGATCTTACCCCAAAGGTACATTTGTTAGGATTCGGCGGATGAAACTTCCTTAGTCGTTGAAACAACTTTAAGAGATAGTCTATATGTTCCTCTTGATTGTCGGACTTTGCTATCATGTCGTCCCGTAGACCTCGATCTCTTTGTGCATCATATCATGAAGAGAGTAGTCATTGCCCTCACGGTAAGTTGCTTTGCATTCTTTAATCCAAATGGCATTACCTTGTAGCAAAAGTGCCCCATGGCGTGATGAAAGATGTCTTCTCCATGTCTTGGGAGCCATTACGATCGATTATAACCGGAGAAACCATCCATGAAGGAAAAGCGTTGAATTTGGCGACTATCCACTAGCATGTCGATATGCGGAAGTGGGAAATCGTCTTTTGGACTAGCTTTGTTCGGATCTCGGTAGTCAACACACATTCGACCTTTCCATCTTTCTTGGATACGGTACTATGTTGGCTAGCCATTGAGGATACTCGAAGTGACAAGGAAACCGGTCGGTGTTTTGGACTTCCTTTTAATTTTCTCGACCATTTCGGGATGAACTCTCCTCGATTTTGCTTAATGGACATTCGGTCTTAACGGCAAGTGATGCTCTACTATCTTTGGTATCAAACCCGCATGTCTGGTAGGACCAAGCAAACACATCAACGTATTCTTTGAGAAGACTTATCGGTTTGCCTTTGACAACTTTGTTGAGTGAAGCTCGATATTTATTTCTTTTGCATCTTTCTCGAACCCAAGTTGATTGCTTCTAGAGGTTCTTTGTGAGGCTGAATGATCCTTTCCTCGTGCTTTAGCGATCTAGAAATTTCATCAGGATCTCTTCTTCAACTTCTTCTTGGCGAATTCACGGGAATTTCAAAGTTGAGAATGAGTGTAGATTCTGCTTTCAATGGATTTGTCCATTTGTTTAATCTGCATTTTGATTTATGTTTGATTAAAAAGTTTTATCATCATTTTTTTGAAAGTTAATGTGAAAGTGTTGTAGATTAATTTTTCATTATGATTTTTTTGAAGATTTTTTATGTTTTTTATCATTTCGGAAGGGTAAAAATGAAAATAAACACAGTGTGGAAACAAAACAACGCATTTTATTTATGTTTCACAATATGAACAGGGCCCTAAAATACAAACTCATTTGTCTTGGGCAAGACAAAGAGAAATTATTTAAAAGCTAAACCCTATAAAACATCTCTTCGCTTTGGCGAGCGAGTTCAAAAAAAGCAAAGATAAACTACTTAGAGCTATGAACATTAGTCCTAACTTCAACGGGTTTCCAATAGTGACGAACTCCTTGGAAGTCGAGGTACTCGGGTAATTTTCCGCTTGGTTTAACCCTTGAGTAAACTTTGATTCTTGGTGAGCAGGCTTTGAAGACTACGGGCGATGGCCTTTGCCTTTGGTTGCTAAAGCGATCTTCTTGATTAACGGATCGGGAAGTATGAGAGATAGCCTTTGTACTTCTGTTGATCTTTGTGTTGAATCTTGGGATGTTCCTTCCGGTCTTGGAGTGAAGAGACTCGTTGTCGTGACACTTTCCGCATCGTATCGAATCATACTCTTGATCTTGATGATCATGTTGATGTAGTGGTAACGAGGATCGGCTTGGTGAAATCCACACGTGTTGAAGCAGAGATCTTCATTTGGGACCTCGATCTGTTGATTAGTTTGAGAAGACGAGTATTCCTCTTCTGATTGACTAGGGTAGTCAAAGTCATCACCCCATCCTGTGGGTTGGATATCTTCGATCCGGATTTTGAGCTTTACGCAGGTATTTCACCATGTAGTCGTATTTGCCACTTGGTTCTCCCAAGGTATCCCAAACTTTTGAGGTGGCGGATTTTCATGTTCTGGGGACATGTCTTTGAATTGATCAGTCGGTGCATATGATTCCTCCTGAGACACATATTCAGGGCTATTCAGATAAGTGCTCCATTCTTGATTCGGATGGATCATCTTCATCCTCTTCAATGGTTACAACATTAACCTCTTGCGAAGCAGGTTTAAGAAACCTCCACTATGAAATACTTCCTTGATCGGGAAAGTGTTTCATCTTTCATTTTCTTTGGAGGATACGGGTGTGAACCCAGTCACTTTGTTTCATTCTTGACAGTTTTGATAACTTGTCCCCATCCTCGAGTATTGCCATCTTTCACCATTTGTGCCGCTTCTTTATATGAAGAGATAGATGATCTGTTTTAGTAGATTCATCTTCTAATGGATTTTGGGAGATCGGCGCTTCAATGTCATTAGCGGTGATGAAGGAGCTGGATAGATGACTTACAAGTAAAGCTTGTTCACCGTGATGGTCACCAACTTTCCATTTCGTGAATTTTAATTTCGATGGAGTAGAATTCTGCCCGCATCGTGGATCCAAGGTCTTCCTAGCAAGCAACTATCGCGGTGACGTCCATGACTTGGAGCGTAATTTTGAAAGTGTGAGGGCCAATTGTCATTGGGAGATCAACTTCCCAATAAGCGACTTTCTCGATCCATCGAAAGCTCTTACTATGATGTCGTTGAACTTCATTGGCGTTCCTTTGTAAGCTAAGCGGCGGCGTCGTTTTGGCATTACGTTTAAAGGCGAACTGTATCCACCAATACATTGGATAGGGAATCATTGGAAAATCATCGAGATGTGCAAGGCCAAGTTGTGATCTTTCCTTCTTAGGAAGTTCTTCGTCACTAAAACTCGGATTATTGCGGTGTTATGTTGGAGCGATCCTCCAAATTGGTGCGTAGTCACATCGTGATCCACATAAGCTGGTCTAGTACTCTCATCAAAGCTTCTCGGTGAGCTTGAGTTAAGGAGTAAAGACAATATTGAAATTTTTGAAGGAGTGCATCAATTGGTCTACGACTCGATATCCGCTCTTCTTGATTAGTTTGATATCTCGTCAAAGTCGAGTTGATGTTGGTTCCATCGGTAGAACCAATGTTTGTACTTGGTTAACAATGGGAATCGTTGCGAGGATTCTCGAGGATATGTTAACTTGGTTTTGTTTAACAACGGAGTGAAGGCGATTTTGGTGGCAATGGGCGTGTACTCGTCCACTTGGCGTTACTCGTCCGATTTACATTATATTGACATTAGGCTGGAAGTGTAGGCATGGGTTTCTCCTTCCATCCTCTATCAAGGTTGCATTGTCTTGGTAAGGAATTGCTCTAGTAGAACTATGCGGAGCAGGACCGGTGGGCAAATCACCAAAGGAGATGTTGGAATGTTGGAACCAGCATGCTATCTCCACATGCTCGGGTATGTTGAAACAAGGGATCTAGCGTTTACTTGGGATTTTCGAGTTGATATCGAGACTAAAAGCTCATGCGGAAAATGCCCTATTGTATTTACGTCATGGTCATCTCGGTTTCTGTAGATTTGTAAATCACCAATGTCTAACAAATGTTGAATATCTGCTCTTATGGTGGGACATCCATGGATATTCTTGGAGCAGATATAGAAAGTGCATAATCATGCTTAGTGAAGGTGCTCATGGTCTTGTATGCTTCATGAAGATGCACCAAGTTTCCTTTGACTAAGTTTACATCGTGACAAGGTACATCGTATTCCTTAGCATTAGATTCACTGAGTGTCCACTATGGTGGGAAGTGGATTGGCTTGCACATTCGGACTTGTGTTTCTGAAGGAAAGAAGATTAGCCTTTACTAATCTACGTACTTACGCCTTCAATGTTATGCAATGCTCAAGGTCATGGCTGGTGCCCTTGGTGAAAAGGGCAAGACATGTCGACTTTGTACCACCATGGTAGTTTTCGGGGACGGAGGTGGTAACCTTGTTTGTATTAGATTCCTTTCTATCGGTAGGGTAAAGTTACGTATCGTCATGGGAATTGGGTCGGAGTGACCGAGGCGTCTGTTTTGGTTGTGAAGCTATGAGCTGTTGGCGAGGCTGTTGAGTTTGTTGATTTTGTTGAAATTGCGGAGCAATTCCTGGAGTTGTGTTGACAGAGGGTGCTATGGCAGCTACCTATCGTTGTTGAATGACATTCTTGCGTGGTTTCCCTCGGGATACCATTCCTACGTCATGTTCTTTTTTCCTTGGGAAACTGGTTCCAACTTTCTTGGTATTACTAGAAGATCCTACTTCCTTGGTTAGGCGTCTGTCGAACCCCTTCTTCTAGTCGCATTCCCATGCTTACCATTTCGTTGAAGTCTCGGGAGCGCTAGCGATCATTCGCTCATAATAGAATGAGTTTAGAGTATTCAAGAATACCTTAGTCATCTCTTTCTCTTCAAGGCGGTTTGACTTGGGCAGCAATTTCCCTCCATCGTTCGCATATTCCTTGAATGTCTCTCTTTCCTTTTGAGACATGGAGCGGAGTTGATCCTATCGGAGCCATATCAAGTTGAATTTGTATTGTTGTAGAAGGCTTTACCTAAGTCGTTGAATGTTTGGATATTCGTCTTTCTAAACCCATGTACCACTTTAGTGCGGCACGGTGAGACTATCACAGAAGTAATGGATTAACGGTTGATGATCCTCATTGTGCGTAGACATTTTCCTAGCATACATTGTAAGATGACTACGAGGACAAGAATTCCTTTGTACTTTTCAAAATCCGGATTTTGAATTTGTGATATTTTACGAGGGACTAAGCGAGAGATCTGGCGCTTTTCCCAAACAATTCTTTCCCTTGAATCGTTTTATCTCAAGTTGCATTTTGAGGAGTTGTTCTGGAGATTTTCCATTGAACCACGGCGTTCGTGTTATTTCCTGGAGTGTGATGAACTTCTTCGTCTGTGGTAGTGTGCACTACGGAAGCTGAGTTCAACATGATCGGTTGAGAAACCGACATTGTTACTTGTGGAAAAGTTATTCCACGTTGTGGAGTGAATGTAGCGTTTTGCTGCAAAGTAGGTATTTCAAGCGAGGTTGTTTGAGAAGTCGGTTGGCGAACTCCAATGTCGAAGTTAAAAGGCATTCCCCATGGATAGCCCTCGGCATCTTTGAAAGGTGAACTCTTGTGTGACAATTTGGCCGGAGTAGTAGTATCCTCTGAAGTTGCTATTTGGTTTTGACTGCTCGATGCTGCTTGTTGACTTTGCGTTGTGGCAAGCGAGTTGACCAAAGATGTGAGTCTCTCCACTTCTTCTTGTAGTGTAGTTACCGTACTACGGAGTTCAACGTTTTCTTGCTCAAAATTCTCCATTACTTTTCTTCTTTTGATCTGGTATCGTACGTTCGAGTTGGTGCGGGCGATCGAGAAACTCTAAGGCGTGACGCTTGACAATTTTCTATCGGAAAAGTGATTCAAAGCTGTGAATGATTAGACTCTAGATGATAGACTTAAATGCAAAGTATGATGCATGAATATGATTGTAAAGAAAAGAAATTTCCAAAGAATTTACTCTAAGCGAGATATTTACGGCAAATATTTGGATGGAAAACACAATTTTATTGATTAATGAAGGAAGATTACAACAATTGTTTTTTGGAGCATTGCTCACACAAATGATAAAATAAATGATAAAATTACAAACTAAATTAAACTAATTAAACGTCTTCGTCGGATGGCGATCAAAACTTGATGCGACTTGACGAGTTTCCTTCCATAGTGAGCTTTTAGTTTGGCTTTCTCGGCTTTTAGCTTGCTAATGACTCTCTTCCATTCGTTGGGAGTGGGCGTCTGGTTGTCATTTCCTCGAGCTTTCTTTTCCTTTCCTTGGCGTATTTACGGATGGCGTTATCCTTACGCGAATCTTCTCATCTTTCTCCATGAGCCATTCATCTTGGAAGTAGGCGTCTTTTCATGATCTTTGACTTGCTTCTTGAGCTTCTCATTCTCAAGGTTAGTCTTAAGGAATTTGCTTTCCAAAGCTTCTTTCTCAAACCTTATCTTGGTCAAGGCTTCTTGGTATTCTCCACAGCTTCACGAAAATTTGTTGATTTGGAAGGTGAGAACATGGGATCCTCATAAGCGTAAGGCATTGAAATTCCTTGCTCTTTTCTTTATCCAAAGTGTAGGTTTCCATGGCTACACAATTCTTTGCCTTACCTTTTCCTTTCTTTCGGATGTGATGCCAAGCTTTGATCATCCTAGCCTTCAATCCTTGGAATCCTCTCCTTCATGATAGAAGTAGCTTTCTCTTGTAAAACCGGAGTTTACGAATTTGCGTATCCGAGTGACGTTTTGCTAGGAATGGGTTGTAGTTGATTCCTCCTTTCGTACCAATGAGAGGTACGTTGGCAAATTCTCCACGCTCTCAATGATTTCCATCTCATTGTTTGCCAAGGTATACCAATGGATATAAATCGTTTGTTAGAGACATGAGTCTTACGGACCAATGCCACTCGTCTTTGTTTTCGCGGAAGATAGGAGATTTAGGCGGTGTGAGACAATCCATTTGAAAAGCAGTACACAACACACGATAGTTCCGTCTCCTTGACGATTCCTATGATGAATAGAGGCGTCGTATCACCAAGCGAGTGGGAGCGGCATTTCCAATCGAAAGATCCTTATGGCGTTGATATCAGCGAAATTTGGGACGTTGGGAAACAACACCAATCCATAGAGGAGTAAAGCTAAAATAGCTTCAAAGGCTACCATACTACCGAGAATTTGAGAGCCTTCTCCATTAGGAACTTTGAAGTTAGTCCTAAGAGTTTTCCTCGGTAGTTAGGTTTTGTCTATCTCGATTTCTTTAAATGAGTCATTGTTGCAATGACTTGTGACTTAGGAATGGCTTCCAAACCATTGAAAGGCACTTTGTCGATCTTGAGATTCCTAGGATATGTGCATACTCTTCCAAAGTAGGCATCAGCGATAATCGGGAAAGTGAACAGCGATAGATTGGATCGTAGAATTGAGCGAAGGTTTTGAGAAGTCCTTCATCGACGTTAGCGTTCGGAAGAGTTAAAAGAGTTCCATAGCGTTTTACGAAATCCGAGGATCTTCTACCAAGGATGCTAACTCTTTCAACTTTCCTACATCGGAATTCTAAAGCTATCTTTTGGTGAATCTTCCTCGGCGTCCATCACTCTAACCTAAAATATTTTACAAAGAAAAATCTCTAAATTCTTTGGAAATGGAGAGAAAATGAAGTTTTTTTGTTTTGAATGAATGAATGCATGAATGCAGCAAACATGGTTAGTAGTTATACACACGGTCAAGCGTTGAAGTCACGAGCATGAAGCCAGCGATAAGAATCAGCGGGTTAAGTTCTAAGGGCTTATTCATACGTGAATCGGGTTCTACGATAATCTGAGCTCAACACTCCCTTCAAAACATTATTGGATTTGTTGAATACTCGATGGTCCAATTATTTAGGCTTTACTAGTACCGACAATTACTTTGCACTACATCCTAATGGCGGGATGGTTTATGTGTTCTCTCCACTCGACTTCTTAAGTTCCCTCGAAAATACAGCGTTTTCGCAATTACTTGCTAAACACAATACCCCAAGACAACCTCCATGCTGGAAATATTAACCGAAAGCATTGAGCGCTCACGTATTAATACCTCCACCTAGATCTTAAAATGTTTCTTAAATCCGGGTTAGGATTTCTTTCCATCAAGTGAAATCGAAACACACAATAAAAAACAGATATATGCAAAATATGAAAAGCTTATCCCTTTCTTTTCTTTTTGAAAAAAAAAAGCTTGGTGCTCTCGAGGTGTAGCGTTTTCTTTTTGAAAAATCAAAGTTTCAGCGTTCTCCCAGTAGTCGCCATTTTTCTGTCGCGTTAAAGGTGGCGCTGAGGATCTGACGTGAGTTCGGATCTTCATGCATACGATTTAAATCTTTTGATTTGTTTATAAAGATGCATGAGCATCAAGCTTTATTATTTTCAACACAAGAAAGATGATTTAATGATTATGAAAAGGGAAAGTGAAATACCCTCAATTGATATTGGTATGCGTAACGACTAAGCGCAAACTAGACATAACGCATTGGGGAGATTCTGAGTAAGGGGGATTGTTATATAAAGGGAATAGATGGAGCACCCTAAATATATGTAGTTATCTACACTTTATATATGAATATATTTGATATGTTTGTGTGTTTTAATTGCTATTTCTATGATTGGGAAAGTTTCTCCTTTGGATTTTAAGAAACGAGATTATGTGGGATTCTAGGTTTTGTTATTATTGTGCTCGCAAAGATCGTGGATCTTACGCATACATATCCTAGTGGGAATCGAGCATTTGTAGCTCGGATCTACGAGGTTCTATGGTTTGTTTGGTGCAGGGAGATAGAAATTTGCTCGGCAAGGATGAGACCTTGTGCCTACGTATTCTCAAAGGATGTTGAGAAAGTCAGAGCAATCGTAGTTCCCACTTATGCTAGTGGAAAGCAACGGGATGTTAGTAAGAGACAGACAAATGTCATCTTAATGAAAAATGTATCTAATCTATTTCATCACATACATTTTGAAAAGTTTGATTGATTAAAATCTTTCGTCGTAAGTATTAGGTGTTTTGCTTGAGTGTACAAGCGTTACCACTTACATGTTTAAGAAAGATGTTTGAAAAAGATGATTGAATCTTTTAACTGTAAGTATTGGGTGTTTTGCTTGAGTGTACAAGCGTTACCACTTACAATTAAGAAGATGTTTTTGTTTGAAAAGAGTTTAAAAAGTTTGAAAAGTTTTTGATTGGTTTTTGACTGTATGTGATGTAATGGATGAGATACTTCTTCCATAGAGATGATAAATGTCTAAATCTCAAGGAGAAATTGATTGGATTAAAGGGATGCTTTTAAGAAGCCCGTGGGTCCTTGTATTGTTAGCCCAAGAGGCATTAGGGGTCATCGAGGTCCTTGTATGAAGCTCAAGAGGAAGCTATAGGGTATGGCTGTTTTGGCTTGAAAGGGATTTCACCGAGAAACCATCCTTTTCGAATAAGAGCAATTTCACGGAAATTTTACTCTGGAATTTGAAAGTGATTTCACGGAAACCATCCTTTCGGGGTTCTATCTTAGCGGGTGATTCTTTGTATTGGAAGCCCAATAGGAGGCTGTTAAGAGATTTCTGTCTCTTTCATTGTATGATGCCCGAGAAGGCTAAACTCAATGAGGAGTTCTTTTGAGCGAAGCCCAAGAGGAGACTCAGCAGGAGTGTTGTCTTATATGAAGCCTAAGCGGAGGCTAACTCGTGGGAGAGTTTCTTTGTACAAAGCCAAGAAAGGACCCATCTGGGATAAGTTATCTTGTATGAAGCCCAAGCGGAGGCTAAACTCAACTGGTGATGATTTGTCTTGTATGAAGCCCAAGCGCTAAACTCAACGTGATGAGTTGTCTTGTATGAAGCCCAAGGAGGCTAAACTCAGCTGGTGATGAGTTGTCTTGTATGAAGCCCAAGCGGAGGCTAACTCTGTGAAACCTATTGATTAGTCTAATTATTATGTTATTTATTAGACAGTTTGTATAAAGTGCATGTGTGATATGTATTCACGAGAGTTTATGAAGGAAATATAAACAATGCATGATGTTTATTTGATAGTTTATGGAATATAAACAAGTGTACTGAAACGAGCGTTTAAAAGCAGCGTAACTTGATTATTCACAAGTTTGAACTGTACAAGGAAATGAATATGTACACGAGTTTTATATACAGACAAAGATGGATGTACATAGGAGGTTTGGGACTTACAGTAAAGAGGCCCATTGATTTGAAAGCAGTTTCACGAGAATAATGCTCCTTTCAATACCAATGGTATTCGATGTAAAATGTGATGAAAGAAATGATTGATCAAAGTTTATACATAAAAGGTATTTTCAAAATAAAGAGTATACGTATTATGTAGATAAAAAGTTTGAAAAAAGTATACGTTATGTACGATAAAAGGTTTTGAAAAAAATATCATGTTATGTACAGATAAAAGTTTTGAATGTGTTTGAAAGTTTTGATATGTACAAAGAAATATTATGTACATAAAAGAATGTTATGGGACTTACACGTGATGGATTGGTTAAAAAATTTTGCTCAAGAAACCTTCCTTTAGAACCAATGGATTCAGCGTATAGACAAACGAATGAAAACAAACGAAAGAAATTTGTTTATGTTTGAATATTAACAATGATAATTTGAGTATGTACAAGTAAAACTAAATATGTACATAAAGGATTGGGACTTACACCATAAGGGTGGCCCATGATCGATCGAGAAATTCGAAAAAACAAATTTGTTTTATCGTTTTAAATCGGATTGATCATGGTAAAAGATGCAAGTTTGATGAAATGTTTTGAAAAATGATTTGAAAATGTTTTGAAAATGTGAGGTTCATTTATGAAAAGTTTTGAAAAAAATCGGAAGTCGAAAACTTGAAAAATTCACCTTTTAAGGAGGTTTGAAAAGTGTTCAGAACGTCGTTTTGGCTCGATTAAAATTTAATCAGATGAAAGTTTTTGAAAATTTTTGCACTATCATAAAATAGATGTATTTATTGACAAGTGTTTAAAAAATCATCTCAAAATGAGAAGTTTTGATTGGTCAAAAAAATGTTGAAAGTTTGATAAAAAAACATGAAAAAATTGGAAGTTTGTAAAAAAGAATGGTCTTGGTGGGTTTTGAACCCATGACCATGAGGTGGGGCACGTGGCAAGAAGAACTTAAAGGCAAGCATACTACCACTGGGCCAAATGCGCTGAGTTGTTTAGTGGACTAACACACGTGTTAACATAAGATTGGAAATTTTAAATATTTGAAAAATGAAGAACAGATGAAGAACGCGCGCAGCCTGGGTTCGTGTTTTGATTTTCAGTTTGCCAAATCCAACCTAAAATCTTTGTTTCTCCATGAAATTCAATGATGTAAACATCAAAGTTGATCGATTTTGCACCACGAACATGAATATGGTTGTTAATTTCATTTATATTCAGTCTAGAACGATTTAGGTTTCGAAGAACATGATGAACCCTAAACTGAAAATCTTAAATTAAATCATGTGTAGTTGATGATTGTTTGATTTTATTGAGGGTTAAGGATCGTTATGAGTGCAGAAAACAATTGGCCAAGAGTTTTTGTCAAAAGAATCAAGGAATCATGATAACCAAGTTCGTGTTCATACCTGGAAAAATGAGAATCGAATTCTGGGCAAACGTGTTTCCAGTTGTTGTTTCTTGATCATTTGAGCTTCATCGGCATGTATGGAAGCTGTGATGATAGCTTGTTTGCCTTGAATCCTTTCCAATTACTCCAGCTAAGTCCACCTACAGTTAATTCAAAGTGAAACTCGAAAGTGGGGTTAATGGATTTACAGGTTGTTGTTCTTGTTTTGGATCAACTCCATGATGTATATGGATTGTGTTTGGCTGCTCAGAACTCAAAGGAATCAAGCCAAGCTTCAGTTTCGATTGTTATGGCAGTTTTGGAAGCTTATGTGCATAAGATGCAATTTCTGATTTCCAGCCTTGTTCAAGTTAATTTTAAGTTTGGAACAAGTTTAATAATGATTATGCAACATGTTTGACACCAAAGAACTTCATGATTTTCACTGATTTTATAAATTGCAAGTTTTTCAAAAGTTTATCATGTTTCTTGATTTGGAAGAAAGAAATGAGAAAGCATGATTCTTGCAATGCTTTGGTGTAGATTTGGACTTGAAATGTGACCCTTTTATAGGCAAGAGGTTCTGAAATTGTTAGGCAAGAAGGACAAGCCATTTGGTGATTCATGGATTGCTTAAGGGGCAAGAATGGTATTTCAAAAGCAAAAGGAACCTTCCTTTTTTACCATGTGCTATTTTTTTACAATCTTGATCCAATCTTCAATTCTTATCTTCAAGCTGATATTTATCAGTTCATTAGTCAAGTTGGCAAGGTTAGAAAGCTTCTAGATGAAGAAACACAAAAAATGACCTATAATTTGATGTTTTGATCTTTGAAAATCAAGTTTCATGGAGCCTTATGTTTCAATTTCGAAAGTATATCTAGACTCCATGGATTTGAGAGTTCTTGGACATTTTGGAAAGATCTTTCCACAAGCTACAACTTTCATGTTTTGAGTTTTTTCAAATTAAAATTGGAACTTGGTGAAAAAATGGCTTGAAGTTTGGAAAAAGTAAGAAATTTCAACACTTAGAAAAATTTCTAAGTATAAAAACTTTTGACTTTTTGTTGACTTTTCAAATTCTTTGATTTTTCATGATCATGATGGATCATTTGAAGTATTTTGATGTTGGAAAAAGTTTTGTTTTAAAAAATTTGACCAAAAGTCAAAGTTTGACTTTTCTGTGCAGATGAAATTTCATCAGATGTTTCTGAAAACGACTGATGAATTCTGTGAACCTCTGTGATGTTTTGAATCCAGAAATTAGGTCAAGATGTTGTATCTAAGATATAATGACCAATCTCTATCCAAAAAAGTTATTTCTTGTTCAAAAAGTCAGAGAATTCTCATGCCCGATCAAAACCCTAATTGGTCGATCCTCGATTGATCTGTGAGAAAATTTGATATCTGAGGATTGAAGGTTGATGATTTGATCAAGATAGATCAAATAAGATGAGAAAATCTCAAACCCTAATTGGTTAGCTCTTGAATCAGATGAAAATCTGATGAAACCCTAATTTTGACCTGTGAATGCTACACCCGATTAATGTTGTTTGAACTGTTAGTTGTGCAATGATGCAAATGTAAGGTGGTATATTAGGTCAAAATTTGGGGTATGACAGATGCCCCTATTTAAGTTTCTTTAACCTGAAAGATGAAGATGAATATCTTCGTTTTGATAGGTGTAAAGAGACTTAAATATCATAATACGCAAAATTTGGACCTAAGATACCAAAAGATGCGGATGATGCAAAATGATCGCAGTTTTACCCTAAAGGATATCAAAGAAATGACAGTGAAGGAAATTTGTGAATACGTCCTGCTAGGAAAGAATGATTCACGAATATGTGAACATTTGTTTCGTTTGGGAAACAAAGAGATTACCTTCTGTCGACCTTGTGACAATGTTTAAGGTAAGTGAAGATGATATTACCAATTATCGCCCTGATAGTTTATGGTAATGAGTTTTGAAGATATTACCAATTATCAGTGATAACTATAACAAGGTAAATCTTGAGAAATGAGTTGTTATTCACTTTGTGAATAACGACGGTGTTCTATCCGAGAATGAAGAAAGAAGTTAATCAAAACATTGTTCCCAAGGATAATCTTAGGGCGAATGTGATAGAGAGAAGAAAATGTACTTCTACTTGCCGAAAAAGGAAGACATATCCTTTACTTTGGGAATACTCCGTTGGGGAAAAAAAAGAAAAAAGTATCTTTTCTGTTTGGAGATATTCTACTGGGAACAGACTCGTACTCGTATGAGTAAGTATGATTTATACCAGTGATTTGGAAGCAAACATTTTGAGAGATGCAAAAAATGCAATGAATGATGCTATTATGTATGAAATGTTATATGCATGCTAACAATACTTGACAAAGACACTAAAGAGATATTTGGGAAAAGGACCGCGTCACAGTTCGAACAAATACTTGGTGAAAATTGCAGCAATGGTGCAGATATTCACTAATGAAGAATTTGAGTTGCATACGAGAAAGATCAATGATGTGAGATTCCTAGAACCCGGTTACTATTATAGGACAGGATGAACCAACTCAAACTTTTGGTGGGGTAATCACCTATACCTCTTGCAAGCCTTAAACATAGGCTCATTGTGTGAATTGATTGTGTGTGCCAAACATGACATCATGACATCATTTGCATTGCATATCATTTCTAACTATTTCAAGGACCTAGGGATTTATCTTTGCTCTGCTTTGTAGGGTATTATGGCTTCTAGAAAGACTATCCGAATCAACTTCATGGGTATACCTTCTCACTCAAAGAATTGGTTTGAAAATTCCCCATGCTCGGTTCATCAAAAGACATGGTTATCTACTTGATTTGGTTATCTCCGGTTTTGAAGAAGATATGATGCATGTCCTATTCCAGTTCTTTGATCCGAAACACCATTGCTTTACATTCCCAGATTATCAGTTGGTTCCTACCTTGGAAGAGTTCTCTAAGTTACTTGGGGTACCTATTTTTGACCAAATGCCATTCACCGGTCTAGAAAAGGTTCCTAAGTACGAAGACATCGCATCAGCCTTACATCTTAAGCGCTCAGACATTGAAGCTGATTGGGAAACTAGAAGTGGAGTTAAGGGTTTACTTTCCAAGTTCTTAATTAAGAAAGCCCGAGAATTCCTCAAAGTTATGAGTTTCCATGCCTTCGAAGACATTGTCGCCTTGCTAATCTATGGTTTGGTTCTATTTCCCAACTCGGATCAATTCATAGATGTTAATGCCATCAAGTTGTTTCTTACCCGCAATCCAGTGCCTACTTTACTTGGAGACATTCTGCATTCTCTCCACACTCGTACCATCAAGAGACAAGGAACTCTCATGTGTTGTATACCGTTACTTTCCAGGTGGTTTATTTCGCACCTTCCTCCATCAGTTTTGAAGAATGAACAAAGGTTGAGGTGGTCTCAGAGACTAATGTCACTCTCTCATTCAGATATCCGTTGGAGTCTTTTCTCTCAAAAGGACTTCACCTTCATTGAGCGTTGTGGAGAATTCCCTAATGTACCGCTACTTGGTATAAGGGGAGGTATTACTTACAACCCTTCTCTAGCTCTACGTCAGTTTGGTTTTGCTCGAAGAGATGGTCCACATGATATGCTTCTCCAAGATATTGTGTTCGACTACAATCACGATCTCCAGAATTATCGACGAAGGTTTATACACGCTTGGGGCATGGTAAAAAAGACTGATACCAAGACTTTGGGGCACCAGAACTCCATTCCTTGGGAACCTTACCTCAAATGGGTGCGAGCTCGAGCTCAAAACCTCATGATGCCATTCACGCCTGTTCTACCCGTAATTATGGAACCTGTTGCTATAGGTGACGTACCCTATACCGTTCTCCATCCCGACATGCCTACTGATTTTGAAGACTTGAAGAGATCTTGGATTCAGCTCAAGGAAGAGAGGGATACCTTTAAAGCTTAGTGTTATGCAAGTGAGAAGAAAGTGTTAGAGTTGACCAAGCTACTTCACGAGGAGCGAAACATCAACGCCTACATCGGCACCAAGAGGAAGCGCCCATGGGAGACTTAGAGCTTTAGGATTTATATGTTTTCTTTTATTTGTTTGAACTATCTTTTGTACTTAAAAAGAAAAAGAATAAAAGGAGTACTAATAAATGTTTGTTCATTGCTTGTTTAACAAATTTAAATCTCTAAGGTCCTTGAAAACATTGCATTGCATTCGCATAAACATTGCATATCATAGCATAACATTGCATCACAGGTACATTGAAGATTGGTTTTCTCATTCTCTCGCTATTTATTTTAGCAGAAATGGCTCTTGAACAGTCTGTCAAAGATCTTCAAGCTCAGAATGCTCAGTTTCAGCAGATGTTTACCAGCTTGGTCCAAGGCCAAGAAGATCTGAAGAAGCTCATCAACAGAAAGAAGAGGGTTGTTGGTCTTCTCAACATGGGCAGACGCTACAAAGGTGGTCCTAAAGTGGTCAGCCGGATAGAGCTCTCTGAAGGAAGTGTCAAGAACGAAGGGAGTGACAAGGGTGATGGTGAAGGCAGTCAGCCTGAGCTTGAGAAGAACTATGATGATGGCCAATACTCTGATGAGGATGACAAGTACAAGCAACATGAAGACCGTTTGAATGCTGTGGAAAAGCTGAAGATGTCCGGGCTGAATTTTGATGATTTGAGTCTTGTCCCTGGTGTTGTGATTCCTCCCAAGTTCAAAGTTCCAACTTTTGCCAAGTATGATGGCATGTCTTGCCCTAAGCTGCATTTGAAATTCTATGTTCAGAAGATCAATCCCCACACTGATGATAGAAAGTTGTGGATGCACTATTTTCAAGAGAGTTTGTCCGGAACCCAGTTGGAATGGTACTATCAGCTAGAGAATGCCCGTATCCGTACTTGGAGTGACTTAGTTGATGCTTTCTACAGACAGTATGAGTACAATGCTGAATTGACACCCACTCGCATGCAACTACAAAGCATGTCTATGAGTCGTGATGAGAAGTTCAAGGAGTATGCTCAGAAGTGGAGAGACCTAGCAGGCAGAGTTCAGCCACCCTTGTCCAATAGGGAGTTGGTTGATATGTTCATGGGAACACTGACAGGCCCATTCTTCAATCATCTGATTGGAAACTCTTCAGCCAGATTCACCGAGCTGATTTTGACAGGAGAGCGTATTGAAGCTGGTATTAAGAGTGGGAAAATTCAAGTAGAGACATCTTCAAATGCTGCGAAAAGATCTTTTGGTGGTAAGAAAGAAGTTAATGCTGTGTATGGTCAGAAAAGCCGAGCCAAGACCGACCGTGCTCAATGTGGGCGTTGTGATCTCAATCCTACATCGGCCAACCTCGGTGAGACAACGTGCGTGTCGAAGCATAGCGAAGGCAGTTCTGAAGATCAACATGCCTTTGTCGCAAGCCTTGCAACACATGTTGAAAGCGGTGATTACTTTGAGGATCCTCCTCGAATGTCAACACTTCCTCTCGAGATACAATCCTAATGCTAAGTGTGCTTACCATTCCAATAGTCCAGACATAGTCTCGATGATTGTTGGGCTCACGAAGAACAAGATTCAAGATATGATTGAAGCTAAGCAGATTGAGTTTGATCCTCCTATTGAGACTCCGAATGTGATCAACGCGCCTATGCCTAATCATGACAAGGGTTCCAATGCTGTTGGTGACGATACTTATGTTTTCAACATAGATGACTTGACCATTCCTCGATGATTAAGAAGAATTTGTTGCAAGCGGTGTCAATCCGGATGCCCGGAGAACTGTCGTTGGTGCCCATCCGCTGATGGTTGTGCTTGGTTGAGAAGGCGTGTTCGGTGCATGATGGATAACCGTGAGATACTATTTCGAAACCACCGTGCGAAGCGTGTGAAGAAATGTCTAAGTTGAAGATCGACAATGCAAATGAAAACCATCTGTGGGATACCTTGGGGCAGCCAAGTGGAAAGTATGATTACATGGTGAAGTACACTGTTCTACAAGATTCCTATTGAAGAGGTTAAAGGCGACCGGATGGGGTGACGATTTCCGAAAGATTATCTTGATGTTAACACAATAAGGATTTCCTCTGCGATCGTGCCTAAAGTGACACCTCTCATCATTACTTCTCCGGACTTCCATATTCCTCGACAAAGCTATCCCTTGGAATTATGGGTGATGTTTACTATCATGGCGTCAAGCAAGACCCTCGACCATTGAAGATCTTCTGTTGAAGCTACCATTCCGACATTGACAACATCACGGATCAAGTAAGGTGACCAGAAAAGGGTATTCTCTCCGGATATCTCTCCTCCAAAAAGACCGACTCCATTCCATTTTATTCAATCCATTCCCAAGCTAGAGGAAGGAACCAATGACTCATCCTGCTCGAAGTACCAAAGGAAGTTCTCAAGACACCTCCAAACAAGAAATGGAGGAAATTCGAAGATTATCAAGAAGAGTGACTACAATGTTGTGGAGCAGTTGGGACGAGACTCGTCCAAGATATCCATGCTCGCTTTGCTCTTGTGCTCGAGGCTCATGCTAATGCCTTGGTGAAGTTTGAAGAATGCTCATGTGCAAGACACTACCAACCGATTTGAAGTTTGTATTGCTAGCACGGCTGCCAACAACGGCCTAGGTTTCTCGATCTTGATTTGACTCTGCAGAAACACAACAAAGGCTTGCACATCTACATCGAATGCAAGGGCGTTACATTGTCTCATGTTTTGGTGGATACCGTTACGCTCGAATATCCTTTGAAGACCGCTTTTGATCGGCTTGATGTCGAAGGGTTGGTTACGAGACCAGTGACATTATTGTGAGAGCTTTTGATGGTTCTAAGCGAGCGACTTGAAACTCACTCACCTGTTAAAGTCGGTTCCCATTGATTCCACTTTCTTTGTCATGGACATTCGTCCGCTTACTCTTGCCTACTTGGGCGCCTTGGATACATGGGGCGGCATTACTTCTACCTTGCATCAGAAACTGAAGTACCCGGTAAAAGGGAAGGTTGTTACAGTGTGCGGTGAAGAGGAGTATATGGTCAGTCATCTACAGTCATTCCGATACCTCGAGGTGGAGGGTGAATTCTTCGAGACTCCCTGTCAAGCTTTTGAAACAATACCCGAGTCATGCCTGTTGACTCTCCTGAAGTTACACAAGTTCCGCCTAGGATGGCCTCATTGAAAGATGCTCAAGCTGCTGTTGAACAAGGAGGTAGCACTGTTTGGGGTCAGCTCCCCGATCTTCCTTTCAAATCCGACAAGACTGGTTTAGGCTTCGCCATCAAGGGTCAGAAGATGATACGCCGTGAGCGCCAACTTCCCCGCATCGGCGGAGTGGAATCCATGCTATAGAGACGGCGACAACGACTTCGACATCGCAAGTGGATCTTCGACTCGGACAAAGGGCTCGACAATTGGAAGGCGAAGGCGTCATACCAATCTCCTTTAGTCGAGTAATTGCTGCTTTGTTTTGTTTTGCTATTTCTTTATTTTTGAACAATAAACTTTGAAAGCCTAGTGCCTTACCGGGGCATCATGGCTCGTTTGCGAGGTTATTATCTCATTGTTTGCGTTTTCATTCAATAAATTCGTTGGACTTTTGCATTCAATTGTTTGTTTTCTTTCTTTACTTTATCACCCCTTCAAAAAGCTATGTGTTTCTTACACACACCCACGATACAACGCAGAATCACTCGAATCTCGTTAATAACACTATGCTATTGCTAAATATGACTTGATAATCCGATCTACCAAGCGAAGCGAAAGTGAGGAAGATTGTGAAGTGCCGAGAGAACTTGCGGCTACTACAGCAAGAAGAGCGAGTTATCTGACCACCGAAGAAACGTTGAGGTTGTGAATTTGGTGCTGCGAAGGAAAAAAAGAGATCAAGATAGGAGCGGGTCTTGAGCAGTGTTAAAGAAAGATTGGTTCGGATGCTACGAGACTATATCGAGGTTTTGCTTGGTCATACGAAGACATGCTGGTTTAGACATTGATATTGTGGTACACGATTGCCGACAAAAAGGTTTTCTCGGTGAAACGAAGAAGGTTCGTCATGCGTCTGAGATGTCGAGAAAATCAAAGCCGGTTATGAAGCGAGTTTAATGCGGTTTCTTAGTTGTTACTTCCTATCCACGATGGGTTGCAAATGTGGTTCCGTACCAAGAAGGATGGCAAGGTGCGAATGTGTGTGGATTACGAGATCGAATAAAGTGAGTCAAAAGCGATTTTCCACTTCCTCATATTGATGTTCTGGTTGACTACACCGCTCAGCATAAGGTTTTCTCCTTTATGGATGGTTTCTCCGGTTACAATCAGATCAAAATGGCTCCTGAAGACATGGAAAAGACTACTTTTGTTACACAGTGGGGAACTTTTTGCTACAAGGTTATGCCGTTCGGACTTAAGAACGCAGGCGCCACTTATCAGCGTGCTATGGTGACATTATTTCATGACATGATTCATCACGAGATAGAGGTCTCGTCGGCGGCGTGATAGCTCGATCCTGAGGAAGAAGAACATCTCGATCATCTGCAGAAACTATTTGACAGGTTAAAGAAGTACAGACTGAGACTTAATCCTAACAAATGCACTTTTGGAGTCAGGTCCGGAAAACTCCTAGGATTTGTTGTCAGTGGAAAAGGTATTGAGGTTGACCCCGACAAGGTTAAAGCCATTCAAGAGATGCCACCTCCCCGCACTGAGAAGGAAGTCAGAGGTTTCTTGGGCCGATTGAACTACATTGCCAGATTCATTGCACACCTAACCGCCACTTGTGAGCCAATTTTCAAGTTACTGAAGAAAGATCAAGTGGTAGAATGGAACGACGATTGCTAGATCGCTTTTGACAAAATCAAGGAGTACCTATAGAATCCTCCTATCCTGATGCCGCCGAAGGAGACCTCTTATCATGTACTTGTATTAGAATTCAATGGGGTGTGTGTTGGGGCAACATGGCGAGTGCAGTCGAAAAGAGCATGCAATATACTACCTTAGCAAAAGTTTACCGGCGTGAAACAAGATACTCACACGAGAAAACTTGCAGCTTTAGCTTGGGCTGCTTTCGACTAAGGCGATATATGTTGACTCACACTACCTTGTTGATTTCCAAGATGGATCCGATAAAATACATATTTGAGAAACCAGCTCTCTCGGAAGAATAGCAAGATGGCGAATGATCTTAACCGAATATGACATCGATTACACTTCTCGAAAGCGATCAAAGGTGTGTGTAGCCGATCATTTGGCTCATCAAGCCGTAGATGACTATCGATCTATGCGTTCAATTTCCGATGAAGATGTTTTACTAGTCACGATTGTGAAGAACTAGGCCCGGACGAAGGACCTGAACAAGGATCCCGATGGACCATGGTCTTTGATGGAGCCACAAACGCACTTGGCAATGGCATTGGCGCCAACATTACGTCCCCTACAGGCGGACATACGCCTTTCACCGCCAGATTATGTTTCAGTTGCACGAACAACATGGCCAAATATGAAGCGTGCATCATGGGTATCAAAGCTGTTATTGATTTAAGAATCAAGTTCTTGCAAGTATATGGAGACTCAGCTTTAGTGATCAGTCAGATTAAGGGCGAGTGGGATACGAAGCATCCAAATCTCATTCCGTATCGAGAGCATGTTTTGAGTTTGATCCCCTACTTCGAAGAGATTACTTTCGATCACATTCCACGAGAAGAGAATCAGTTGGCAGACACATTGGCTACTATGTCGTCTATGTTCAAGGTTAGATGGGACAACGAGGCTCCCTAGATCATCATTGAGAGGTTTGACGAACCAGCGTATTGTTATGAGCTTGATACAGACGAGAAACCTTGGTACTATGACGTGAAGAGGTATCTTGAGACTCAGGAATATCCCGCAGGGGCATCTGTCAATGATAAGAAGTTCATGAGGAGATTCGCTTCTAAATTCTTCCTCAGCAACGACATCTTATACAAGCGCAATCACGACCTGTGCTTACTTCGCTGTGTAGACCGGAAAACAGCGGAACGTATCATGGAAGAGTTACACAAAGGCGCATTTGGTACCCTCCGGTGGACATCGATGGCTAAGAAGATTTTGAGGACGGTTACTATTGGTCTACCATGGGCGATTGTCACCTCGATCTTGTCATAAATGCGGTTATGCCGATAAAGTACGTACCTCCGTACCTCTGAACGTTTTAACTTCTCCTTGGCCTTTTGCAATGTGGGGCATTGACATGATCGGAGAAATCAAGCCCACCGCTTCCAATGGACATCGTTTCATCCTTGTGGCAATTGACTATTTCACCAAGTGGGTAGAAGCAGCCTCATTCGCATCTGTTACCAAGAATGTTGTGGCTCGATTCATCAAGCATAATCTTATCTGTCGATATGGCACTCCCGAAAGGATTATCACAGATAATGGCTCTAATCTCAACAACAAGATGATCACCGAACTCTGCACGCAGTTCAAAATCAAACATCATAATTCTTCTCCATATCGGCCTAAGATGAATGGCGCGGTGGAAGCCGCCAACAAGAACATTAAGAAGATTATACAAAAGATGACAGTGACTTACAAGGATTGGCATGAGATGTTACCATTCGCTCTTCATGGTTATCGCTTTTCACACGAACATCAGCAGGGGCAACCCCTCTCTTGTATACGGTATGGAAGCCATCTTACCCATCGAGGTTCGAGATACCCTCGACCGTCCTCAGGGGCAGAGTTAGACGAAGATGATTGGGTTCGAGACTCGGCCGACCAGATTAACTTGATTGATGAGAAGCGACTGCATCCATACGCCATGGACAGATCTATCGAGCGAATGATCAGAGCATTTAACAAGAAGGTCAAGCACCGAGTCTACCAAGTCGGTGATCTAGTAGTCAAGCGCATCATTCTTCCACAAGGTGATCCCAGGGGAAAATGGACTCCCACTATGAGGGACCGTTTGTAGTCAAGGCGGTATTTTACGGGCTATGATACTTAGCACCATGGATGGTGAAGACTTCCCACACCCGTGAACGCAGACATAGTCAAAAATACTACACATGAAATAGACCCGCTAGGTCGACGAACCTAGGCAAAAATAAGGGCATCCTGGCGAACCCAAAAGGTTCGGACAAAAGTTAAGGATATATACAAAACATGTACACCGGCAAGTCGAAAACACGAAAAGGCGGCTTGGGCAAAAAGGTATCGGTGGGCGAAAACCCGAAGGCGGTCTAGCAAAAGTTAGGGATTTAAGCGTACGACTATGTCTCTTCGGATCACCTACTTCGGACTACTATCGCATTCAAGATTCAAATGGAAAATCAATCCACTCACTTTCTCTTGTGACAAGGAGATGAGATAGTTGAAATATATGAGTACTAGCATAGTTGGAACTTAACGAGATTGTTTTCGCATAGCTTTTACCTTTCTTGTGTATAAACTACTTGGGCATCGCCATCTTTCAAATAAGCATAGCTTCTTTCTCTTTACAATTTTTGTTGTTGTCGTTTGCAATAAGTCCAACGTTTGTTTTGAATGACTATCGCATTTGACAATAAGAATCTAATCACAAACATCAAAAGCGGGCATACAAAAGTAGCTACTACGGGCTCTAGGAATTGAGATGGCGCGAAGGTCACCAAAAGCATTCCTTCAGAGAACATAATCCCGAGAGGTGTCACTCACTAAACCTCCCAGGGAGTATATGTTAATCCACGGATTCCACTCAAGCGAGAAATGTTACATCGAGTCTCGGCGTAACACTTCATCCCGGCTAAGATGTTTATCCCCGGATATCTCTCAACAATTCTCCTTTTCTCCAACAACGGTATCGGACTCGAGACTTGGTCGGATAGTACAGGAGAAATCTACATCTCCTATTCCCGTCGGAGATTCCAACGGACCTCAACCCGATCTCCGGCAACCATCAAGCGTCCTACGGTGAGATCCGCCTCAGCACCCCATGGCGCCACCCAATTCTTCCAGCAGGATCCACATACAAGATCCCCAACAAATTGCCTCCCGACTCTCCCAGCGGGGTCTATGTATGAGATCTCCGCGAGCTTCTCAAATCTCTACCTTCCTCAACAATATCTAGGCCCAAGACTTGGTCAGATAGTGCATCGGAGGAATCCAGGATACCTTTCTTCTCCTTCAAAAGCAGGGTTCTCACCTACTCGATCCCCAAGCAGAAGACAGAAATACTCAAGCAGAACATCCACATCTTCTCCAAGATGGATATGTTTTGAAATATCACAACATCTATCATTCATGCATTGCTCATAAAGTCACAATTCATGCATATGTCATTCATACACATTGTCATGCATCATACTTTGCATAAAACTAACAAATATTCTATCAAAATTTCTCTTGTTTTCTCCAAAACAGGTGAAAGTCACTTCCGACAACAGGTCCAGGATTAAGCCCCAAATCGACGGGAAAACTATCTGAAAGACCACCCCTAGTTGTCCTCTGACAGCTGGTCCAGGATTAAGCCCCGAATCGACGGGAAAACTATCTGAACGACCATCCTCGTTGTCCTCCGACAACTGATCCAAGATTAAGCCCCGAATCGACGGGAAAACTATCTGAACGACCGCCCTCGTTGTCCTCCGACAACGGATCCAGGATTAATACCCGAAGCTAGACGAGAAACCTTATCCGAACGATCACAAGTTATCCTCCGATAACAGGCAGTAGATCAATACCCGATGCACAACAGGGACGATATCCACACTTTGCCAAATTACTATCCCCTCAGAGTAATCAGCACGAAGATTTATTCTGATCCCTTCTTATTATCAACAGCAGCAACTACAGAGTCTAGCGTACGACTCAGTTGCCTTGGATGGCATCTTAAGCCCATCTCCGACTACTTGTCAACATTTCTTCACCTTTAGAATGCTGCATATTTGGTTAAAAATCAATACAAATCAATAACTTCATTCAAAGATGAGCACGAAGTCTAACGTACGACTCCCTCCGGATGGCATCTTAAGCCCATCTCCGCGCTCCTTCCACTATCAAGAACATTTACAGAGTCTAGCGTACGACTCACTCCCCAGCATCGATCTTTCTAGATGGAATCTTAAGCCCATCCCCGTCAATTTTCCTATCAACAATCTCCAGTCTAGCATACGACTCATTCCCCAGCGAAGTCTCTGCCTTCTCCAAATGGCGTCTGTAAGCCCATTCCCGCATCATCCACCAACAGCGAGTGCAAATTTTCAGGTGTACTCGAGTGTTCAATCATCTTCTACCTTCAGGTCACGAAAGACAGGGCATGTCAATCTAACCTTCCAGTACAAGAAGATTGAACAGGGGCAGCTGTCATACCCCAAAATTTTCCCTCCATCTTCTCAAGATATTTCATACATCCCTACTCAAGGATTCCTCAAGAGTTGATCAGACAAACTCTCTCCTAGACAATCAACCCAAACTAGGGTTTGGCATTTCTCAGATCAAGGTGGACTTCCAACATCTCCAATGGTCTTCATGCCTCATCACATGCTTCAAAGATTCTCCATGACAAGTTTCAAGCCTCACAAGACAAGTTTCCTCAGACGATTGCTCAGATGGTTGAAAATCAGTTGTATTGGACAGAAAGTCAACTGTGGTCAACATACAGTCAAACTTCATAATTTTTGGTCAACATCCTCATTTTGAAGTTACATTCATCATTTGATCAAGGGTTGATCATGATTCATCAAGAAAACTCAAGATTTGCTCAAAAGTCAAACATTCTAAATTAGGGTTTCTAGATGAAAAGTCAATTGAACTTTGACTGATCATAACTTCTTCATACTTTCTCAGAAATTTTTCCACCACCTCTTGTTTTGAAGGAAATTCAATTCTCTACAACTTCATATCTCACAAGAATGTTTAAAAAATGCTTCATTTGAGAGGTATGGCTCAAAACATTACAGGTCATTTTCAAAGTCAACAAAAAGTCAACTTTTTGTTTTGAAGATATATTAAGCATGGAAACTCCAATTGAGATGAGACCAAAACGGTTGGTTATATGACTCTTAGAGCTTTCCAAAAAGTCCAAGAACACTCAAAAATGTGGAAAATTGAGCAAGATACACTATTCAGAAGTTGGGCAATTTTGGACAATTGCACAAAAGGACATTTTGGTCAAAATGCAAAATTTTCCAAATGGGCCTAAAATATTTTGATCCAAACTTGCTCATGACATTATTTGTGACTCATAAATGCTTGGCCATGGCAATTTTCTATTTTATTGATTTAATTTTGGATTTTAAACCATTTAATTCCAAATTAAATTATATAAAATATGAAAATCAAGTATTTTTTTCAAATGGGTTGGATTTATATCATGCTTGGAGTTCAAGAAAGCCCATAATCCTTACCAAATTCGTGCTAGCCTCTTACATGGAAGGAAAATCAATTTTTTTCAAAGATTTGATTTATTTTTAAAGAGAAAATATTGCACATTGATGGATCAATCTTTTTTCACTCTTTTTCCTCTCTCAATTGCCTCTATAAATACTCAGCAATATGCCAAGCCACAAACACGAAACCCTAGCTCAAGCCAAACCCTTATTCTTGCAAAAAACTTCAAAGAAAATTGAAAAATCGTGTTTTAAAATCCAGCCACTTTCAGCCTTCAAACATCATTCCATCGTGCTCAGAGGGTAAGTTTGAGTAAGAATACATTATTGGCATTGATCAAACCATCCAGAATCGATGCATATACATACATACATATTCAAAACTTTTTGATTTTTGCATTTTATTATCCTGCGTGTGTAAATCGATTCTAATGCTTTCAATGTGATCATGAGGCTCCATGGATGAGATCTGGGCAATCGTTCGTGGGTTTGGACGTTAGAATCACGTTTTGCCATTCTTAGGGTTTCTAAACGGAGAAGCTTCGAACCGGCTTGTACAGGCCGATTCAGTCAAAACGGACACTTCCATTGAATTCAGAAGGGTCGAAATAGGTGGACAAGACCTTTCTTTTGCTCTTAAATTTCGTATTTTGCAGGTTTTAAAATCACAGTCGCCGGAGAAGACGACCGGAGCTAGGGCTCCGGCGTCGTTGACCTGGCTGACTCCGGCACGAGGTGGCGTGGCACAATGGCTTGCTCTGATTCGCTCGTTCGTGCTGACTGGGGTCCACCCACGCTGACTCAGTTTGAATATAATCTAGGGACACGTAATCATTCAAAGGCGTTTGGTTTTCACTTCAGAAACACCAAGTGTCACATGGCCTAGTGGTTAAGGCGCTCACTGTGTGTAGATACCCTCCAGGGTCATGAGTTCGAATCTCCCCAGGACCGGTTCTTTCTTTTCTTTTCCAAACTTCAAACTTTTCAATTATTTTTCATATTTTCTTTTATTTTCAATATTTTGCATCATTTTAATTTATTTTCATATTTTATTTATGCATTAAAAAATCATCAAAAATTATTTTTCTTTTTGCATTTATTTTCAGAAAACCTTTATTTAATTTATAAAATTAAAAAATACAATTTTTGCATGCATATTTATTTTTATTCATAATTTTGCATTTAAATCACATTTAATTCATTTTTAATTACTAAATTGCATCCAAAAAATTATTTTAGCATATTTATATTATTTCCAGCATGTCATATTTTTCCCAATTAAAAACTTGCATTTTTCTAACATTTTTTCTCTTATTCAATGTCATCATATTTTCGAGTTCTCATTCTTTTCAGGTTGATCCGATTGACGATTTTTCTTTATCATTTTATTTTTCCAATAATGTAACTGTTTATGGGATGTAATAGTTTAAATTAGGCTTTTATTTTCCACAAAGTTTAAATTATGTATCTGCCCCAAAGCCATGTAATAGCGTAGGACATTTACCTTTCCGCACTTTACATTTCCGCATTTTAATTTCCGCACCCTATAAATTGCTAGTAACTAGGCGTGTATGGCAAGATAATAATGAACATAGCCCACTAATTCCAAGATAAAACATATCTGAATCAACACACTCTCTTCACACACGCACCCCTTAGGGTAATTCTCTCTCGTTGACTTACGAATTCAAATGGTCATGTCCCTCGAACGTAGAGGTATTCTAGCACCGTTGCCTTCAAAACAAATCATCATAGTCCCTTCGATGCAAAGATCATAAGACCCACGATGTCGCCTCTGAATACATGATCTTGACCCTCGATTGTCGCCTACGAAAAATGATGATAGTCCCTTCGAATGTGCTAGGATACTTCCTACAAGTTGCTTTCTATGACCATCCGATGTCCCTTCGAATGTCCCTTTTACACATCCGAAGGGACTATCATCATTTTCGTAGGCGACAATCGAGGGTCAAGATCATGTATTCGAAGGCAACATCGTGGGTCTTATGATCTTTGTATCGAAGGGACTATGATGATTTGTTTGAAGGCAACGGTGCTAGAATACCTCTACGTTCGAGGGACATGACCATTTGAATTCGTAAGGCAACGAGAGAGAATTACCCTAAGGGGTGCGTGTGTGAAGAGAGTGTGTCGATTTCAGATATTTTATCTTTGGAAATTAGTGAGCTATGTTGATTTTAGTCTTGCCATACACGCCTAGTTACTAGCAATTTATAGAGTGCGGAAATTAAAATGCGGAAATGTAAAGTGCGGAAAGGTAAATGTCCTACGCTATTACATGGCTTTGGGGCAGATACATAATTTAAACTTGCGGAAAATAAAAACCTAATTTAAACTATTACATCCCATAAACAGTTATATTATTGGAAAAAATAAAATGATAAAGAAGAAATCGTCTGAATCGGATCAACGTGTAAAAGAATGAGTACTCGGAAAATATGATGAAATCGAAATAAGAGAAAAAGTTAGAAAAAATGCAAATTTAAAAATAAGAAAAATATGACATGCTGGAAATAATATAAATATGCTAAAATAATTTTTTGGGATTTTTTTGAATGCATTTTAATAATTAAAAATGAATTAAATGTGATTTAAATGCAAAATTATGAATAA
This sequence comes from Vicia sativa, assembly GCA_021764765.1. NCBI lineage: Eukaryota > Viridiplantae > Streptophyta > Magnoliopsida > Fabales > Fabaceae > Vicia > Vicia sativa. Next base: position 42,945,223 of record CM038796.1, on the reverse strand, counting down.
AAATAAATATGCATGCAAAAATTGTATTTTTTAATTTTATAAATTAAATAAAGGTTTTCTGAAAATAAATGCAAAAAGAAAAATAATTTTTGATGATTTTTTAATGCATAAATAAAATATGAAAATAAATTAAAATGATGCAAAATATTGAAAATAAAAGAAAATATGAAAAATAATTGAAAAGTTTGAAGTTTGGAAAAGAAAAGAAAGAACCGGTCCTGGGGAGATTCGAACTCATGACCCTGGAGGGTATCTACACACAGTGAGCGCCTTAACCACTAGGCCATGTGACACTTGGTGTTTCTGAAGTGAAAACCAAACGCCTTTGAATGATTACGTGTCCCTAGATTATATTCAAACTGAGTCAGCGTGGGTGGACCCCAGTCAGCACGAACGAGCGAATCAGAGCAAGCCATTGTGCCACGCCACCTCGTGCCGGAGTCAGCCAGGTCAACGACGCCGGAGCCCTAGCTCCGGTCGTCTTCTCCGGCGACTGTGATTTTAAAACCTGTAAAATACGAAATTTAAGAGCAAAAGAAAGGTCTTGTCCACCTATTTCGACCCTTCTGAATTCAATGGAAGTGTCCGTTTTGACTGAATCGGCCTGTACAAGCCGGTTCGAAGCTTCTCCGTTTAGAAACCCTAAGAATGGCAAAACGTGATTCTAACGTCTAAACCCACGAACGATTGCCCAGATCTCATCCATGGAGCCTCATGATCACATTGAAAGCATTAGAATCGATTTACACACGCAGGATAATAAAATGCAAAAATCAAAAAGTTTTGAATATGTATGTATGTATATGCATCGATTCAGCTTGCTTTGATCAATGATAAGAGTGTATACTTACTCAAACCTACCTCCTGAAGACAATGGGATGGTTTTTGATGGCTGAAAGTGGCTGTTGTATGGAATTCGATTTTCAAAAGTTTTGAGAAAAAATTTGCAAGAATAAGGGTTTGGCTTGAGCTAGGGTTTCGTGTCTGTGGCTTGGCATATTGCTGAGTATTTATAGAGGCAATTGAGAGAGGAAAAAGAGTGAAAAAAGATTGATCCATCAATGTGCAATATTTTCGCTTTAAAAATAAATCAAATCTTTGAAAAAAATTGATTTTCCTTCCATGTAAGAGGTTAGCACGAATTTGGTAAGGATTATGGGCTTTCTTGAACTCCAAGCATGATATAAATCCAACCCATTTGAAAAAAATACTTGATTTTCATATTTTATATAATTTAATTTGGAATTAAATGGTTTAAAATCCAAAATTAAATCAATAAAATAGAAAATTGCCATGGCCAAGCATTTATGAGTCACAAATAATGTCATGAACAATTTTGGATCAAAATATTTTAGGCCCATTTGGAAAATTTTGCATTTTGACCAAAATGTCCTTTTGTGCAATTGTCCAAAATTGCCCAACTTCTGAATAGTTTATCTTGCTCAATTTTCCATATTTTTCAGTGTTCTTGGACTTTTTGGAAAGCTCTAAGAGTCCTCTAACCAACATTTTTGGTCTCATCTCAATTGGAGTTTCCATGCTCAATATATCTTCAAAACAAAAAGTTGACTTTTTGTTGACTTTGAAAATGACCTGTAATGTTTTGAGCCATACCTCTCAAATGAAGCATTTTTTGAACATTCTTGTGAGACATGAAGTTGTAGAGAATTGAATTTCCTTCAAAACAAGAGGTGGTGGAAAAAATTTTGAGAAAGTATGAAGAAGTTATGATCAGTCAAAGTTCAGTTGACTTTTCATCTAGAAACCCTAATTTAGAAAGTTTGACTTTTGAGCAAATCTTGAGTTTTCTTGATGAATCATGATCAACCCTTGATCAAATGATGAATGTAACTTCAAAATGAGGATGTTGACAAAAAATTATGAAGTTTGACTGTATGTTGACCACAGTTGACTTTCTGTCCAATACAACTGATTTTCAACCATCTGAGCAATTGTCTGAGGAAACTTGACTCGTGAGGCTTGAAACTTGTCATGGAGAATCTTTGAATCATATGAGGAGGAATGAAGACCATTGGAGATGTTGGAAGTCCACCTTGATCTGAGAAATGCCAAACCCTAGTTTGGGTTGATTGTCTAGGAGAGAGTTTGTCTGATCAACTCTTGAGGAATCCTTGAGTATGGATGTATGAAATATCTTGAGAAGATGGAGGGCAAATTTTGGGGTATGAAAATGTGACAAGTGATTATGCAGATTCAATTATTTTTTATTTTTGTGAAAAGGGTTTTTTCTAATTACTATTTTTCAAGAAAAAGCAGAAAATAAAAGACACAAATTTGGAATGAAAAACAAACTTTTATTAATGATCTTAAATTTCAAAACAAACAGATTTTTCCCATACAACATCACTTTCACCTTGGGCATAGTGAAAGGATTATTATCTTAAACAAGCTAAAGTGAATTACTTCGACACATGAATGCAAGTGGGGATGTCAATAGAAATCCAATTACAAACTCTAACTCCATGCGTCATAAAGTTGGGCATTTCCTGCTCTGGTCCACCTTCAACAATGGCATTGACTCCTGAACAATAGGATCAAGATAACCAACACTCCGGAAAACATTTGGATACTTGGAAGAAACAGGTCCTGATTTCAGCATCTCTCTCCTAATCTTCGTGGAAAACCCTAAACCAAAACAATTCTTATTTACTTTTGGCTCAATAACCTGTCCCCAAGCATTGCTTGAACCCTTTTGAACTACATTCTAGGCATCTTTTAATGAAGCAATGTAATCTTCATTCCTTTGAACACTATCAATAGACAAAGCTTGGAACTGCGTTCCAACAGCGGATTTGTCAACTTCTACTATAGAAAGGGGGATAAATGAGTAACCAACATAGCTTGTTCTCCTTCCACAATAATCACAACACCTTCACGAACAAACTGCAGCTTCTGATGGCGAGTAGAAGTCATAGCACCTGCATCATGAATCCAAGGTCGTCCTAACAAACAACTACAATCAGGAAATATATCCATCACTTGGAAAATGATCTGAAATAAATGAGGGCCAATATGAATGGGTAAATCTACTTCCCCAATAACAAATTTACGAGAGCCATCAAATGCCTTCACAATGATACCACTACGACGCAGAGGCGGACCTTGGTATTTGAGCTTTGAAAGAGTACTCTTGGGAATAACATTCAACGCAGACCTATTATCAATAAGCACATTCGACAATGCATCATTTTTGCAATTCATAGAAATGTGAAAAGCCATATTATAGTTCTTACCTTCAGCAGGTAACTCTTCATCACTGAAACTAAGATTATTGCAAGTTGTGATATTTCCAACCACATTATTGAAATTTTCCAAGGGAAGATCATAATCAATAAAGTCCTGATCCAAAACCTTCATTAGAGACTCTCTATGAGGTGAAGAATTCATCAACAAAGCCAGGATTAAGATTTTTGACGAAGTTTGCAGCAACTGCTCAACGATCTTATAATTGCTCATCTTAATAATCTTCAACAGATCATCCATTTATTTCTCTTGGGCTACCTTACTGGCCTGCCCTTCAGTTTTCTTTGGTTCAGTGCTAGCAACCACAATCTTCTTACCATCGTGAGTTATCTTCGAAAATACAGGAGCAAACACATGACCGCTTCTAGTTATTCAACTAACATCAACAATATTTCCTACTTGAGGCAACAGTGTGATCGGAACTTCAACATCTTCTAGAATAGTGGCACGGAACTTGTAAGGCATAACCTTGTTGGAACTATACGGGACATGCCCATGTAGACTGATAACCAAAGGAGCAACTTGAGGATTGCTGTAGTAGGTCACCTCCACAGGAGTAGGAATAACAAAGTGTGGCACAATAACATTTACATTCGCTTTTTCACCAGACTCATCAGCGGAGAATATTTATCTGTAGAAATATATTCATCATCAGATCCTTCAGACAAACATTCGATCATATTGACGCCATTGTTGAAACCAACTCGGTGCTCTACAATTTGAATGATGCCCTCGTCTAGCAGACGCTGAATATCTCTTTTCACAACATCACAACCATGATCATCTATGCTACAGACTAATCAGTCACTATATTGGTGCACCTTTTGCCCTTCAAAGAAATTGAACTCGGCGTGCAAATTCACCAGATTAGCATTACTCTCGTTTATATCACGGATTTGGACTTCTCTAGGAGGACCATAAATAGCATTTGCTTCAACTTCAGGCTCATCCTTCAACCTGATAACCTGAATAAAGTTCTTTTCCATCATATCATGAAGATCACTCTTTATCTTATCACAACCACGAGTATTCTCGTTACACACATTACAAGTAGTATGATCATGGGCACATAACCAAATTTGTAGAGAGCTACTTGCATCTTCACTAGATCTCCAATGATCGAATTCACATCATAAACCCTGATCTCTTCATCAATCATATTCACGGCATTTCTATGCTTGTGCAATGGATTCCCTTGCACATTATGACCCATGTCTTTGAAGGACAACTAACCTGATCTGACAATCTTTTTCACTTCTGATTTTAATGAATAGAAATTCTCAATATTGCGCCTTAGAGCTCCTTGGTGATACGCACAAGTCTGATCAACTTTGTAATGCCACGGCAAAGGATTTGGAACAGCTGGAGGAGCCCTTGGTTGCACCAAGTGTCTCTTAATCAATGTTGGATACAACTCCACATAATTCATTGGAATTGGATCAAATAGTTCCCTCTTTTGGCCTTTGCCTTGCTAAAACGCTTTATTATAAGGAATGGTTGTTAGAGCAGCAGCAGTAACAGGGGTAACAGCAACAACTTGTTGTTGATTTTGATGGCGTCTGTTAGGAAACCTAGCTCTTCTATCTTGAACAATGGCATTAACATCTTCCTTTTTCTTCGATAATCCAAAGGATGACTTCTTAACGTCATTCGATCCTTCTCCTTTCGACAATTGAAGTGCGATCGACCTAATGTGTCTAACGGTATCTTAACTGCAAGTGCACAGCCTATCGCGGTAGTAATAAAAGATTGTCGAATCCACAGGGACTTTGTAATCACTCTAGTGCGGGAAAGTAATGCTAGTTTAGCTAAGGCGGATATTGTCACGTTTGGTTTAAGGAAGGCTAAGGAAAATAAACTAATTGATTTTAAATTAATAATGAAATGAAACGGTCGGTATGTAATAGAATAGACCTAAGGGATCTAATCGAACCTAAGCGTATAAAGATTGTTAACTTAATTGTTCTGTAGAGATTATCAATTTAAAAACCCTCAACTCACACTTTCGTGGTCTTATCTCGGATTATACTCCTAAAGCCCTATGCCTGCTCTCGCTAGCCCATAAGTGTTTAGAAAATACTTTTTGAAAACTTAATTAATTCTAATTCATTTTAAAGCGCTTTCACTATATTTAAATCGAATGCCTAACTTTAGCTATCCGGTGAAAACCTCACACTTTTATGGTCTCGATCCTAACCTATTTACTTTTCTTACTTTCGTAACAAAAAGGTTTTATTTTTAAGCATAAAAAGTTACAACCAGAGCCTAAGTTAATTAAGGTTTTAACTTAAGTTTGATCAGATCCCTATTGTCTCTAACTATCCCATACCGACACTAAAGGTTTAGCTAGCCATGGCAATTGGAATAAATTCACAGCAAACAGAAATAAAGAAGCATAAGACAGACATTGTAAATAATTAATAAAACTCAAATTAATTAATTGGAATAAACTGTAATACAATCATAATGTTAAAAACCTGAAATAAGCAGTATCCTATATCCTTCTTCCACAGGTCGGAAATTCGGACTTCGGAAATTGGAATGTAAAACGAAATCTGAAGCTTGAAATAAATCCTAAACTAGAATAACAATTTCCTAATGTTGGAAATTGTTATTTGGGCAGTGAAATAGACAAAGGAAAAAAAATACGAAATGCAGGAAAAATAGAAACTGGTGAACAATGGGTTCTCAATCCGGCAGAGCTTCCGCACAATTAAATTCTCAAATGCTCTGTACTTTTTACTTTGAAGGCTGAGCTATTTATAGAGGAATGGTAAACTGGCAGTTGGGATTTTTGCTTCATGGGCTTCACTTCAAAGTTCCAAAAATATAGGAACGTGGGATTGATCGTGGCTGAATGGGTAGTTGAGAGAATTCAGGAGTCTTTGACTCCTCTGCTTTAGCCTTTCCACGTTCTGCACTTGTTTTACAACTAATATAAGGCACGTTACGGTCGTGGCAGGTGCGTTACGAGCATGTTTCATAATTCAGCGTGTTACGGTCGTGGCCAAGGCGTGACGGGCGTCATGCGCTTCAGGAACATCTTACGGTCGTGGCAGATGGCTGACGACCGTCACAGCAGCAAAATCTGCATTTCTTGACAGATTTGTCTTTTCTTCTGTTCTTTGTTGCTAGCTTTGCATGTTTCATGTTTTCTTCCAATTTGAGCTGAGATATGTGGTACCTTCAAAAATTCATAACAAACTCGGAATATTCGAGAGTTAATCGGGTCAAAATAATACAAAACGGGTTAATTTCATGGTAAATATACGATATGATTTCGTGTTATCAAATTCTCCCATACTTAAACCTTTGCTTGTCCTCAAGCAAAATAATCAATTTAGAAAAATCGGACAAGTTTTTATAAACGCACATATCTAGTATACCTTTTTGTTTTCAAATTATTACAAGAAATCTTAAGTTAGTTCGGCCGATAATTAAGTAAAACAACAACGATACGCTAATGACACAAGCAACAAGCTAGTCGATGACTATCCGTTTTAAACAAAATGTTCGATTATTCCGTTATAATTCAACTCAAAGTTTCTCGTACCTATTTCACCCGGTTTCGTTCTTGCGCAATCACATTAAGCCCATTATCCTTACACGCACGTAGAGGAATAGCTGGTTAGTGGTTCTGATCAAAACACAATGGTTTCTGGCACAATTATGTGGCAACCTTTTATATCCAATTACAAGATGCGGGGGATCAAACCGTAGTCTTCCCTACCAAGTTTAGTACCAGATGCTTCTAAACCACCTAAACAATGGATTCTCATGTTACTTATTAACGCTTTTGCATCCGTTGGATTAAACGATCGGGTAAGGATCGCCCAATTTAATTGGTGCATTACCTATTTCCTTAAAGCATGTAACATTCTTCTAAATCAATTAACGAGATCATCCACTTATATTCATCGGCTTTCCACGTGGTTTGTGTTAAGATTGGTGTCGACTGCTAATATAAACTATTAGGGGCTACTTTAGGACTTAAAACTCGAAGTATTGGTATAACGAATATTGAGACGGATCGCGTAAGTGGGGAGTCAAAGGTGTCATAACCGTATTGTTCTCGTTGAATCGCTCTCGGCCTTCTAACTACGATTTCGGTTAAAGTAGGTAACTAACGATTATGCGAAAATAAAAGGCGAAAAATTTCGGTATGGCTGAATAAAACGGGGAGAAAGTGAAATAACGAAAGATTACTAAAATAGAAATTGAAATTACTCGTTCTGAATTAAGAATGCAGTATTCCTCCCACACTATATCAAACATTGTCTCAATGTTATGATATATCGGCGGGGGAAAATTAAAAATACATCAGGAAAACAAAGAAAACAACAAGGGAAAAGAAAAACTACTGATGACCACGGCGGCTTCTGGTTCGTGATCTTCTGGAGGGAGTGGCTTCAGAGTCGGTGCTCTGGGGTCCAAGAGATGTGACATCCATCCTCAAAGCATTTAGCTCGCTCAAGAGCTTCATCCAGTCTTTCATTCATCGAGCGTTGACCACTCAGGATTTGGGCATTTTGCGCGAATAAGGTGTCGAAACGCTCCTGATGTAACCTCTCGGACTTGGCATTCATAAGATTTTGATGATGAATGGCACGGAGAATTTCTTCATAAGTGGGAGGTGGCGGAGCAGAGGAAGACTCAGGGATGTCAGGTGCGGGAGCAGCTCGATCCAATTCTTCCTGCATCTCATCAGCGGGACCGACAAGTGGCTCATCTTGTGCAGCAGCATGGCCTTCAGGGGCTTCAAGGTCAAATAGCCAATTGGCTCGGTTTTGTGGATCAATCCGGTCCCTGCAAGGCAGAACAATGTTAGAATAAACAATGTTCCGTATCACTGGATGGAACTTTCTGTCGTCCGGCGCGTAGATAAGGTGGGCTGATTTGCAATGATCCAAGGTGAGCAGAATCGGTGCTCGGGATGGTAGATGAGCAAGGGTGTCACCATGATTCAATGCCAAAGCAAGAGAAGTGACAAGCCCTCCGAAGTAGAAAGGTTTGCCGCCTCTGGTGCAGATGGAATGAATATGGGCCAGGAAGAAGGGTGCAGCGTTGATTTTCTGACCGGAGAATGCGTAATGCATGAAGAATAGCTCCTTGGAGTTGAGCTTATGGTTGCTATCTCTTGCGAAGATCGTGTTGCACAGGATTCGGTGGAAGTAGCGAATGGCAGGATTATGGATTTGTGTGGCATTGAGGTGATCGTAGGAGTTTGCACGGTTGTTGGTGAGGCTATGCCACAGGTTGAAAGATTCTTCGCCAAAGTTGTCAGGTACACGGAGGTGGGAACCTTCATCGGTGCAGAAGTCAATCAATCGTCCGAACGCATTTTGAGAGAACTCGTATTCGGTACCGAAAATGCGGAACCTCGCCACACCAGAAAGTTGGTTGGTTGGACCATTTGGAGTTATGTAGAAAAAGAGCTGAGGAACTCAAGGGTGAGGTTCTCGTACGTGGGCTGGGGCTGGCTACAGAGAGTCCATAAGTTGACATTCTGGAGAAGATGTTGGACACCTTCAAGCAATCAAGGTCTCTTAGGCAGTCAGTGTCGACGTACCTAGTAGGGTGGATTCCTCGACGTTGAAACTTCAAGAACTTGATTCGCTGAGTTTCACCTTGGTCACCATCACGTAGGGTTATGCCTGGGATTGGCTGGATATTGTTCGCCATTTGCATGCAAGAGTGTTTGAGTGAGAATGGGGTGTGGGTTTGAATGAGTGAATGAGAGAATGATACGGGTGAATGGGAGTATATATAGTGAAGGGGAGTAATGGGAAGTTTGAAAATTGGAAGGAATTAGTGGTGAGTTAAGTGGAGTTAATGGGGAGTGAATGGAGGAAGTGGGACGGTTGGGAGGTTATGGAAGAAGAAGAAGGAAAGATTGAGGAAGAGGAAGAAGAACGTTTCTGCTAATAGGGGTTACTGATGTAACTCGTGTTACGGTCGTAACACATGGCTGACGAGCGTAATACGCTGAAGGGCGTGTGACGTTCGTGGGGGTAGAGTAACGATCGTGGCAGCAACAAAATTTGTAATTTTTGCAGAACAGAGGCACAATTGCACAGAGTGAAAATTTTTATAGAAAGCACAACATATCAAGCATACCAACAACAGTCCAACATAAACATGACATTAATCCATTCAACACATACTCCAATATATAATTCGAAATAATAAAAAAACCATAAAACCATTGTAAACAGAATAATGAATGTAAATTGAAACGGAAAACAAACAATGGCATTAATTCAAAATGGGCTACTTGTTCTTTTTGACAGAAAGTAATCGTTTGCAAAGCTGAAAAAAATTGAAATGTAATTATCTAATAAAGAGTGAAACTACCTAGAAACAAAACAAAATGGAAAAATGCTAAAAACTAAAACTGAAAAACTGAAAACTGAAAACTGAAAACTGCTTCATCCAATCTTTGATTTTAATTCTTCTAAAGCCTTAGTGATGTTATAGAATTGTTCCACTGTAATGTCAGTTAAACCAATGAGATCTAAACGCATATTCTTCAATTCATTCTTTATTCCATCAATGTCAGTTAAGAATCCAAAGTGGTCAAAATGGTATTCAAATGTGTAGTTTATTCTCCTTGGGTTATGTCAGGAGCTTCTGGTGCTTCAGCCATATTGGTAAAATCATGGTAACCAGGAGGAGTTTCAGGATCCGTTTCGTTTTCAGACATGAAATTATCAGCAACAAAATAGGATTTTGGTGTTTTTGGTGTTGAAGGGTGGTCAGGAGGGTTCAATTCATATAACCAATTATCTCAGTTGTGGAAACTTACTTGGGCATGGTTTGGAAGGGTAAAGAGAGTAACAACTTCGTTTCTTATCAGGTATTCATAAGGTGCAGGGCCTACATTTCCTATTATCCGATTGTTGAAACAGAAATCAATATTCATAGGCCTAATTGATCCAAATGGTGCACAATTATTTAGTTGGTAACGAAGTCCAAGAGCATTTGCAATCATTGTAACTAATCCTCCCACACTGACAGGAACATTAGGGTCCTCACTAATGCGGGTAAAGGTTTTCATCAGGAATGGGACAACATTAATAGGGCGTCCTTGGTTCATACAATAAAGCAAAGATAACTCATCCTTGGATACAGCATTTTGATTTTGTTCTTTTCCAAATAAAGTGTGGGCAAGAATCCTATGGAAATAGCGGATAGCGGGGTTATGTATCTCATTGTTATCCATACTCTCTGGGTCAGGATGATAGTTTCCGGTTAAGGTACCCCAGAAGTAATCCAGCTCAAAATCCAGTAAATCCGCCTCAGGGGTAGTAAAAGCTAAGGGTCCGCTAGGGAATCCTAATAGGTCAGCTAAGTCCCTATGGTTATAGGTGAACTCAATACCAAAAAGTCTGAATGCGATGATTCCTTTTCTGGCTACGACACCGTGTTCAGGTATATAGACTAAAGAACTCAGGAACTCAACGGTAAGCTCTCGGTAGGTGATAAACCTAGACTTAAGGTGTGCTCTCTCCCATCCCAATTGGTTAAACATGTAATAAACATTGTCAGTTATGCCTAAAGCATCCATAGTGGGTTCATCATGATACAGGGTCAAACTGATGTCTCGTTGAGACAAAGCCTCAAATCTTCTTCTTTGGTTTCTACCTCTAAAGGTGGTTTCCATAAAGTTCTGTGGAGGATCCATAGCAAAAGTAAAACGGGGAAACAGAGTAGAGGAGAAAGTAAGAGAGAAAAAGACTTTTTCAGAAATCCTGTGGCAAGTAAAGTTGTTTTAAAATCAGCAGCAGTTTTACAAAAGTTTAAAAAGGAAAATAGCAAATTGTAAAAGAAAAATACAAACATAATAGCAAGCAAAAACAAATAAATGGGTTGCCTCCCATGAAGCGTTGTTTTTAACGTCATAAGCCTGACGAAGTACCTAGTGAAAAATCTATCAGGAGAAATAGTTGGCAGTTCTACAAGTTTTAGACTATTCGTATAATCCCTATTTTCGATATGATGATACTGTTTCAACCGCTGTCCGTTTACAATAAACGGGGCACTATTTCTATCCTTAATTTCTACCGCTCCGCTAGGAAATACTTTTGTAATTTCGAAAGGACCGGACCATCTAGATTTAAGTTTTCTAGGAAAGAGTCTAAGTCTAGAATTAAATAAGAGTACGACGTCTCCCACACTAAATTCTTTCCGAGATAAACACTTATCGTGCCATTTTTTAGTTCGTTCTTTGTATATTTTAGCATTTTCGTAAGCGTCTAATCTTAATTCTTCCAGTTCATGTAAATCGAGGATTCGTTTCTCGCCAGCAGCAGTGTAGTTAATATTTAGCGTTTTTATCACCCAATAAGCTTTATGCTCTAATTCTACCGGGAGATGACAGGATTTTCCGTATACAAGTTTGAAAGGTGTAGTTCCGATAGGAGTCTTGTAAGCTGTCCTATAAGCCCATAAAGCTTCGTTAAGCTTGGATGACCAATCTTTTCTAGATATAGCGACAGTTTTCTCTAAGATTTGTTTAATCTCTCTGTTCGAAACTTCGACTTGTCCGCTAGTTTGCGGATGATAAGGTGTTGCTACGCGGTGCTTGACTCCATATTTAGATAGTAATTTGTCAAATATCTTCAAAATAAAATGAGAGCCACCTTCACTAATGACAAGTCGAGGAACACCAAAACGCGGGAAGATTATATTCTTGAAGAGCTTTATCACCACTCGTGTGTCATTTGTAGGAGAAGCTATTGCTTCGATCCATTTCCAAACATAATCGACAGCCACGAGTATAAACTTGTTGCCAACAGAAGATGGGAAGGGTCCCATGAAATCGATTCCCCAAACATCAAAGACTTCAACTTCTAGTATTCCTTTCTGAGGCATTTCATCGCGTCTTGAGATATTACCGGTGCGTTGGCAGCGATCACAGTTTTTAAGGGCGATGTGGACATCCTTCCAAAGGTTAGGCTAGAAAAGGCCGGCTTGGAGAATTTTGGCACATGTTTTAGAGGTGCTAGCATGTCCGTCATAAGGAGATGAATGACAATGGGAAATGACGTCTTCGATTTCTTCGTCGGGTATACAACGGCAGAAAATTCCATCAGGTCCTCGTTTGAATAAAAGTGGTTCGTCCCAATAGTAACATTTGAGATCATGGAGGAATTTCTTTTTCTATTGGTAAGTTAAATCTGGTGGAAGCGCACCGGCAGCTAAATAATTAACTATGTCAACATACCATGGCAGTCCTACGGTCATATTGATGGCTTCCATGACTTCCTTAGCTTCTGGTTTGTTTAAATCCAATTGAGCTAGGTCGCTTATCATATGTGTTATCAGATGTTCATACGGAAAATCGTCATTAATTAGCACTTGTTCGGGTTTTACACCTTCTAATCTAGATAAATGATCTGCTACGACGTTTTCGGTTCCTTTCTTATCTTTAATTTCCAAGTCGAATTCTTGTAAAAGTAAGATCCATCGGAGGAGTCTAGGTTTTGCATCTTTCTTGGTAAGTAGATATCTGATAGCAGCGTAGTCCGTATAAATGATGATTTTTGCTCCTACGAGGTAAGAACGGAATTTGTCAAGCGCGAAGACCACGGCTAAGAGTTCTTTTTCAATTGTGGCGTAGTTCATCTGAGCCGAGTCTAGCGTTCTGCTGGCGTAGTAAATTGCGTGGAGTTTCTTTTCTTTTCTTTGTCCAAGAACTGCGCCTACAGCGTAATCACTTGCATCGCACATGATTTCAAAAGGTAACCTCCAATCGGGTGGTTGCATGATTGGTGTGGAAATAAGTGCGGTTTTAAGGGTTTCAAAAGCCTTGAGACAATCGTCATCGAATATGAACTCAGCATCCTTCATTAATAGACCGGTAAGAGGTTTGGTAATTTTCGAGAAATCTTTGATAAATCGTCGATAAAAACCGGCGTGTCCTAGAAAACTTTGCATCTCTCGAACGTCTTAGGTGGTTGGAGTTCTTTAATCACTTCTATCTTAGCTTTATCAACTTCAATTCCTTTATTGGAAATAACATGTCCAAGTACGATTCCTTCTCTGACCATGAAATGGCATTTTTCCCAGTTGAGCACAAGGTTTACTTTCACACATCGTTCTAAAACAATCTCTAGATTAGATAAACATCCTTCAAAGCTTTGTCCGCACACAGAGAAGTCGTCCATAAACACTTCCATGATGTTATCAATGAAATCTGCGAAGATAGACATCATGCATCGTTGAAAGGTTGCTGGGGCATTACACAATCCGAAAGGCATTCGTCTGTACGCGAACGTTCCATAGGGACAGGTGAATATAGTCTTCTCTTGATCATCAGGGTGAATCGGAATTTGGAAAAATCCGGAATAACCGTCTAAATAGCAGAAATAGGAGTGTTTGGCTAATCGTTCAAACATTTGATCAATGAAGGGTAAAGGAAAATGGTCTTTCCGAGTGGCTTTGTTTAGTTTTCTATAATCAATGCACACTCTATGCCCACTAACTACTCTTTGTGTTATTGATTCTCCTTGTGCGTTTTTCACGACAGTGACACCTCCTTTATTAGGTACGACATGTACTGGGCTAACCCATTTACTGTCGGAAATTGGGTATATAATTCCAGCTTCCATTAGCTTTTTGATTTCATCTCTGACTACAGTGCTGAGGATCAGATTAATTCTTCTTTGAGGTTCTCTAGAGGTTTTGCAATCCTCTTCTATCAGAATACGGTGCATACAAATTGAAGGACAAATTCCTTTTAAGTCCGATATGTTATAACCTAATGCAGTAGGGTACTTCCTTAGAACGTCTAAAAGTTTCTGAGTTTCGAGCGTTCCTAAACTGGAATTCACTATAACAGGGTCGAGTTTGTTCAGTATCAAGGAATTCGTATCGTAAGTTGTTAGGTAAAACTTTTAATTCTAGCTTCGGTTTCTTTGGACATGGCATATGATTAGTTGTGAGTGCTAGACTTTCGCTTAGACTATCATCTCTATATGGTTCTCGCCAATTGTTGTCTTCGAATATCAGAGGGGTTTGAATTTTCATTATTTCGGAGTATGTGGTTTGTTCGGCTTCCATCTCTCTTACGCACTCGTCTATAATATCGAGTAAATAACATGTGCCATTCATGGCGGGTGCTTGTAGAAATTGAGTGAGGATGAATTCCACTTTTTCTTCTCCGACTTCGAATGTTAGTCTGCCCTTTTTTACGTCAATTATAGCTCCAGTTGTAGCTAGGAATGGTCTTCCTAATATGATAGTGGTAACTGAATCTTCGGTAATGTCCATGATTATGAAATCGGTCGGGATGTAGAATTGACCTATTCTAACTGGAACATTTTCCAATATACCTACAGGGTACTTAACTGATCGGTCAGCTAATTGAACAGACATTTTTGTGGGTCTAAGTTCTCCCATCTCCATCTTTTTGCAAATAGATAAGGGCATGACACTGATACTTGCTCCCAAGTCGCACAGAGCTTTGTCTATGACGAATTTTCCAATGTTACAGGGTATAGAGAAACTACCTGGGTCTTTTAACTTAGGAGGCATGTTATTTTGAATGATAGCACTACACTCAGCGGTGAGTGTAACTGTTCCGTTATCTTCTATCTTTTTCTTGTTAGATAGGATTTCCTTAAGAAATTTAGCGTACGATGGCATCTGGGTGATGGCTTCTGTGAATGGTATTGTGATATTCAATTGTTTCAGAAGTTCCACGAATTTCTTGAATTGGTCCATCGTTTTGGAATTGGTTAATCTCTAAGGATACGGAATTTGTGGTTTATAAGGCGGTGGAGGCACATAGGATTTCTCTTTTTCCACGGCCTCTTGGTTCTTGTTTTCCTTTTCTTTTGGTTCGCTCTCGTTTCCACTTGGCTTGTCTTGCTTTTGGTACATTGCTGGGTTTTCTAGTCTCGGATCAACAGGTCCGTCAAGTTCTTTTCCACTCCTTAATATCACGGCATTAGCGTGTCCTTTTGGGTTAGGTTGTGCTTGACCAGGAAATACTCCAGTAGGAGCAGCAGTAGGTGCTTGTTGTTGGGCTACCTGTGAAATCTGAGTTTCAAGCATCTTGTTATGGGTAGCTAAAGCATCGACCTTGCTAGATAATTGCTTAATTTGCTCATTGGCGTGTAAATTCTTATTTAGAACATCCTTATTGGTCTGGGATTGAGAAGCAATGAAATGTTCTATCATAATTTCGAGATTAGATTTTCTAGGAACGTTGGAAGTATTAGGTCCGTTATTGGGATGATTTGGGATAGCTTTCGGATAACCAGGTGGTACAGCAGGAGCTTGTCCAGGAGCATACAACGCATTGTTGCTTTTGTACGAGAAATTCGGATGACTCTTCCAACCTGGGTTGTAAGTATTACTGTAGGGGTTTCCTTGTACGTAATTTGCTTGTTTGGCTGGTACTCCGGTCAGAAGTGGGCATTCTAGAGCAGGATGTGATTGAAGACCACATAAATCACAAGTTTGGGCTACTGCAGCTACGGTAGCTGCGGGAGTAATGGAAAGGTTCTCTAGTTTTTGGGTAAGAGCTTCCACTTTAGCGTTAACTTGATCCAGGCTATTCACTTCGACCATGTTACCTTTCGTTTGAGATTTCTCTACATTAACTCTCTCGCTTCCCCATTGGTAATGGTTCTGAGCCATGCTTTCGATAAGTTGGTTCACATCGGCGTATGGTTTATCCATCAGTGCGCCACCAGCAGCAGCGTCTATAGTTAATCTTGTGTTGTACAAGAGACCGTTATAGAATGTGTGAATAATCAACCATTCTTCTAAACCATGATGAGGACAGAGTCTTAGCATATCCTTGTATCGTTCCCATGCTTCGAATAAAGATTCATTGTCTTTTTGTCTGAAACCATTGATGTTGGCTCTGAGCATAGAAGTTTTGCTTGGAGGAAAATATCTAGCTAAGAAAACTTTTTTCAACTCATCCCAAGTGGTGATTGAGTTTGAAGGAAGAGATTGGAATAGCCGAGCTCTCTCTTAAAGAAAAAGGAAATAAGCGCAATCGTATCGCCTCGGGGTTTACTCCATTCGCTTTCACGATTATCGCATCTTGCAAACAACAGCGGATGTAGGTTCGGTTCGTCGGTAGGAGCTCGAGCGGTTCGCTGAATGGCGGAAAGAAGAAGGTTTCATTTCGAAATCGTTTGAGCGATAGCAGTCTTGACAATCTTGTTGTGAGGCTCGCACGAGAAGGAACTACGTAATCCTTAAGAAGGCGAGGTGGAGGAGGTGGATCATCCATTCTTCGTAATTCGTCGAGATCTGGAAGTTTAGACGGAGGAAGATTGTTGAGCTCACGATACTCTTGAATTCGTCTTCTTAATCGAAGATAACGCTCGGGATCGTTTATTGGTATATGCAAAGGACCGCCTTGAGAGCAAGTACTTGGCATACACAAAGGGAAAAATAAATAGTTGCCTTAGTCTAGATAGTGCTACTTTAAGAGTGCACTAGTGACTAGATCAAATTCCCTGGCAACGGCGCCAAAAACTTGATGTGCGATCGACCTAATGTGTCTAACGGTATCTTAACTGCAAGTGCACAGCCTATCGCGGTAGTAATAAAAGATTGTCGAATCCACAGGGACTTTGTAATCACTCTAGTGCGGGAAAGTAATGCTAGTTTAGCTAAGGCGGATATTGTCACGTTTGGTTTAAGGAATGCTAAGGAAAATAAACTAATTGATTTTATATTAATAATGAAATGAAACGGTCGGTATGTAATAGAATGGACCTAAGGGATCTAATCGAACCTAAGCGTATAAAGATTGTTAACTTAATTGTTCTGTAGAGATTATCAATTTAAAAACCCTCAACTCAAACTTTCGTGGTCTTATCTCGGATTATACTCCTAAAGCCCTATGCCTGCTCTCGCTATCCCATAAGTGTTTAGAAAATACTTTTTGAAAACTTAATTAATTCTAATTCGTTTTAAAGCGCTTTCACTGTATTTAAATCGAATGCCTAACTTTAGCTATCCGGTGAAAACCTCACACTTTCGTGGTCTCGATCCTAACCTATTTACTTTTCTTACTTTCGTAACAAAAAGGTTTTAATTTTAAGCATAAAAAGTTACAACCAGAGCCTAAGTTAATTAAGGTTTTAGCTTAAGTTTGATCAGATACCTATTGTCTCTAACTATCCCATACTGACACTAAAGGTTTACCTAGCCATGGCAATTGGAATAAATTCACAGCAAACAGAAATAAAGAAGCATAAGACAGACATTGTAAATAATTAATAAAACTCAAATTAATTAATTGGAATAAACTGTAATACAATCGTAATGTTAAAAACCTGAAATAAGCAATATCCTATATCCTTCTTCCACAGGTCGGAAATTCGGACTTCGGAAATTGGAATGTAAAACGAAATCTGAAGCTTGAAATAAATCCTAAACTAGAATAACAATTTCCTAATGTTGGAAATTGTTATTTGGGCAGTGAAATAAACAAAGGAAAAAAATACGAAATGCAGGAAAAATAGAAACTGGTGAACAATGGGTTCTCAATCCGGCAGAGCTTCCGCACAATTAAATTCTCAAATGCTTTGTACTTTTTACTTTGAAGGCTGAGCTATTTATAGAGGAATGGTAAACTGGCAGTTGGGATTTTTGATTCGTGGGCTTCACGTCAAAGTTCCAAAAATATAGGAACGTGGGATTGATCATGGCTGAATGGGTAGTTGAGAGAATTCAGGAGTCTTTGACTCCTCTACTTTAGCCTTTCCACGTTCTGCACTTGTTTTACAACTGATATAAGGCACATTACGGTCGTGGCAGGTGCGTTACGAGCATGTTTCATAATTCAGCGTGTTACGGTCGTGGCCAAGGTGTGACGGGCGTCACGCGCTTCAGGAACATCTTACGGTTGTGGCAGATTGGCTGACGATCATCACAGCAGCAAAATCTGCATTTCTTGAAAGATTTGTCTTTTCTTCTGTTCTTTGTTGCTAGCTTTGCATGTTTCATGTTTTCTTCCAGTTTGAGCTGAGATATGTGGTACCTGCAAAAAGTCATAACAAACTCGGAATATTCGGGAGTTAATCGGGTCAAAATAATACAAAACGGGTTAATTTCATGGTAAATATACGATACGATTTCGTGTTATCAACAATCGTCCCTCTCTGACAGCTTCTTCTACACGGACACCCATGCTTACCATTTTAGCAAAATCATTTAGTGCACTAGCCACCATCTTCCTGTAATAGAAAGGGCCCAAAGTCTTCAAGAAAATCTTGGTCATCTCTTTTTCATTTAATGGAGGTATAACATGTGCAGCAAGCTCACGCCATTACTGAGCATACTCTTTGAATGATTCCTTATCTTTCTGAATCATTGCCCTTAGCTGATCATGGTCGGGCGCCATGTAAATGTTGTAGTTGTAATTATTCACAAAAGCTTCACCCAAATCATTGAAGGTGTGGATGTCACTACTGTCTAGATTCATATACCACCTCAGGACTGCACCAGTCAAACTATCTTGAAAGAAGTGAATGAGCAGACACTGATCTTCAGTATAAGTATACATCCTTCTCAAATACATCATCAAATGGTCACGAGGACAAGAATTGCCTTTGTAGTTCTCAAACTCTGGAACCTTGAACTTAGCAGACACTTTCACATTAGAAACCAAGCATAGATCGTTGACATTATCACCAAACAGCTCCTTCCCTTTGAGGGCTTTTAACTTTTTTTGCATCTTGTCAAACTGTTCCTGGAAACCATTCATTCGACTATAGAAGTCCAAACTTTCACTCGGAGGAGGAAGGAAATGATTATCATGCTCTTTGTTGAAGACATGAGTAACATGCACCATAGGACGCGTAGAAACAACAAGCATAGTATGCACCACGGCAAGTGCAGAAATAGTAGTAGGTTGGGCAAAGGAAGATCACAATCAGTAAACCCCAAACCATTGTTTGACGATATACTTGCACACACGTTCTCAAACTTCCCCACAAAGATCTCTTGCGGCACAAAAGCGATGCTCAATAGCTTCATTAAAGCATTCTTATGTGCTTTTGAGTCTCGCAGCAAAGAGAGGATAGAAATTTTAGCGGGCGTCTGGGCAAGTTGATCAATCACCCAAAAATCACTCTTAGGAATGAACTTCATAATCTCCTCAACATCCTTCTCCAGGTCAGGATGGGCACTTTGTAATTCAGGTAGCTTCATGGGCTGCTTGCCCTTAGCCTTAGCCGAAGCGTCTGCAGTGGATTGTATTACAGGATTAGAGAATATTCGTCCACTTCTCTTTATACCACCACTTCCAGTGAAGTTATCAATATTAGAAACATCCAACACGCCATCCTTCTTAGAAGATGAGGAGACATCTTCCTGTTTCACACCATGATAATAAACATCCGACCCATAATGCCATGGCACAGCTTTGTCACTTTCATATGGCAATGAATCGGGTTTAGTACTTGCCAACGAAACAGGTTTTGTTGGTGTAGATATAACAATCGGAGAATAAGGGATAGTAACCACAGATACATCACATATTCCAACCTTTTTATCCTTCTTAATCCGATCAAATTTCAATTGGCCACTAGTAATCAAATACTGAATACCATCCTTCAGATTTGCAAAACCGTTTGAGCAATGCTCACATCTCTCACAAATAGCTTCACAACCAGAAAAAAACACCTCTTTTGATCAAGTATCCCTTAACAAAAGGCAGTGGCGTCTTTACCAGGTCAACATCCATTATCAGATTCAGAACCTCCCCATCTTCCATTGCAGCTTGAACAACCCCACCGGCATGTCGTGGCATCGGGTTCTGGATGACATTAGGTCCAGCATTTTGTAGTCGAGCTTCCAATTCAATAGTTTTTGAATCAATTAGGTTTTGCACTTTGCACTTGAATGCTTAAAAGTTTTCAATGCTATGCCCTAACGTTCATGAATGGAACTCGCAGCTGGCATTGACATCATAGTTTCTAGGAGCTTGTCCGGAGGTGGAGGCACAAATGCAGCCTTTGGCACTACCAACTTGAGATCATTCAAACGGGTAAACAAATCCTCATAACTCATCGGAACGGCATCAAACCTCCTAGGAGTATGACTCTATTGTTGCCTCTGATTTTGTTGACGAGGTGCTTGCTGAGCTTGTGGTTGAGAAGCAGAGGTAGTCACTGCATTGACTTGTGCTTTATTTCTGCCACCATATACAACACTGGCTTCTCCCTTTTATTTCTTGGGATGACCACTGTAAGCTTTCTTCACACTGGAGGAACTTCCTCCCTTGGAATATTGGATTTTCCCAGATTTCAGCCCACTCTCGATCCGTTCGCCATAACGAACCATCTCAATAAAACTTGTAGAAGTGCTATAGGAAACATAATAATGTCCAGACAGAGTGCTGGTAAATATATCAATCATCTCTCGCTCGACCATGGGTGGTTGAAATCTAGCAGCAAGTTCTCTCCATTTCTGAGCTCCTTGAATGTATGACCCGATTTCTGAGACAAACCCAGCAATTGCGTACGGTTCGGAGCCATGTCAATGTTGAACTTGTATTGTTGAATGAAAGCATTTACCAGATCACGCCATGTCTTGATGTGGCTTCTCTCAAGATGCATATACCATTCTAAAGATGCTCCAGTCAAACTCTCCTGAAGGAAGTGCATGAGCAGCCTTTCATCTTCAGTATACATCGCCATCTTGCGGAAATAGGTAGTAATATGAGTTTTCAGACAAGTCGCCCCATTGTACTTGTCAAACACAGGGACCTCGAACTTTGGAGGGAGTCTCATTCTAGGTGCCAACTCCAAATCAGATAAGTACAAACCTAACATTTTCTTTCCCTCAACAGCTTTCAACCTCTCTTCAAGAAAACGGTACTTTGATCATCACTTGGGAAATCCACTTCACTTCCATTCACAGAATAAGCTTCATCATTCTGATCAACATCTAGACCTTGGGAACGAGGACGACCCCGCGTATGATGCCCCTACATCCCATCATCAAAGAAATAAGGCCCATGTGGTGAAGTAGGTGGCGGAGGAAGAAACCGACCATTGAGATGTAGACCCTGACCACGAAGGTGGTTGTTAACATCCAAATCAGCATTATGTGTCTCGTGTTCAACGCGTGGTTGTCCCACAGAAGCGTCATCAAACGGATTGCGACGGTCATCCTCTAGACGAGATCTCTTAACCAAATCCCTCAACTCTTGTTGTCCTCGGTTCATGTTAGTGATAACCTCCATGAATTGAGTCATCTGCGCCTCCATTTGCGCTTTCATTGCTGCCACTTCTTCTTGAAGTTGATCCATCTATCGCAGTTTGTTGTTCCGAGTCAGGTAACGGTGGAAGTTTGCAATTTTCTGCTAAATAAAAGTAGAAGCCGAGGATAAGAATTCCGCTCCAAACCTGTTATGCATGGCATGTACATATATGAATGTTATGCATGTAATGACATATTTGAACATTTCCCAGATTCTTAACACTTTGACTCAAGTTTTAGGATTTAAACAAGATAATGGATACTGAAAAGTCTAATCATCATTAAATCAAGTCAAAGAAGTCCGCAAACATCTAAATAATTTTTTTGCAATTCACACAATAAATAGAGTAAGGGATAGTTGGGCTTCTTTCTCTCAGATACGGGATTCATACGCCAACTTCTGATTATGCATTTGCTTCTTCAAGTATTCAATTTGAGCCTTGTACTTCTTTTCCACTTTTTCTTTGGAAGTCTTAAGGGCCTCACAATCTCGGCTTTTATGCTCATATTTCTTTTCTCAACCGGCAACAACTTTCTTGTGATCTTCTATGGGAATAGAGAAATATTCAACTCTAGGCCTCTTCCTTGTTGAATCAGATGCTTCTCCTTTGAAATACTTGAGCTCACGAGCCAATTTATTCTTTCTTTGAGTGGCAACAAGACAATTCAGTGCTAGTGTCTCCTTTTCTTCAAGCAAAAGGCGATTCTGAGCACGCACCCGTTCATGATCTCCTTTTGAGACAACATTTGGAACTAACTCTTGAGGATAAAAAGCTGCAGCTCTGGTAATGGAAGTCCACTGGCGATCGCCATTTCTATCCTTAATCCACTGGATGTAGGAAGCATAGGTTGTTTCTTGCCAAAATATTGTCCTCCTTCAAGGCGGACGCTTTTCCATGCTTGAACAACCTTAGTCATTATCCCGGTAACATCAGGCACATCATAGTATAGAGTTTCTCGCACGAAACTCGCATCAGGAGGTCCCATCAAAGCATAACCCAATTGCCTCAAAGCAAGAGTCGGATTATAATTGACACCCCCTTATGCCCATGAGAGGGACATTAGGGAAGTCTCCGCAACAAATGATGATCTTCTCACTTTCAGTCTTGGACATTTCGCGATGATTCCACTCAATATCTTGAGACGTGAGACCCATCAATCTTGGAACCCGCCTCATAGTATGCTGAGTGTCAATAAAAGCACCACTACGGGGAAGAAAACCCTGAAACGAATAGTACAACAATGGCGCACAATAGTTTACAATTCCACCTTTCCCTTTAAATCTCCTAGATTGTATGGAATGATAAACATCTCCCAGAAGAGTCGGAATAGGATTCCGCTGGATGAAAATGGAAATAGCATTCATGTCAACAAACTTGAGCTCATTCGAAAATAAACACATCCCATAGATGCAACAAGCTAGAATGGCGTTAAAACTCTTCCAATTTTTCTTGACAACTTTGGCATTACTTTCCCGCAGTAGAAAACCCAAATGGACACCTCTCACGGCCCCCTTGCTTGCAACATTAGCGGTCTCTCCATAGAGGCATGGAAAGGAACTTGATGCAAAATAGGAATGTCCAGAATGCTAGAATACTCTTCCAATGTCGGCATTAACAAGTAATCAGGGAATACAAAACACCTCAACTCACGGACATAGAATTGGAAAAGGGCCTAGAGCCCGTCCTTTTGATACTCAGTTAAAGGAGACTTCAACATGTTAGAATTCTTCCATAATCATTAGTAAACGTTCCAACATTCTCTAATGTAGACTTATTAGCCAATAAGAGAAGATTCTCAAGAGCAGGTGTGGGAAATTTGTACACTTGATGACGTCTCTGATTGTTCTTCTTTTCAGTATCCATCTTCCAAAACGACCCACCAACTAGACTCAAAGGCTAGAGAAATCCTGGAAATAAACAAATATGCATGTTAAAATATCCAAATTAAAAGTTTTTATGAATGCAATTCTTTAGAACCATATCTTTTGTATGTTAAACCACTATTGTACTAAAATCCCGGACAAATGTAACAAGGTCAAAAGCTTGACACCCAATCAAGATATCATGTAGAAACCAAATCCGAATATTACAGGGTCAAAGGTCCGACGTTAAACTGGAATTCCACATAAAATACCAGAAAATCCAAAGTCACCATCAATAACAAGTCAACAACGGTCACCATCAGTACCTGCAATAATGATATCCCACCCCAACTCACATGGTAATTCTAGACACAACGTGGGTCCCTAATGATAAACAGAGTTGATGATCCTTTATCGAGTACTTCGCTAACTACACAATAGGGTGTAGGGCGAAAGCACAGCCAATCGAATCTCGTCTGAGTTCGGTACTTTATGCCTCCTCACACGCACCACGGGATGCGAGATTTAACATGAACATCCATTTATCCTATATGTCACTGGTCGGGGTAGTGGGCCTTTTACCTCAAGTAACACCCACCCAAACAAGAGATCAACCAGTACCACAGGAGCCAATATATAGGATATATGAAAATGATAAAATGCCATATAGAATGCAATGAAAAGCATACAAAGGATGATAGTGAGTAAATAGATAAACACCCAATTGACATGAAAATAAAAACTAGGATCAACTCCTGGACAAACCAGCAATAGGTCAACTGTCCCTAGTGGAGTCGCCAGTTGAAACCACTTGGCTGAACTTTCGACTGATAGGGGAGTATCAATGGAGTCGCCATGGAACGTATTTTATCTCACGACAGAGAAAGTAAAATATCGAGTAAACCTGAAGGGATAAAATTGCGGTCCTACGACCCAGAGATTGAGAGAATCTTGGTAAGGGAGTTAGTTATGCGAGGGGAAGGGATTAGAACCCCACACGCCCGTAGTACTCTATAGTATCCACTTCTATTTTCTAACTAAAGGGTGTGTTATATATATCTATGCTCAAACGCTAAAATGCATGCAAAAGAAAAGGAAAATAAAGAAACCACGGGGAAAAGAAGGAAGTTTGAAATTTGTTCTTGAGTTTTTGCTTTGGTTTGAGAGAGAATTAGAGAGTGATTTGTGGTGAAAATTAGGCAAATGATTGTGTTCTTGTGATTTGTGAAGGCAAAAATCTATTTATAGTTTTATGACTTGGGCCTAAGAGTGCCTTAGATCCATAATCAATCCCGAATCATGATTATCCGAATAATTTTCGTAATTAATCCAAAATAGTCAAATCCGTGCAGAATTTGAAGTCGGAATGTAAACAAAAAGTGTCAAGAATGCGATTTTGCTGGAGAGAATCAAAATTTTGACTTGATCGGATGAACGGTCAAGGTGATATGAATTTTTGAAGTTTTATCACAATTTTCAAGCAACTGACACATGCAGAATTTGATTTGCGCTCTTCGGAGAAAATGCCTCGAACGAGGGTCTTCTAATCAAAATTTGCAAACGAGTATCTTTGAGACAATCGAAGCTAACGGAATTTGTGAACTTTTGGAACTAGTACCATCCTATTTTGATGAAAATCGAGCAAGATATAATTTTTTTAAGCTCGCATATCAGATGAAAATTGCTCGGTTCAGCCCAAAATTAACTCCAAAGAATAAAATTCTAGTATTGATTGGTGAAGAATCAGCTCCTGAGTTGCAAATGAAAGTTGTATATTGCTTCGATACGGAATTTTATAATTCAGTACCTCTCAGTTTTGATTTTCCATCTGGGAGATATGAACTATTTAGTGGGCAGAACGCACGGTTCACCACTAAAATTCAATTTAAACCACTGGAGAAATCAATTTCCTTGGGAACCTTCCTCACACAATTTGCTTTCGGCTTTCAAACAAAAGTTGTAGATAAGAGGAACTTGATGATAAAAAATCATCAGAAAATACCTGACGAGCTGAGAGATACGCCTTCTGGAGTGCCCAAAACGCGTTGAAAACCCAAAATTCACTTTATTGAGAAATAAGCGAATAAATTCTTTTTGTTTGACGAAACAACCTCCAAAGGGATCTGAGATAACCGAAATGTGCCATTTATTTCACCACTTGGGATACCTTGAACCTGGTAACCCCATGATCCATGCTATATATGCGACTACATGTATGTTTATGCAATCGAATTATAAGCCAGAAACACAAAAAAGAAGAGGGTAAATTTTGGGGTACAACAGATCGCAACTCAAATGAGTTGCATTCTCTTTATTTTATGATTGTGTCTCTATGATTCGTGAATATCATCTTGGGATGGCGACATGTGAGGGCATTGTGTCATTCAAATACGTTCGGTAATATCCTTCCTACTCTTTCTCATTTGTGATCATTTTACTCAAATGTTTGTGCTATGAAATGATTGAATGATTTGTGTGTTATTTCTTCTGTGCATGTGTACTTGTTTATTGTATTCAATTAATTCCTACAAAACCTACATGCCATGAAATGCAAGAAATTTCAAAATTTCAAATACATGATTAATGCTTGGAAATTTATTTCTTACGTGTTATGCTTGTATTACTATGGTTTTGTATTAAATTGCTTTACTTCCCGTGCTACTTTGCGTTTTATTTTGGGTTTGTAACAATGAACATCGTATTGTACTATTTTATTGGTTATTGTATCTATTATCTTTGCACTTGCTTCATATTGTGTGTATGTTAGTTTGTGTTCATTTTGCAAAGTTGAAAAATATTGGTCATTCTACATTTCTTGTGGTTCTCTTAATCCATGTCCTTGTTTCTTTTTGATGTTATCAAATGGGGAGAAGGAATGCACAACAGAAATATGCAATATCTCAGGGGGGAAGATGGTTGGATGATTCACAATCATTGAGACGAATACATGGTTTCATTATTGCGGTTTTTGCCATCAACAAAAGGGGGAGTATGTGAGGGAAAAGGTGAAAAAACAATGTTTTAATGCTTGTCAAAAACCTATCTGTGCAAATATATCATGCTTCAAACTGGTGCAAGTGAGGAACATCAAAAATAAGCAAGTTTCTCAAAATAGCCTGCATGAGCCGGCTCATGGATCCTTAGGTCAGATCATGAATAGAATATTTTGGTCTGACAACGTTCGGGAAGGCGCACGCCTTCTCTATGTATCAACTCATCATTCTGGGAAAACATGAGTTAGCTCATAAAGCAATGCGTCGGCTCATGAAAAGAAGATTTTGGTCTGACAACGTCCGGGAAGGCGCACGCCTTCTCTTTGCATCGACTCATAGTTTTGAGAAAACATGAGTCAGCTCATAAAAGTAATGCGTCGGCTCATGCCCTGTTTTTCACAAGACATGAGTCATCTCATAAGGTAATGCATTGTCTCATGCATGAAGAAACTCTCCCTTCTGGTCATCCTGCATGAGTCGACTCATCACTGATTTTTCTCATTTTTCTGCTATATTGTTACATCATGGGAATCACTTATATATATTTTTGGCTTCTATTTTTTGGGATAACAAGAAAAAGTGAAAGATAGACACAAGTTCTCTCTTCATCTTAAACCTCTCATCAACCATCAACAACTACACACAATCATTTTTGTTGATCAAGTTTTTGGGTTTGTGTTGATAACGTCCAAATTGAAAGTGCAATTTCAAATTTGGGTAGAGATCTTTGTGGGTTTTTTCTTGAATAAAACCATTGGGGTTTTGTCCTCCATAATTTGGGGATTTTATCACATGTCTTTGCTTCAT
This sequence comes from Vicia sativa, assembly GCA_021764765.1. Classification (NCBI taxonomy): domain Eukaryota; kingdom Viridiplantae; phylum Streptophyta; class Magnoliopsida; order Fabales; family Fabaceae; genus Vicia; species Vicia sativa. The sequence continues at coordinate 42,918,052 of CM038796.1, read as the reverse complement.
TGAATTCAGCCAAGCTAAGGGATTGGAAAACCGGAGAATTGTGAAGAAAGATTTGGGGTCAATTTCTAGGGTTCAAAATCATTCAAGGTAGAAGGAGATTTTGTTCAAGATTTGGCATACTTGATTCACCTTGGAATCAAGGGAATAGGAGTGCAACATATAAGATTCATCAAGTGACTTTGAATTGTGGTGATTGTATCTTCTCTTACAAACGTTGCAAATTAATTTCATAATCCTAATTCTAGGTTCTAGAATTGGGGGCAGAGTAGCCCACACAAGGACGACAGGGTGAACTGCCTTAACAAATATTGTGTCCATTTTAGTTTTCCGCATTTTATTTCTATTTGCTTGAATTTGTGAGTTATCAATTTTTCTCATTCATACAAAATAATTGTAGTGACAAACTAAATTTTACAACTCATATAGCATTCATTTTAATCGCTATAATCACTACGATTTGAGTATAACCAAACCTTGTGTAGTACGTACACCAAGTGTTTGGTGAATTTACAACTCACAAATTTGCTTTATCTTCTCCGCAAATAATTGGTAATAACTTACACCTTGTTAAACTTGCTAAAGTGATTCATCATATTCAATTTTAGTTGTGATTATATTCTCATCATTTTCATCAAATTGGTTCACATATCCGATCTTTCCAATACGTAAAGTTTAGACGATTAGATTCAGGGTTGTCGCTCTCTGATAAAAACACTTTTACAAAAATCTCAAAATTTTGAAAGGTATCTATTCAACCCCCCCCCCCCTTCTAGATCCGTCACATCGTCTAATAGAGATGACCAAGTTATGATCCTTTGGAGTCATACAAGATAGATGAAGCATCAATCTAGAGGGTGGGCAATCATAGACTTCTAAAAAAATCTTTTCATCAATTAAACTTCTTGGATCCAAGAATATTCAATTGGAAGTCCTCTTAAGAATCAAATGGCTTTGAATTCACCTACAAACTTCACACAAACATCAAGATATGGTCCTAAGAAGTCCAAAACCCTAGTTTCAAGAGAGATGGCCATAGGATGGAGAATTCTTTGAATTTGATGGTATCTTTCAAGCATGAAGCATACATTAAAGATAAGAGAGCATGGTTGATGATAATAGAATTCTTCAATGAGAGACAATACTTTCAAAATCTTGAGAATTGATGAGAGAAGGCATGGAAATACACTCATAGACCTATCAGCTCGTTGTGGAACTTGTGCACCATTCACCTACAAAATTTAGAGAGCAATGTATACACATCATGGTTAGCAAAATATCAATCATCACACACAAGAAATAATCCCTTCCACAAGGTGCTTGGTGATCTCCCAAAAGGCAAAACCTACAGATAAGAGAGAGAGAGAGAGAGAGAGAGAGAGAGAGAGAAAGAGAGAGAAACAATTTGTGATCTTTGTGCAATGCAATTGTATGAAGTATGAGAGAATCTTAGGGGTAAAAATTGGGGTACAACAACTTCTTTTTTCATCCTTGCATGTAATTAAAACTAAAACTTGCTTTCTTTTTTTCTTTTGAAAACTAATACACGTAATAATGGTTTAAAACTCCTTTCTTAAAGGTAAAAGAAACCAACCAATGCAAACTCTTTTTTGCCTACAGGTGCTTTCCCTTGTGTTTAAAACCTTTTTCATAAGTAAAAAACACAAAACCCACCAAAACAAGTGAGTTGAACTATGGCGCTCTGACTTTCCCATTGCACGAAGGAATATGTAGGCATCTTTTCACGGGGCTCAATCGAGTAAAACTTTGTAAAAAATTCCTTCTTTTCCCCGTGGCATCTTGATTTCCCTTATCCAGATCTCTCAGTCGTAAGACCGTGATTTCCTCCTTTTCAGGTTTACTCGATGTTTTTCTTTCTCCTTCGTGAGATAAAAAACGTTCGATGGCGACTTCATTGATATATCCTATCAATCGATGTTCAGTCGGGTGGTTTCAGAATAGACATGGAAAAACATGCACATGAGTAAGGTATCATGCTTAATCACTTCATCGTGTCATACTTACTCTATCACCAATTCGTCAAGATACAAACACATATATTATCATATACCAAACACCTGCAATTTATTCTAGATACGAACACATATATCATCATATAAAAAGTATCATCATTCATCAATAAAATACATCAAATGAAATGTCACATAGGATGTAATGCTTCATTATAGAGTCATGCATGTGGTACCAAAACTTCATTGATGGCTTATTCATTTTCAATATCCAAAGATCCCCACTAATAGGATCGATTCTCACTTGGAACCAGATCACTTCACTGTTGCACCCAATCCACACTATGAGATTGTTGTCTTCACTATAAAATTGTCCTACCATCATCATTGGACCGAAGTCCTAATCACCATCATTGGACTGAAGTCCTAATCATCATCATTGGACCGAAGTCCTACTATGCCATGAATGCAATGATACACAACAACATAAATAATATGACCACGGCTAGTCAACATGTATCACCATTTATGAAACATCACAAGCATCATTTAAAACCTCATCACTTATACTAATATAAGTTAGACATCATCATCATATCATTATATCATCATAGGAATCAAAACAACATCATAACATCGTCATATCATCAAAGAAATTGAAACAACATCATAACATCATCATATAGATTAACAGATCGTCATATACATCACATGATCATCATTATGAACCAAGCATTTATCATAAGATGGTCATATCATCATCATACTACATTATCACAAATCATCATGGAGATACAACGCGGGGAAACTAATTCTATCTTAACAGAGGTAATAGAATTATTCTTTTTATTCTTCATTTTATTCACCTACTTCAAGTTTATTGTGTTAGCTATCTAACGCTTCGAACGGGACTTGATTCAGATTTACAATGCAAAAGTTATGACCAAAACAATTATGCAGTACAAGAACTCGTAGTCTATTACGAGTGCCCATAATGTACATTACGACTCGTAATACAGAAAATCCCGAATTTCATATTTTTTTCCAGTGGTCTGCTAAGGGCACTCGTAATACACGATATGGGTCGTAACGGAGCCCATAAATTCATGTTTTCATGTGTTTTTGTGCGTTTTTTCTTGTTTTTCAGCCTCCCAACCAACCCCAAACCCTTAGTTTTGACCTTTAATAATCTCAAAATATATCATATCATATGGTACTTGAATCAAGGGGAATTAAAACAACACAAATCATCATTCTTACCACAAATCATCATATTGTCATCATTAATTTGCCAAATCCTCATCAAACAACATCATATGATTCTACATCAATTATACATCATTGATACACTATTATTCACTACAATTCAATCATCCTTCATCAAAACAACTCTAATTCACCACTTATCAAGACCTAAGGTAAATCCTACATCTATCTATCACTTAGATCAAATATAATAATCAGATAAAAATACCTTACCTTAGTTCTTGATAATCAATCTCTTTCAAGCTCCATATGATGAATTCCTGCCCTCTTTTCTCTGTGCCCTAGACGTTTCTCCCTTTTCTATAATACTTCACTATCATACATAATGATAATATTTTTCTTCTTTTCTATTTTTACCCCTAGGACCCCTAATATGTTATTGCATCCTTGCCCTCACTTAGTCCACATTACTTTACCATTTAGCCCTTCTTGTTTCTACACCATATTTTCCTTTATTTTATTAATAATAATAATAAATATTATTATTAAATCCAATAAATCTCAAATAATTATTTAAATTCTAATTAATTATAAATTAATCAAATACTCCTCATATATCATTATTCCAACACTACTTCACAATATTCCATCACCAAACACCACGATGCATCATATAAGTCATAATAATTCCCAAATAATCTCAAATAACAATGATTATGATTTTTGGGGTGTTATATTCCTCACTCGAGACCCTGCAATCATCACAATCTGGAGTTTTAAAGTGCCAAGTGTGTGTACTTGGATGTGTCTCCAAACTACAAAGGTCACAAATGTGTAACTATAGAGGGTAAGGTCATAATCTCTAAAGATGTCGCCTTCAAAGGGAATGAATTTCCTTTTTAGTATGGATTCAAACTACATGAGTCACCGAATCCATCCACACAAACTTCTCCATCTTTACTTCCCACAAGCCTCCTTAGGAGATCTTCACATGACAATTTTCCTAGAGATACAGTTGCCTTATTACCCACACACATGTGATGTAGTGAGTTCTCAATTCCTTATAATGAGAGTACTACCTATGAACCCTTTACTCTCTCAGATTATAACCATAATCCCACATATTTACCCCTAAGGTTATAGTTCCCGACTCAATTTCACCAAACTCTAGCCCTAATGTGTCACCCAAGGCAGCCTCTCATGAACACTCCCATCATGAAATCTCATCTTCTTTATCTACATCATTTCATGACCCCCTTCTCTTATACCCATTTCCCATAATGCTCACCCTATGGTTATATGATCCAAACTTGGAATTTTCAATCCCAAAGTGTTGTTAGCTCATGCAGAACCTGTAAGAACAATAAGTGTTTCTACATCTGGCCTTGTGCTTTTAATGATAACTTTACATGTTATCTTAGAGAACAATTGTATACACTAATGGTTTCTTTCTACGGTGTAGATGCTTCTAGAATGTTCTGGCTCTAATAGCAAGACGTGTGACTTCATTAGGTTCTAAACTTAAACTCTGGAAGAAAACATGTGGCTACATGTTTTGTTGAAATCAAGGTTATGAATCTATCTTTTGCAACGTGTCTAAGAAATGTTTGTACTAGATGTTTCGATCGTGACTTTGTGGTTTAGCTTTGAAGGCCTTCTAAAGCTCTACTTCTATGTGTTACAAGTTCTGAAGATTATGAAGACAAGGTTCTGCTAAACAAGTTCTGATGATCTGAAGAAAATCAAGTTCTTACAATCAAGTGCTTAAGACTCTGAAGACAAGTTCTATGTGACAAGTTTTGAAGACTCTAAGACTTAGGTTCTAAGGCTTAAGAAAGATTCGTCTACAACAAGCTTCAATGTTCAAATATCCTAAGCATCTCAAGATATGAAGAAATTTTAAAATGGTTAACATGTGATAGTGTACAAAAGATACATAAAGTGTTTGTGACCTCTACTCTTCTAGAGTAGCGCAAGGACAATCCTTTTTGTATCTGACTGTGACTATTCTCATTTAACCATTGAGAACCAACAACTAGATTTCCAATTTACATTTCTACCCTTACAACGAATATATTTAACAAGCTATAAATTGAAGATGTGGAAGCTGAAGAAATGTAAGAAACCACACTACAACGACAAATCTATTGGATCAAATCAAGCTCAACAAAACTACACTAAAGCGTTGTGCAAACTCTGTAGAAAAATCATCTGTGTATAGTTTTGTAAATATGCAAGGAGTTTTTTCTCGTATCTTGTAGTATAATGCTTAGGTGTTTTTCATTAAACTGAAAAAGTCTGTGTAATCTTCTTTCAAGAAGCAAATCTGTAATACACTAGAAGTACTCAACTATTGTTGAATGATACCTTGAGAGACTGAGTAAAGGTCTAATCTCAATAAGACTTCTGTTGTGGCTTGAGTGATTATGAAATAAGAATCAATGAACTTATTAGGGGTGCTAATAAGGTTGATCAAACTTATTGTAGGTTGATCTGTAATCAATTTAGTTATAGTGGATTAAGTATTTGTTGAAAGAAAAATCATCCTGAGGGGTGAACTGGAGTAGCTTAGTTAACAGCGAACCAGGATAAAAATAAATGTGTCATTTATGTTTATGTTATAAGTTTACTTGATTAAGTCACTAGTGAAAAAAATTATTTTGGTGAAACCCAATTCAAACCCCCCTTTTCTTGTGCTTCTTACGCCTTCAATTTACATCAGAGCTAGGTTATGGTATTGATTGTTATCAAACACTTTACTCTATTAGATAAATATCCAGACGAGTTTTTCGATGAAGAAACACAATGGTTGAAGCCACACCGACTGTTGTTGCAACATATTCAAACAACAAAAGTTACAATGTTAAACCTCCCATCTTTGATGGAGATGAGTTTGAATACTGGAAAAATGGAGTAGAAAGTTTCTTTCTAGGTCATGATGTTAATCTTTGGGATATGGTAGTTTATCGCTAGGTACCTCCCACAGATAATACTGGAAAAGAGATAGCTATAAGATCTATGACTTATAAAAAAAAAAAGATTTTAGGAAACGTTATAAAGTAAGAACCATCTTGCTAAATGTGATTTCTTATATTAAGTATGAAGATCACAAATAGAGACTTTGCTATGTCTATATTTGACTCTCTCAAAATGACTCATCAAGGAAATAATCAAGTCAAAGAAACCAAGGTGTTGGCCTTGATTTATAAATATGAAGCTTTCAAAATGGATGATGATGAAAGTGTTGAAGTCATGTTTTCAAGATTTCAAACCTTGGTTGTAGGACTAAAATTTATGAACAAAGGCCATAAAGGTTGTAAAGAAACTTGAGAAGTCCAAAGCTCTTCAAGCGGAAGAGATTGAGGATTCAAAAGGAGATTTTGATGATGAAGAAGATGAGTTGTCTCTACTAACCATAAGGGTTAATCGTCATTGGAAAATAAATCAAGGCAACAAGTTTAGAAGTACAAGAAGGACTGGAGGTCGCTTCGATTCATCGTTTGGTCAAAGAAAGTCCAGTGGCAACAAAGTTATTTGTTATGAATATAATGAGACATGAGATTACAAGAATGATTATCCTTATCTCCAAAAGGATATACCCAATAAGATAGATTTCAAAAGAAATAGGAAAGGGCTAATGACAACATGGGATGATTCAGACTCTTTTGACTGTGACTCAAATAAAGAACAGGCTAACATGGCACTGACGACTCATATTGGTACATCCAGTGGAGTATTCCCCTCAGAAGGTGAAGTTGATTCATAAATAGAATAAATTTTCTACAAAGAGGTATTCTCTGACTTTACTCATTTTGAATTAACATTTTCCTGAGTTAAAATTTTGGAAAAAATGAGTTACTCAAGATTCAGTTCAAGGATCTCAAAAGGACCCATGAATCTGTATCTGTTGAAGTCAGTAAGCTAAAGGGAGAAATTTTTATATTTAAAGAAGAAACTTTTTATTGAAAGAAGAAATTCTTCCCTCAAAGGCACAAGAACTCTTCCAGAAGTCATTGTGAGTACTGATGATGTCATCAAGAGTTATGATGAAGCTTTCCAGAAATTTCTAGCGAAGAGCATAGGGAGAAGTGTTCTAGCTTCTATGATCTATGCTTTAAGCAGAAATGGATTTAATGGTATTGGTTATGATCCTCATGAAAAATCTAAATCTAATAAGGAAAATATACCAACTACATTATACTCTCATTTTTTGCCTGCCAGGTTTGTGCCAAAACAAGAGGGAATAGATGAAGAAAAATCTAATTCTAAATTCGATGATAATCAGTTGGATAAACTAGAAAGTTTTAATTCTTGAAAATATGATTATTCTTCTGATAAGACCAAATTTATTCACAACTTTGGTAGATCTATCAAGAATGGACCCAGGAAATTATGGGTACCAAAGGATAAGATAATATATGTTGCAAACATCCTTAGTAGTGGAATTTCAACACCTATCTTGGCAGAAGGATTCTGGATACTTGTAACACATTATGGCAAAAAGGATTATGTTCTAAAGTGTGGAACTAATCCTGGAAACATCATGGGTTTTGGAGGTGATCCAAAGCTTTAAATCACAAGCTCCGGAACAGAAGTTGTTGGGATGGCTATATCCTCTTTAAATGAAAGGAAGAGAAACAAAACTTATAAGACCAGGCTTTCTAACCTTGTAAAACTAAAAATATATTATCTCTTGTCTGTTAACAAGGAGCAGTGGACGTGGCTCAGATGTTTAAGTTATTATTAGCTTGAGAAAATTTTCTTATCTGAACTAGCTTATTAAAAGGCCTATCTTAGCTGAAGTTTACTTCAGATGATTTCTGTGAAGCATTCTCAAAAGGTCAAGTTTTCAAAAACTCTTTTAAAGAAAAGAATTTTGTTTCTTTCTCCAAACCATTGGAACTTATGTTCATTAATTTGTCTGAATTTGTGAAAATTATATCAATCAATGGAAAGAATCAAGGATTAGTTATTTTAAAACTACAGCAAATGGACTTAAGTGAATTTTTTCTAAAACTAGGGTGTGTCACATTTTTCATTCACCGCCTTCTGTATTCAAAGTGCAATTTGAGATAAAATCTCAAACATTGTCAAGTTGTTATAGCAATGCACGTATGGGCAAAGGATTTGGATACTCTTGTCTTAATCACTAAAGAAAATCTGAAAAAGTTTGATTCTAATGCTCAAAGTGGTATCATGTTATAATATTCTAAAAGCTCAAAAGGCTACATAATACATAACACTGAAACATATTTCTTGAATCAATTCATGTTAGATTTGATGATAAGCTTTATAAACAAAAAATTCAAAGCTAGATGATAAACTTACAGGTATGGATATTAGCATTTCAGAATATGAAAGTGATAGAGCTGCTGCAGAAGAACAAAAAGATCAGAAAATGTTCAATCAAAAGCTTCTATTAAACAAGCTCTATGATGAAGGTGATCTCACAAAAGACAAAACACATTAGGTCAGTACTTATATGTTTTCTGACAAACTACTTATAGATACTTTTACTAGTTAAAAGTCATCTTGACAAGAAATGTTCAAATAAAGAAGGATGTATATTCTCATTTTGAGAATATCAATCTTGGAGCAATTGAATGACTTGAGAATAGATGAAAAATATCTTGTGCGTTACTTTTATCTCTTATGACTAAATAGATAGGATAAGATATTTGGATTTCAAATTCAAAAGATTTTTACTTGCTCGACCTACCCTATTTTGTGTCATGATTAATTTTGCTCTATCGTTCCATATTTCTTTCCTTGGAAGTTGAAAAATTATTTGTTCCCCCTCTTCCAAATAAGACATTAAATGTTTTGCGTGTCTCTATTTTGATTTCTTCGAAGAAATCTAATCTTCCCATCTATTGCATATCCTCTTGTCTCTTTATATCATTTGTCATCTTCTCCAGTCCCTTCTCAAGTCTTAGTCTTTGTTATCTTTTAGTTCATCCTAAAATTCTTGTGTCAAATGGCTTTCAAGACGTTTCATGGAGATGAATACCTTATGGAAGTAATTCTTGATAAAGTTCTATTAGCATGTCAAATGACGATTTCATCAACACATGTTTTGAAAGCCATGGATGGTGAGGTTACAGTGCATTGCTATGAGGTCATATCCACCCCAACATCGTGAAAAGCATCTGGCGCTATGCATCTGTTAGAAATGATGGAAGCTACCTTAAATCGAGTATCTATGGTATCCCTTTTATAATCACTTACTCCACCATTATAAAGGAAACTAGGTGTACTCCTAAGGCTAAATCCATGGACCACGCCAGCTTTGAATACATAGATGGAAATGTATTCCCAACCATGCATGACATTTCTTGTGGGTACGAACCCAACAATACAGACATCATGAAACCTCTTTCTAAAATTTGGTTTCGATACTTGCTAACAAATCTTCACCCTGGAGGAGAAGACTTGGATATCGTGTTTCCCAAAGATAAGTGTCTACTTTTCTGCCTTCTCAACAACATCCTTGTAAATTTGTCCGTAGTTATCTTCAACCATCTAAAAGAATCAATTTTGGACTACAATTTTCTTCAAAAAATCCTTCATACCTTTTGGGTGTGTCCTGTATGAACTATTTGAAATAGTTGAAGTAATCAAAATTGTTTGAAAGGCTTGATTCTCTAGAGGAAATGCTTTGTTTGATGAGTGTTGTAATGTGTTTGAAGTCTAAGCTGATGTCGCGTTACTTAGAAATGTCTTCCTCGGGTTATGTCATATGTGTCAAAACTATGTATTCACTAGCTTATCTTTTCGTTAGCTATATATGTCAAAGAGGAAGTATCAGCATGAAATATTCTTGATGCCTTCCTACTTCTCTCAATAAATTTATGCTTACATTCCTAAGTTTTTTATTCAAACTTTAAAGAAGAATATTTGATAATGAATGTAATAATTTATAATTAATCATCATTTTGTTTAGAAGATCCCAAATGATTCTACTATGGTTTCAACTTACAAGATATCAGATATTCAAACAATTCAACTTACAATATATCTTTATGAATTGTTTGAATATTTGATATCAGAACCAAGGAACAGAAGCACGGATACATGATGCGTGGAATTATTTAATCAGGCTCAAATCAAGATTTTGATTCTTCATTCTTTTACTTATACAGATTGCTATCTGTTTGGTATTTTTTACCTTTTTTATCGCATTCTTTTACCGTTTTTGTAGAGAGCATGAGAAGTAGGGTTTTACTGTTTTCCTTGCCATGAGAAGTAGGATTATAGATGCATGATGGGGCTTCCATAGTTGGAGCATGTTCAGGAACCCCTCTGGTTTATTTAAAGACCCGTTTAGGGTGATTCTGCATTTTGTGTGCTACTTGTGTTTGGTTTGTTTAAAATCCTGTCGTGCAAATGAGGTAATTTTCATTGAGTGTTTACTTTTGTGCTCGAATAAGTCATGCGTGGTTAGGCAACCTAACATGGTACCACCAATAAATTCCTAATGATGATATGATGATAATAAAAGTCACGCAGAAAAGGATTCCCAATCAACCCCCGCATAGTTCAGTTTGTGTCAGCTCAGCTCAGGTGAAACATGATGCTTCCTTATCGAGTCAATAAAACAAGTGGAAAGATTTCCCTATTCTGACTCTCCACGCTTTGTCATGGGGTTCGCCGTGACACACTGATACTCGTACTCATATGCTCCTCACACTTGGTAATTCATATCAAGATGTGATACCTTTCTCCCATAGGAAACTCCTGGTTGACGCGGGTAATTCCATCAGTGGCTATGGTTTTCCTCCAAAAGAAGGGTTCTAGTTGACTTGGGTGATTCTCTACCTTTGAGGCTATGGGACTTCTTTCATCTTCCCCGTGCATGTGTGTATCATTTGATTGTGCATTGCATTGTTTGTGTGCTTCTACTAAAGCACTTGCTTGCCTCCTCCCTTTGTATCCCTTGGTTCTTCAACCAAGGTAGATATTAGGACACGGACTGCTCGGTTAGGATAGCTCTAGAGCCTAGACATTAGGATTGTCATCCTTTGCATGTCAACATAGGTAGAGATTCCCTTTCATCCTCGACTTAGGGCCACATTTGTATGATAACATTAGGGATAAAGCTAGATAGTTTCCCTTAGATGTTTTTTTTCTCCCTTTTTTGCATGTTAAAACTAAAAAATTTTCTTTATCAAACTCAAAACATTGTTAATAAACTCGAACCCTTTCGCAAGGTAAAAACAACTCACATCACTTCAAATCTTTTTGTCTTCAGAACTTTTTCTATGAAAACCTTTTCAATAAGGGTGTTCCTTTTCAAATCCAAAGAAAATTCCTAAGCGTGAGAGCGACCGAGTATAAGACTTACGATAAGCTGCAACGCCAAGCACGAGTTGCAATTGTGAGGATGCGGAATGGAACTTCCCATAAAAAACATTGCAACCAATCAAATTATTTTAGGAGAAATATGTAATGCTTTGATCCCTAATTGCACGAATGGGGTACGTAGGCACAAAGGTTCGCAACCGCGGCAGGCACGACTAAAAAAAAACTTTTTTTGTACATAATACTTTGCATTCATTCATTTTGCCTTAGACATAGGTTGTAAAAAGATACTCACACCTAATAGGTAGAACGTAGAAGTGGATACTGTAGAGTACTACGGGCGTGTGGGATGCTAATATCTTCCCCTCGCGTAACTGACTCCCTTATCTGATCTCTTGGTCGTAAGACTATGATTTCTCCCCCTCAAGTTTACTCGATGTTTTCCTTTTCTCTCGCGGGATAAAAAACGTTCGATGGCGACTTTATTGATATTTTCTCCGATGATTTTACCAGTAGTTTTACTTAGTTAACAGTGAACCAGGATAAAAATAACTGTCATTTATTTTTATGTTCCGACTTTACTTGGTTAACTCACCAAAAAAAGAATTATTTTGGTGAAACTCAATTCAAACCCCCTTTTTTCTTGTGTTTCTCACACCTTCAGAACTCATTTCAGTTAAACAAGCACTTTCTCAAACTCGTTGGTTTGAATCCATGAAAATTGAGTATGATTCCTTGTTGAAGAATGATACATGGACTCTTATTACTCTACCTTCTCGTAGAGAAACTATTTGGTGCAAGTGGTTCTTTAAAGTCAAAGAGAATCTTGATGGAACAATAAATAAATACAATGCAAGGCTCATGGCCAAAGGCTTTCATCAACAACATGGTTTTGATTTCCCCGAGATATTCTCAATAGTCATCAAGCATGCCGTCATTCGAGTCATTCTGACTCTAGCCATCACACTCAAATGGGAAATTCAATAGATAGACATTAATAATGCCTTTCTCAATGAAGATTTGCAAGAAAGGGTATTCGTGGATCATCCCCCATGGTTTCACACCTTTAATTCTACACTAGTGTGCAAACACAAGAAGGCAACCTATGACCTCAAGTAGGCCCCAAGTGCATGGTATAAATATTACACAATGCTCTACTTTAATTTGGCTTTGTGTCCAGTCGATGTGACCCTTCTCTCTTTGTCTATAATCATTATGAGGTCACATTATATGCCCTAGTTTATGTGGATGATATTCTTGTCACTGGATCCTTCCCTAAAATCATCCACGCACTCATTGATAAATTGCATGATAAGTTTTCCCTTAAGAAGTTGGGGACTCCACGATATTTTTTGGGCATTGATGTTCATCATCATGCACATGGTTCTCTCTTACTCACTCAAACCAAATACACCAGAGGTTTTCTTGCCATAGTGAACATGGTTGAGGCAAAAGGTGTTGCTACTCCCATGTTCAGTCAATGCAAACTTAACAAGCATGTCATGTATACACTATTAGATCATCTTCTGTATCGTTCCACTATGGGGGCCTTGCAACATGTCACTTTCACTCGACTAGACATTGCTTTCTTGGTCAATAAGGCATGTCAATTTACGACATCTCCTTTGGAATCGCACTAGTTTGTTGCCAAATGAAATTTGTGTTGCTTGATTGGCACGACTTCGTATGATCTTCGTCTTGCTCCAGTCATGGATCTTAACCGTTTGTATCTGCGAGCCTATAGTGACTCAAATTGAGCTAGTGATTCTGATGACAAGCGATCCACATCAAGATCATGTATCCTCTTGGGACCAAACTGCATGGAGTTCCAAAAAGCATGTATTGGTGATACGATCAAGCATTGAAGCTGAATATCGTGTTTTGGCTCACGCCACCACTAAACTCCTCTGGCTTCAATCTCTCATATCTGAGCTCAGAATCAAACATGGCATTCTCACTCTTCACTACGATAAAATTAGTGCAACCATGCTTGCTCACAATCCTGTGCTCCATGTTCGAACCAAACACATTGAGTTGGACATAATGTTTTGCGAACGAAGATGGTTCCAAATCAACTCTAAATTCAATATGTTACATCATACACGCAACCATGCAACTACCTAATGCTCTCATTAAGCCACTTCCTACTTCCATGTTTTCTTCTTTTCGTGACAAACTCAAAAATATTCTTTCGATCCCCATGAGTTTGAGAAGGCGTATTAGAGAAATTTCACATGAGAAATTTGCATAACCATGATAAGCCTTAGTGTAGAGTAGCCTTTCCATAAGTTGTTAGAATAATACAAGTATATAAAGAGATCACAAAGTCTCTTAGATAAATAATGAAGCATGCAAGCAAAGCTTGCTTAGAAACCATTCACTCTTCATTCTAACAAATCCCAACAAAATTTGTTATTATTTTATGTGTTTATATGTGACATCTTCTTAATATATAAATAAACAAACTCATTTCTTTATGTAAAATGATAAACTTTGTTCAAAGCAACTAATAAAAAATGAAAATTATATTTATTTAAAAAAAGTATAAATATAATAATTTAACTTATATTTTTTTAAAATAAAATACTTATAAAGATATAAAAGTAATTCTAATTGGTTATTAATTATAAAAAAGATGAAAGAGGATAAATTAAATGTAATTAACATTTAATTTTATCTTAAAAAAGATAAATGTTGATTTTTTATATTTTCTAAAATATAAAAAAATTCTCTTATATTTTACAATAAAAAGAAAAATATTTACTTTTGACATGTGCGACAATAATTATCAATAACACAGCGACATTTAATAAGTTGTTACATTTAGCAAGTGCATCCAAACAAAAACATCAATAGGTTGATTCTAAAGCACATGAATAATTGATTTTTTTTCTTCATTTTCTAACAAATGAACAGTATAGATCTCCACTACCTCACTTATGAATCATCTTATTGGTGGAGAATCTCTTAGGAACAATTTTCTAATATACTATGAACTTTTTCCAAGACTTTCAAGTTTCAAACAAATATCATACAAAATCAAAAGTAATAGTAAAAAAGAGGCAAAACAACTTATAAGCTCTGAAATAGTAAAAAAAATTAAAAATACAAACAAACAAAAAATCATCGAAAAAATGCTTCCAAAAATATATTGTAATAGTAAATACACTAGGGCTAAAGCTATTTGGATTCGTTTCAACATACCCAAGCACAAATTCATTTCATGGTTGGCTATTCAAAATAGGATAAAGACTAGGGTTAGACTCAAGAGAATGAGAGTTATTTGTAATATAGACTCTCTTTTGTGTGGCACTCAAGATGAATCAATTCACCACATTTTCTTTGATTATTCAAATATTAAAAAATATATCATCCAATGAGTTTTTCCAAAAATATATTTTAATATAAAATATGTTATTACATTTAAATGACTAGTTTATATAAGCAATTTATTAATAAAAATGTCTTAATTTAATGTGAGACATCATGTCTCTGTTGGACTCTTGTGCTAACTGCTATGTCTATTTGAATATCACTTCAACATTTAATTTTAAATTGTAAAGAAAATTATAATATTTGAGTTGCAATATTTTAAATTGCATACTAAAAAATAATTCAATATGTTAAAGAAAAAATGATTTTGGAGTTGCAATAATTTGTTACACACTTGTAATATATAATTGATTATACTTGATAGCTAATTTATAGTCTTTGTCAACTCAAATTAATTACAAATTTATCTTAACGGATTACAGGTTCGACAATATGACTTTGGTTTTTAGATTGATGTTTTTTAATCCAACAATTATATATATAACATGATAATTTATCTCTCTCTCTAATTCTCTTATCTTTCATTATTTCGTTTTCACATATTTGGACTCTTAATTATTTATCGATCTTGTGATTGGATGTTCCAATATTTAATATCCAGAATCTGATGATGATAGAAATATTTAATATGCAACATAATTCTTATCTCTAAAGATAAAGTCTCTATAACCTACCTCTCCTTAATACGAAGAATTATGACCAAAAAAATTTTCTAAATTCAAGAATGAATTTATGAAAAAATTCGAAATAAGTGATATTGATATCATAACATATTTTTTAACATAGAATTTCACTTATCAAAAAGGAGACTGCTTAAATATAATTTCAAAATACACTAATCTTTTCTGAAAAAACTCTCATTTTCAGAGGTGGGTAGAGAGATTCATTTTATGTTCTACTATCAATTTCAATATGTTGATAATGTATAGCAAAATAGTCCATTTTAATTGGATGTTAATCTAAAGTTGACTCTGTTTGTACTTAAATCCTCTTTAACATAGTGTCATTTTCATGATAAAGGATCTCCAAGTAATAATGAAACATCTTTACTTTATTGAAATGGGACAACCATAGTCAATGCCTAAAAACTTTTCTCCCATTTGCTTTGAAAGTTTATAGTGCTTTACTCACTGATCATATTTTAAAAAATATTTTTATAACTTTTCCTGCTCATACATGCATCATGCATGTAACTTTATCCATCTTTCCTAGGTTTTGCCGACTATATGTTATCCATTTATTTTATACATGACGAAAAGTTATAATCTACTGATGTAAGCATTTTAATTTCTACCAAATTCATCAATCTACTGATGTAAGCATTTTAATTTCTATCTGCCAAATTCATCAATTACTCAATTAAGCACCTTGGAAAGATAAATGGATAATATTAATGGACCTATTTTTGCGCACATAACATTAAGGTTTTGCCGACGGCCACAATTTCTATACTATGATATGTCCAATAAGATAGTGATTCTTCCTCTAACACTCAAAGACAATGTTATAGAAATTGTACCAAATCAAACTATCCAACTATTTTTTTCAAAAAAGAGTAATCTTAAAATTTTAATTCAATTAAAACATACTCCCTCCTCCGTTTATAATTGACCAATCACACAATTTCACATATATCGAAAAAACTAAAGAAAAGTAAAAAAAATATATATTTTTACTATAATACTCCTAATCATGTATTATAAATGATAAAAGTTCAATTAATTAGAAATTAAAATTATAAAAAGTTATATTAAAAATTGAAATGAGTCATTCATTTTTTAACATCATTTTATTTTAAATGGATCACTCATTGTGGAACGGATATCAGTCG
The DNA here is from genome assembly GCA_021764765.1 of Vicia sativa. Classification (NCBI taxonomy): domain Eukaryota; kingdom Viridiplantae; phylum Streptophyta; class Magnoliopsida; order Fabales; family Fabaceae; genus Vicia; species Vicia sativa. The sequence goes on along the minus strand of CM038796.1, from coordinate 42,901,414 downwards.
GTTCAATCAATTGAATTGAAAATCGAAACCCTTATTAGTTTGTTTGAATCTAAAAATCGACATGCAGAAGAACCGAAATTTAAATCAGAAAATCGATTTAAAATCGATTAAAAACTCAAAAAAAAAACCAATAGTTTATGCGACTTTTACAATCGGGTCGAATTTTACTTTTGATTTATGAAAAATATGATAAAAAAATTTATTTTGAATCAAAATATTTCAATTGAATTTTTTTTCTTTCTTCAATCACTCTAACACACATTATGATAAAAAATTTAAAAGAAAAATTATTTTAAATTATTTTATTATTCTCTATTCATTTGATTAATAAAAAGTAAATTTTATATAATAATAAATAGTGGATAAATATTATAAAATATATTTTAACATATAAAAAATATCAGGCGTTTTCATGAACGAACAATTGATTAAATTATTAAATTATTAATTATTATTATTATTATTATTATTATTATTATTATTATATTCAAATAATTTTTTAAAATTTATCTATCTAATCTATCAAAAATATACAATAATCTATTAAAAATATACAAGACAATACAAATATTTTAAAAAAATTAATATTAATTATTAAAAAATTATCAATAAATTATTCTATTATTTAAAAAATATAATTATTTTTATGTTATATTATTTTTATATATAATAAAATATATTTATTTATATATAATTGGTTCAACCTGGATTCAACTTTGATCAAATCTTAAAATTTTGAATTCATAGTTACACTAATACGATATCCAATCCGATTTTAATTAATTTGATTATCACATTCACATGTTTATCTAGTTGAATAACGATTGAAATATAACTTTTTCATAGTTCAATTTTAATTATATTACATTACAATTTATTTTAATTAAATAGAACCTGAACTTTTATTCAATATATTTACTTCTTTTTCTTTGAGATTCAATGATATTAATTAACAATAAATTTACTATATAATTGTGCTCGTGAAATACAATGAGAGTGACTTTGTTGACAAAGATGTTACAAAAGGGTATTCTTAGAATGGCTTTGAGACTATACATTATTCCCCAATCCCCAATCCAACAGGCTGTGAACTTTATTGTCACTCCTTTGAGCCGAGTAATGAGAGAAACACGATTTTCTAACTTTCCAACGAGTACGTGACATAGGAGAGAATCGATTCTTTCTCAAATTGTAAAGAGACAACTTTTTTTCTATTGGTATGATCTAAACCGACTTCTCTTTGATATTTCATGTTATTGGAGATAGTTAAAAATACATATTTTGAAAAAAATCGCACATCCCATACTTTTGCGAAAAAATAGAGAATCTAAGACGATATACATATGATTTATGTTTGTGAATTTCTTAAACTTCATACTTTTTTTGTAGGTATTAAATAAAATTTTAAAGATATCTTTAAAAATCATAAATATATTTTTGATGTGTAGCGTTTTTAAATTGTATTTACAAAAAATTGAAAATATATTTTTGGTACAAACTAAAAATATATTTTTGATTTTCAATATAAATAAAATAGTTGCTACAACAACATAAAATGGTATGAGTTACTTGAGGTGTATGCACTTTTCTTTGTTAAAAATCGAAAGTGCATTTCTGATTCGTATCGGAAATGTATTTTCAGTTTTATTTTTTTTATTTTTTAAAGAATGTATCTCAAAATGATAAATTATAAATCTATAGGGTGTGAACCGGAACTATATTTCCGATTTTCTGAGGGTATTTTCGAAATTGTATAGAGTATTTTTCACCCTAAAGAGTGGAATAAAAAATTTACTTTATGTTTTTCAAAATCTTAATTTAATTTTATAAAAGAAAAAAAAGTCCAAATTAATATATATTATTCAAATTTTATGTTACAAGAAACACTTTACATTTATATTTTTTTTTATTCTTTATATTTTTGTGTTAGAGTGTTGTAAGATATAGTTAAACATTTATTTTTGAGGACGTGTACCGAGACCTAAGAATGATTGAGGATATTGTTTGAATATTCTCGAGTAGTTATTGTGTTTCTCTTTTTCTCTATGCATTTGTTTTACCTAACAATTATGTATGAGTAACACACATTGTGAAAGGGATGCCAGATACTCACCAATAATTTTAAAATTGTCAGTGATGATGTGATGTTTTTCTCTCGAGTGAAGGACTGAATCACTTGCATCAAAAGTCCTTCTCATATGGTGGTGGATAGAAGACATATCTGATTGAAAAAGTGTGAACAATGATACAAATATATATGGATGAAAGAGCTTCTGCTTGAATAAGAACATTACGGATAGAATAACATTAGAAAAAGTGTTGAAAAAAACAAGTGTAAGTTGGAAGTGTTCAAAAATAAAGTGTGAGAAAATCTCACATTAAATAGAAAAATTAACACGTAAATATTTATTAATTAGAGAATTCACACACCTATCACTTTAAAATTTAAATAAATAAATGATATACCTCTCACAAAATATCACAAAATATTGTTCATAAAAACAATCCCAACAAAAATTGAACAAACCTGACTCCTATCCGAAACGCACGCTCACTTGAGTCTTTTACTTTCACTACTTTGTTATAGGCTAATAAAATTAACCTATTCTAATAATTATCAAATTAATTTGTGAGTATATTTTCAAAATGTTGTATATGAAATTCATTCGTAAATTTTGTTAAGGATAGAGTACTCTCTAGAAAAGGCTAACAAACATCTTCTAGTTATTCTGACAACACCACTTACACATCACTATCAAAAAGTAACATGACATTAAGTGGTAGTAAGCAAGTCAGCACCTGAATATGGTCCATTTTTCACATAATGGATATCAAAGTTCAAAATTTCCAACATTTTTTGTGATATACATAGGTATGAATAAACATATGTGAAATTTAAGACAAACTTTGGTCTTTGACAAAAATGGAATCTTGTGATGAGTAAAAAGCAGGGCAATAAAAAAGTGAGAAAGTTCTAGGTTGTGTTGTGGCTATAAGAGAAATAATGTGTGTCTATAATTCAATGACTCAAGGGTAGGAAATTATTAGAGTTTTGGTAGGGACATTTGAATCCTTTTTACAATATCAGAAAAAAAACTGGTGTGACAAAAAGTTACTTGGTGGTGTGATCAATATCAGAAATTTTGATTTGCTATAAGCAATCAAAATTTGAAATATATGGCTTTGAAATTTGAAGGGGAGAGGGGGGCAAAAACACATATTTGGGTTGTCAATTTATAGGTTGGTTATATGTCAATTTATATAAGTTAGTGTGAGATCTTTAGGGGAAAGGTTTGGGTGACTTTGGATTATGGTGATTTTGTAACTTTCACCCCTATCTCTCTCTAAAACAATCATTCTCTCTCTAAAATATTATATTTTAATAATTCATTGTTCTATTAAATTGTCCAAAGTTACAAAGTTATGGAATAGTAAAGTCATGGGAAAAGTCTCATTAATGATAATTTGGAGAAGGAAACACTCATTTTGATATGTTTTTGGAAATTAAGAGTGTGTTTGTTTGATGAATACAAAAGTTATTTTTAGAAATATGACATTGAAACTCACACATTCTTTTGTTTGTTTTAAGTTTTAATAAATAATTTTTTTGTATTTTTTATTTCTTGAAATTTAATTTTTTCATTAACTTTTTTATTTTTATTCTCATGTCAAATAATGAGAATCTTATATTCTCATAGAAATATAAAATAACTATCTATAACTTTTCATATTCATATTATTTTAATATATTTATTTTAAATTTTTAATTTTTAAAATTTAATTAAAATAAAATTTTAAAAATATTCTTTAGAACTACATTTATTTGCCAAACACATTGATAGGAATAAAGTTCCTGACAATAATATTTCTTGAAATAATATTTTTGAGAATATAATTTTAATCCGTCAAACAAATACACCTTAAAAAAATTGTTGTGCGGTTCGATATTAATCTGATTTAAAATTTTGATTTGATTTGATTTTAGATGATTAATTTATATTTTTTAATCTAACTCGATCTGAACATTTTAAACTGTTTATTGAATTAGTTTTTAAATATTTAAATTATAATTTTTTATTGTATTTTTTATTAATATAAATATTATAAAATTATTATAAAACAATAAATTTAAAATAGTTTATAATTTATAATATATTAATGAGAACTATATTTGAAACAAATGAATTATTAAAAATAAATACATAAATTAAACTAACTAATAATATTAAAATTAATTAAATACCAACAAATAATAAAATAAAATAATATATTAAAATATATATACTATTTTTCAAATTTTATATGTTATTTTATATAAAGTTTTTTAAACTCTATTACACTTTATTAAGTTTGATGTGAGGTAATGAAATGGTGATCAATAGACTTTGATATATTTGAGATCTTCTAAATATTAAATGTCTCTACTTTTTTCATCAATAAATAATAAATAAAGTAATATTAATAATTTTTAAGAAACTCACACTAAATCTAGAATAACTTTAATAGAGAGGCTATCTAATAGTAGGCAGTATTAATAGTAATGTCCTAATGTGATACTGTTCGTGTTATTCTCATATGCTTTAGGAGGATCTGATCCACTTTATTTTCGATCTTGAGATGGTGATGTATAATCAAAATATGGAAACTAATTGCTGTGAATTTTGAAAGTGGAATTTGTTTCTTTCTCAAACAAATTATCAATGTCAAGAACAGGGAAATTTCTTTAGGTACACTTGAATTATTAAGATAAATATTTTATATTTTATGCATCATCAACGTGGGGCTTTGATCCTTCCCATTCACAAAATAAAATTACATGAGTAGTGTGATGTTTAGGGCTGTTTTTGGTCTTGAATATTCGAGATCCAGTCGAGAATTAGATCGGTAAAATTTATCTATTGGAGCGATCGAAATATGGTATGATTTGGAAATGGATAAATTTTTAATTCAATTCTCGATTAAAGAACTGACCCAAGTATATAATACTATTTTTATTTCACTTTCTCCCTTTTCTCCCTTCATTAGTCATTCTCGCCATGTCTCTTCTTCCTTCTTCGCCTCTGACGACCTCCTATTCCCCTCCCTCTTTCCGTTCAAGCCAAATACTTTAAATTGTTGAGTGTTACTGATTATATGTGTTCTTGAATAGTGATTCGTGAGTGTTGTAATATTATCTGTTAGAGACTTAGAGTGAATCGTTCAAGGCTTTTATCTTGTAATGTATTCCATTTATCTTGTTTTTTATTTTTATTATAATGTTCTTTATCTTTACCATGTTTGCCTGTTTGATTTGATGAATCATTCTTTGCCTTGTTTCCATTTTGACCTAACTTTTTGACCTAAAAGATTATGTTACATGTCCTGACCTAAATATGTTTTGATTGTTAGGAGTTTGTAAATGCATGTTACAATTTTGACCTAAGTTTTGTATTTCCCATTTGATTAACAATAATAAAAGGCTTTACACTTCTGTTGCTGAGTTTTGTTCTTAATAAAGGTTCAACTAGGGTTTTGAATAAGTGTTTGTCTTCTACTCTTAATAAAGAGTAGGGCTTTTGTTGCTCAGTTTTGTTCGTATTTCTTATTACATTATTGTTTGATTGATTGTATTTTCTTCTATGTCTTTTCAAGATTCCTCATTGACTCCAACAATAGATGCTCTTATTGATATTAATATGTTGCTTGAATGGATTGGGGAAGAGGAGACAATGGATGGAGGTAACATAGAAATTGGTGAGATGATTGATTTAGAGCTTCCAGTTCTAACTGAGAACACTACAAACAATACTACTACTGAAAATAATACTACTACTCAAAATACTACCACTATTGATGGATCAACCCCTCTAGGTGGCTAAGATCGGAGTTCTCAGAGTCAGAGAAATCCCTTTGATAAGGCTCCTCGTCTCAAAAAATCTATTGTTCATACTGAAATGATACTTATTAAACAGTCGGATGGCATTAAGAAGTGGAAGTGTAGATAGTGTGGTAAGCTTTACACTTATGATTCGAAGTGGAAAATTTCTTTTAATTGTAAGAAACATCTGGAAGCTCGTATTTAGAGAAAGTTGAGGTTGAAAGGTAATAATGACAAAGAGGTTGAACGGTCTAGGTTAAATATAGGTGGTAGTTCGTGATCTAAGGTATGTACATTAACTAAGTTGCCATTGCATTGTACATTAGGTAGCTTGATATGTTTCCTTGTGATTCAATTTTGCCTGTGATGATTTTTGTTTGATATGAATGATATATATCTGAGGCCAACTCTATAGGATCTACTTCATATATGTTCCCTTGTGATTCAATTTAGCCCATGATGATTTCTGTTTGATATGAATGATATATATCTGAGGCCAACTCTGTAGGATCTACTTAATATGTTGCCTTGTGATTTAAGTTTTCCTATGATGATTTCTGTTTGATCTCATGTTGTTCCTTAGTGCCTATGATGATTTATGTATGACATAACATAGTATCTGAGGCCAATTCTTCTTGTGAAATGTGTTGTCGTAATGAATTATGTTTGATCAATTGAGAATTGTGTTGCCTTGTGAGTTGTGACTTAATAGTGCCTATGATTCAATTAAGTTGCCTTGTGAGTTATGATTTAATAGTGCTTGTGATGAATTTTGTTTGATCTGCTTCATTTAATTATAGCATTTGAGGCCTATTTTGTTACCTGCTTGTGAATTTAATTGTGTCTAAGGCCTATTTTGTTACCTCCTTGTGAATTTTGTGCCTGTGATGAAAATTAATTATTAGGCCAAATATGCCGCCTTGTGAATTATTCTAAGGCCAAAATAAGATAAAAAATGTAAAAGCGTGGGATAGTTGGATTCAAACTGGTGACCTCATACTTGCAAGCCTTATCTCTTTACCGATTGTGTTGTCTCATTTATTCAAAATAAGAAAGCGCTTGAAAACATATGAAGGTCCAACAAATATTTGTTATTTAAAAAATACAAATAATTTAAAGTAAACTATTATATATTTTTTTAAATAAGCAAAACAAATTACTGTTAAAATATTAGTAAAATTAAACTAAAATTTTTATAAAGCTCAAGTTTAAAAATAATTTTATTGCTAGAAATAAGACGAATAAATTTGTGGTATGACAGGGTGAGATGTACTTGTTCTCTTGTGGATGTGGTGAGCCTTCGGCATTTGAAACATATTCTTTCACATCACAAGCATTCTTCTCGACATTATTGTCCTCGCCTTTAATATAATAATCTGCCCTTATGACCATATTTCCCAATGAAGATGTTGGTATTTGCACAAGGAATCTTTGAAGTGACCTACTTGGAGACCATCTTGAAGCTCTCGTAAAAACATTCTTGGTTCGGGTTGACGACTTTTATAGTGACCTTATTGAAATGGGTGAGGTATTACCTCAGTGACTATGAGGGGCCTTTCTGAATGTTAAACAAACTTGTGGTGGATATATTTCTATGTCTACTTGCAGAAAATTTGTGCACAAGTTTATTCACTAGATCCTGGTAGTTAGGATGGAATCTTAGGTTAGGCCCATTACCGTCACGCTGAGATGCATCCTTGAAAGTGTCAGATAAAATCTTGTATTTCAAGGAATCTGAAACTCCAATGATGGCCTTCTACGTGTTGATGGAGATGACATGCTTGTAAGGGGTCGTTACAGCCATTGAAATTTGCCAAGGAGAGGGGATTGAAACCTTCGGAAAATAGGTGTTTCCCATATCTCATCTAAGCAGGGTTGGTATCCATTATTTTTGTCTCCTTTGTGGAGGTAGCCTTTTGGTGGTGTTCTTACAGGAAAAACTATATATATGATTTTAAGGGATTCGGAGGCTCATACAGGATGTATGGCCTCCAAGCTATGGGTCTAGCTTACCCCGCAGTTGGGAGCCCTTAGAGATAAAGTATTTGACCCCTCTTGAGCGTGTGGCTAAGAGAGGTAATGAGAGAATGATCCTTTTCCATGGCCCTGAGGCCTCTTTTTATAGCATGGCCATCATCAATGACCATAATGATGTAACCGTCCATTAATACTTGAAACCGCTACTTAATGAATCGTAACGTCCGTAACCGACCCATAAATAGCGTAACGGAAGCTAGTCCGACCTCGGGGTTTCGCCGAGGAGCTCACCGGTTACCGACTATAGGATTCCTCCTGGGGCTGACCCGTTCTCCTGTCCCAATTCCGGGTATCAGGCCGGATAAGGGTCTCACACCACAGTCAGAGATCCATCCGGATGTCTACAAACCTCCTCCGGTCTTATATCTCGGCTGGGAAATTTATGCATGATCATAAGCCCCCCGAGCATATGGTTTCTAGACCTTGAAGCCTTATGCTCGATTTAATAGAAACATAAACTTTGACCCAGGCCGGACCTCCAATACCCACCTGTATCTTAGTGCGAATTTGCACGGTGGTTTACCATTCTTCGCTTTTGAGGTTTTTAACGTAGCTCACGTTCTTTGGAATCGACACTCGACAACCCAAACTTAACGCTCGTTTTAGCGGTGGATCCCAGGACGCATAGCCGGGATAAAAAATTCCTTTCGACCTCACATCTCAGCTCGGAGTAGTAAGTCATATAGACAGACTAGCCCCCGAGTATCTTGAGTTAAGGCTTTGGTGAAATGTTTTGTGGAATCAATTAAGGTCCTTCGCCTTATATGCAGGTACAAACGAGCTTTTAAGGTTGCTCGTGAGCGATTTTATGTTATGCTACTAGCCCCCAGCCATGGGCGTAGCAAACAACTACGATGGCTTGGGCGAGTACATAACAATTTGTTCACAGCGCCAATGTATTCCTATCTTCATCGCTGAATCGATACTCCAGTTTAACCTAAACATAACGCTCGTCCTTAATTCGAGCTGGGCTCAGAATTTTGTCGGGCTATTGGTAGTAAGACTTAGCTTAACTAGAACAGCCCCAGTCGCATGATGCATCAAGCGGCTATCTTGGCTTTTCAAGCACATAACAACATTCATGACACCACTTTTTTACCGCTTTAGCGTTGGATCTGAGCCCGTCGGGTTGGCTGAATTTAGAGGTTCAACGCCACTAAGTTGATCCGAGATAGGACCATAGCTCGTGTGACGAATCCCGGGTTTCAATGCCACTAAGAGTTGATCCGAGACGGAATCAGAGCTCTTGGTAGCTCACGAGGCTTCAACGCCACTAAGAGTTGATCCGAGATAGGACCGAGCTCGTGACTTGGAAATTATAGGTATAACCGCCACTAGGAGTTGATCAGGCGGAATCATAGTCCGAGCGAGGTTTGAAACCTTTTGAAGATTGTTCGAGTAGGAACAAAGTTTTGAAGGTTGTCCGGTAGGAGAGCCTTTGAGGTTCGAGCCTCTTTAGGGATGATCCGAGATTGAGCCCAACCGAGGTTGACCAAAGGTTGAGCCTCTTGGGGTTGGCCAGGGGTTGAGCCTCTTTCGAGGTTGACCAAGGAGTATTCCGCATAGGAGCGAGCCTTTCCGTGGTGAAGGCGATCATAGACCGAGCTTAGCGATCGTCGCCAATGGGTTCGAGCCTCAGCGAGGTTGACCAAGGAGTATTCCGCATAGGAGCGAGCCTTTCCGTGGTGAAAGGCGATCATAGACCGAGCTTAGCGATCGTCGCCAATGGGTTCGAGCCTCAAGCGAGGTTGACCAAGGAGTATTCCTCATGGGAGCAGAGCCTTTCCGTGGTGAAGGCGATCATAGACCGAGCTTAGCGATCGTCGCCAATGGGTTCGAGCCTCGGCGAGGTTGACCAAGGAGTATTCCTCATGGGAGCAGCCTTTCGTGGTGAAAGACGATCATAGACCGAGCTTAGCAGTACGTCGCCAATGCTTTTGATTCCCGCCATATCCGAGTCTTGAGGTGCGGCGCACTTTTATCCGTTACATCCTATTTTGGTTTTTACAAACTAGGATAAAGATGCCTCTTCACCCACACAGGAGAGTAAGACGACACTTTTACATAATGGTATTTTAAACAATATTGTAATCTTTTACAAAATTCAATCTACCCGGCTTTTTTCGCTGTCTTCTCTTCTGCCATTCTTGATCGGGATGGTTATATGAGCCCCCCAAGCGCTTAGTCTTTGTTGAAAAAGAAGAAGTGCTTTGATACCAAGCCATCCCTATCAAGGAGGACTCAGCTTTGTCGTTTTGCTCCTCGAGTACTTACGCTGGGTACTTTGCTTATATTCTACATATTATCCGGATCCTTTCTTATTTTGATACTAATAAAAATAGAATGCCTCTCGCCCACGTAGGGGATAAGGACGACACCTTTATCTATGAATGCGAATTTTTACAAACAACATAGACATTAACTCGCCTTTACACAATAACAATATGAACAATTTTTTGAAGTATAAACTTGTAATCTATCCGGCTTCTTATGTTTCTTCGTCTTCTATGATTCTCGATCTGAGTATCTCGATTTTTGTCAGAAATTTTGAAATTAAGAAATCAACTCTTCCAAGAATAGTTCGATCATTCATCTTGACACATGCAATCAATTAGCATGTTGTACTTCATCATATTCTAGTCTTCTAAGCATCGACTATTAGACTATCCTTCTTTCTGCCGATTATGTTATTTGGTCAGGTGATAAAAATAATGAATCAAAACATGAATTTAGTTATGAATCAATGTGTTACTTCTAACGTTACACATTCTTATCAAAATAATACTAAGCCATAATTTCTATTATTATTCCATTTTGAAATAAGCTAGGATGTAGTATGAGTTTATATAGCAACTATATTTCCTTCTCTTTAAAGGAGCCATGTACAGCCTGATATCATGGAAAACTTCTTTAAAGAAAGGACACATTGTTTCTGCTATAATCCTGAGAGATAAAGTAGCTTATCTCACAAAAAGGCCTTTTCTCACCAAATGGTGTTAGCTACGCGGATCAAGGGCTGCTATAATGCCTCATCTTAAATTGTTTCTAAAGATAAAACTATGTAAATCCAAAATTAAATACTTCAAAACAGTTCCTAGTTTGAACATGATCATGTTTAAATTAAATCTCAGATAACATGATTATAAGAATATCACCGTAGCTAATTGAAAGATGCAATAGGAAAAGTGACTTATCTTTTTACTGTGGCTTTGATGTAATCCGGCGTTGATTGTATCCGACCTGAAGTTTCATTTGTGCATCTGATTGTTACATCGATTATCACGACTCTGTCACATCAGTGTTGATACGGGTAGCAGCCCCTGCCATTTTCTAAACTAATCTTCTAGATGTAAACTTGTGTTTATCATGGAATTCTGCGTCGTGACGACAACAACTATCTGGACCGGGATTCCTCCTCTAAGTTGAGTCTAATTGCCTGACTCGAGTTCTCGGCGGACGCTCGTTTCAAAGATAAAATAAGCATTTAGATGAAGTTATATCCAAACCACAGAATGTTACCTTCCAAAATTATCCAAACCATTCACGTTTTTGCTTCCTACTGTCTAGGAAAAATCATCCTATAACTTTAAACTTTCTACAGGTGTTTGTTTGGACTTGCATTTAAACATTAGAGTAAAACACAAGTGAAAGCACCGACATAAACATCAAACATATCCATCATCGGATGACAATAATATGTAGTGGTTAGCAAGTAAAACCAATCCAAATCACTCATCTTTCTGTTTAGTTGATTTGTTGCTGCATCTGATCAATCCCTTCAAACAGCTGCATCATCTTGTGGCATTGATGGATGCGTAAGCTTGCCCCTTTGACTTCGATCATGCTACAAGTTAGCACTCAAACGAACATTATTATGCACTAACAACATTATGATCTCGGACGCTGGATTTGTCGACACTCTCTTCTGCAAGCATAGAGCAATCTAATACTAACAGTTGGACTCTGTGTATAAGTTATTGCTTCCAATATACATAGGCAGCACTTTGTAAGCACCAATGTGTGCTGTTTGAGGATTTTATGCATTACAGGCGTACGTGACTATCCTGTATCCGTGACGAACCCATCTCCAACATCTTCAATGAGATGTACGTCGCATCTATGCACTGTCGGCATCTGTCATGCAAAGAGGGATTAACTTCTTTTTCACAACAAAGTCAAAAGCAAGGATATGCTAGTACAAAGATTACAATACATGCGTTTTAACATGTCTAACGATAGACAATAAACAATTAAAGTAAAACTTCCAAACCACTTAGCTTTTGATTGTCGGACTACTCGGACAGTCGAGTTATGATTGAATATGAGGAGGACCATGCAGCCCCCTTGCGAATTTCGTAACGGTCGAATACATGTATTTCGCAACAACTTTCTAAAGACCTCTGGTTTTGACATCAGCAACAAGCCATCCATTCTTGACCTCTGTAACTTTTCTTTGGCAGTTTTGCTTGTTGTTGCCTTGAGATGCTGAATAGATAATCACGCTGTAACCGTCATCCCCCAGGCTTGAGCTTTCTTATCTTATTGCCAGCTTAACCTTGATCCGAGGTCTTCCCCGAAAGGTCCTTGCCGACGACGAAGAACATATTCAACAACACAACCGGAGATCCCAGTTATTATAAACTGCAAAATCTATCAACGTCGAGGTCGGTGTTGCCATCTTCTGAAAATGTGTTTACACATGACCAACTACAAAAGCAGAACTACACGGTGCTATATGATTAGTATACACCTGCAGTATTTCATAGATGCAAAATATTGAATAGAAAAAGCATGCTACTTATCTCTTAATGTTGGTTTCAGTAATGATACCGACTACGCCTTCCCCCTGGTTCCGCTATCCTTCTACCATATGTGTGCGTAACTAATCACTCTTATACTGAGGTGATGAAGTCACAAACTCAATCTTTACAGTAACACGAGCTTCATATGGTCGATGCACTTCATCACCAGTCTCGGCAATTGTCAAGGAGGCAGCAAACTTCACCTGTTCTTCGAACTCGTTCTAGACTTGCAGAATCCAGTTAACAACCAATCGACTCAAAGAGGCAGCACAATTCAATCAAATAAGGTGTTACACATAGTCCAGTCAGATGTATTTTGGATTCATAATTGCCAATGAAAGTTATAATTAGTAATAAAGGCATAATCACATAACAGTTGCAAATCCATTAATGTTAAGCTCCTAAACCTGATGTGTGTTACTTATCTTTCAATGGTGGAGTCAACGTATCGCGTGTTGCACTCCTATCTGTTCATGGCGGAATTCCTGTTGTATTGAAGTCCTCTCCCACGATTGTGGCCGCCGAGTGTCATTCATTCAGGTTCCGGCTTTGACACAGCTGTTCAACTCTAAAGTTGGTGCTGACAACGTGATGTCTCAATGAATCATCAGAATCATCTATAATCGTCAACTTCCCTATAATTGAGAGCACCTCTGATTGCCGGTATTCCCCTCCGACCTGCTATTCACCTTCTACATTAAGCAACCAACAAGCAATTTCCACTGTGAGCGTTTAATTCATAACCGTCGTGACAGACTATAACGGCACCGTAATGAATTGAGTTTTCACATTAATTTAAGAGGAATCGAGTCCTCCATTGCGTCAAACATTAAATGACAATAAACCGAATAGGCATTTATGAGGAATCACTTATCTGATGATTATTCAGGTCTCCGGCTTGCATCCACCCCCAGCATCGCCTCGATCAAGACGTTTTCGCCAGAAATCAGGGCCGTCGTGGATGAAGTGCTGACATAGCAAGTAGCCTCTTTGTCGAAGATGTATTTGATTCTTCAACCGATCACCATCAGACGAATCAAGATTTGACCGGATCTGACGTGCAATTCTACCTTTCCGGGCGAGACGGATACACTTTTCGCCAACGCTAAATTGACAGCCTCCGCTTCTTCTAGTCGATTCGAGCTTGAGCTCACAATGTTCGCTCTGATCAGATCGGACCATTGACAGTGATGTCTCTCCACGTGGCAACGCCGGTTTTTATATGGATATTACTTGCTCTTAGTCTCCTTCTGGAATGACTTTGGCTTCCCTTGTAAGCTCCCCGGGACGTCAACGCGACCAAGGGTAGTAGCCAACATGACATCCAATTTTTCATTGGTTTTTACAAACAGTAACGTTATCTATTATGTAAGGTGTTGTTTAAGCTAAAAGGAAATTGGTAAGACCACTGTTTCGGTGTGAATCACCTAACTAGCATATGATTGTTTAGGTAAGGTTTGTGTGGCCTAGGCAAGTTTTACCGAGGCCCCATGGTGGGCGCCAATGTTCTTACAGGAAAAACTATATATATGATTTTAAGGGATTCGGAGGCTCATACAGGATGTATGGCCTCCAAGCTATGGGTCTAGCTTACCCCGCAGTTGGGAGCCCTTAGAGATAAAGTATTTGACCCCTCTTGAGCGTGTGGCTAAGAGAGGTAATGAGAGAATGATCCTTTTCCATGGCCACGAGGCCTCTTTTTATAACATGGCCATCATCAATGACCATAATGATGTAACGTCCATTAATACTTGAAACCGCTACTTAATGAATCGTAGCGTCCGTCGACCCATAAATAGCGTAGAGCTAGTCCGACCTCGGGGTTTCGAGGAGCTCACCGATTCTGACTATAGGATTCCTCACAGGGACCTGTTCTCCTCCCAATTCCGGGTATCAGGCCGGATAAGGGTCTCACACCACAGTCCGAGATCCATCCCGGATGTCTACAAACCCTCCTCCGGTCTTATATCTCGGCTGGGAAATTTATGCATGATCAGGTGGCATTATTAAATGTTAAGGATATTGTCCTCCAAAGTTTGGTTTTAACGATGCAACTCGTCCATGACATTAGGATCGTAGATACCACCAATATCTTCTTGTGTGGGAAATTTTTCCCTCCCAACAACCATGATTAGGGATAGTTAGAGCTACGAGTGGAGACTTTGGTGAGTTTCAAAGGGTGGTGATAATGGAAGGTGTGGCCCAAGTCAGTTTTATCGTAGCCCCATAATGGGTACAATTGTACTTGTTAAAAAGTACATATACATAGCAACCCTATGCTTATAGGTTTTTTTAGAGGCTTTAATGTTTTTCGATGTTTCGACAAGCTCGTGAGGGTGAGAAACCTTGTTATAGAGGTATTTCCTATGGGGTTAGACCAAGTTCACGAGGGAGAGAAGTTATGTTACAAGGGTGTCTTTTGTGAATATTATATTATCCTCTTCAACCCTAATGGTGGGGTATTTATAGAAGCTCGTGGGCCTAAATTTGGGGATCTCCTAAGAAGTAGTAATCGTCCCACCTAGACTAGGGAACCAATTTATTACCTATTTCCTAGAGAATTATGGTAATGACATCTTTCATGTATGGTTATGGGCTGCAAATGCATAATCATTCTCGCTTCCCTTTAAGGGGTGCCATTTAGCAAGTGGAGGTGTCATACCCCAAAATTTGCCCTCCATCCACTCAAGAGATTTCATACATCTATGCTCAAAGATTCCTCAAGAGTTGGTCAGACAAACTCTCTCCTAGACAATCAACCCAAACTAGGGTTTGGTATATCTCAGGTCAAGATGGACTTCCAATATCTCCAATGGTCATCATGCCTCCTCATATGTTTCAAATATTCTCCATGTCAAGTTTCAAGCCTCACAAGTCAAGTTTCCTCAGACAATTGCTCAGATGGTTGAAAATCAGTTGTATTGGACAAAAAGTCAACTGTGGTCAACATACAGTCAAACTTCATAATTTTTGGTCAACATCATCATTTTGAAGTTACATTCATCATTTGATCAAGGGTTGATCATGATTCATCAAGAAAACTCAAGATTTGCTCAAATGACCAACTTTCTAAATTAGGGTTTCTAGGTGAAAAGTCAACTGAACTTTGATTGATCATAACTTTCTCATACTTTCTCAGAAATTTTTCCACCACCTCTTGTTTTGAAGGAAATGCAATTCTCTACAACTTCATGTCTCACAAGAATGTCCAAAAAATGCTTCATTTAAGAGGTATAGCTCAAAACATTACAGGTCATTTTCAAAGTCAACAAGAAGTCAACTTTTTGTTTTGAAGATATATTGAGCATGGAAACTCCAATTGAGATGAGACCAAAAATGTTGGTTAGAGGACTCTTATAGCTTTCCAAAAAGTCCAATAACACTCAAAAATGTGGAAAATTGAGCAAGATACACTATTCAGAAGTTGGGCAATTTTGGACAATTGCACAAAAGGACATTTTGGTCAAAATGCAAAATTTTCCAAATGGGCCTAAAATCTTTTGATCCAAACTTGTTCATGACATTATTCTTGACCCATAAATGCTTGGCCTTGGTGATTTTCTATTTTTATGATTTATCTTTGAATTTTATAACATTTAATTCAAAAATAAATTATGTAAAATATGAAAATTAAGTATTTTTTCAAAAGGAATGGATTTATATCTTCCTTGAAGTCCAAGAAAGCCCATGATTCATACCAAATTCGTGCTAGCCTTTGCATTCATGAGAAAATCAAATTTTTTCAAAGATTTGATTTATTTTTAATGGAAAATATTTGCACATTGATGGATCAATCTTTTTTCACTCCTTTTGCCATCCAAACTTTCTCTATAAATGCTCAGCAAGATCACAAGCCACAGGGACGAAACCCTAGCTCAAGCCAAACCCTTGTTCTTGCAAAAATTTTCCAAGAAACTTGAAAATTCGAGTTTTGCTTTCCAGCCCTTTCCAGCCTCTCTCAAGCACTCAAACGTGTTCTAAGGGTAAGTATGGGTAAGTTTGCATCAAAAACAATGGTCAAAGCAAGCCAAATCGTTCCATACACATTCATACATCTTTGAATTTTTCTTGAAATTGCATTTTACTATTCTGCGTGTTTCCATTGTTTCTATTGCTTTTGTTGTGTTCATAAGGTTCTATAAGACTGATCTGGGCCATCATTTCATAGCTTGCACGTAAAAATCACAGGTTGCCATGTTTAGGGTTTTTCGAGCTGTCTTCATCGAACCGGTTGATACAGGCCTTTTCAGTTGAAACTAACACCACCATCGTGTTCGCAGCCCTCGATTTAGGGGGGTAGGGTACTCTTTTCCTTTTTATCTCGCGTATTTTTCAGGTTTGGAGATTGGTGTGATCGGAGAAGACGACCGGAGCTAGGGCTCCGGCGTCGTTGACCGATTCGGACTCCGGCGTGGCTTGCGTGGCGTCATGGCGCTTTCTGATTCGTTCTCTCATCCAACGAGGACCCCACCATGCTGATCGTGCATTGACCTCACCAGGCAGCGACGCGTGTTGCTCATAGTTGCACGTTTTCATCCCTTAACACCAAACGACAGATGGCGCAGCGGTTAAGACATTCCCTGTTTCCAGATGCTCCCAAAGGACACCGGTTCGAGCCAGCCTGAGGCCTGGTTTTGCTTTTCTTTTACAACTTTGCATATTTTCATATTTTTCTTTTATTTTCAATATTTCTACATTTTATTTAATTTCTTTTCATAATTTTATTCTGCATTAAAAAAATTGTCAAAAATAAATTTTCTTTTTGCATTTATTTTCAGAAAAACCTTTATTTAATTTAATAAATTAAAAAAATATAGTTTTGCATGCATATTTATTTTTATTCATAATTTTGCATTTAAATCACTTTTAATTCATTTTTAATTATTAAATTGCATCCAAAAAATCCCAAAAATTTATTTTAGCATATTTATATTATTTCCAGCATGTAATAATTTTTTCATATAAAAATTTGCATTTTTCTAACACTTTTTCTCTTGTTCGATTCATATCGTATTTTCCGATTTCTCATTCCTTTGTAGGTTGATCCGATTCAGACGTTCTTTCTTTATCATTTTATTTTCCAATAATGTAACTGTCTATGGGATGTAATAGTTTAAATTAGGTCTTTATTTTCCGCATTTTAAATTATGTATCTGCCCCAAAGCCTTGTAATAGCGTAGGATTTACCTTTCCGCATCTTTACATTCCGCATTTTACTTTCCGCACCCTATCAATTGCTAGTAACTAGGCGTGTATGGCAAGATAATAATGAACTTAGCCCACTAATTTTCAAGGTAAAATATCTGAAATCAACACACTTCTTTCACACATGCACCCCTTAGGGTAATTCTCTCTCGTTGCCTTACGAATTCAAAATGGTCATGTCCCTCGAACGTAGAGGTATTCTAGCACCGTTGCCTTCCAAATAAATCATCATAGTCCCTTCGATACAAAGATCATAAGACCCACGATGTCGCCTCCGAATATATGATCTTGACCCTCGATTGTCGCCTACGAAAAATGATGATAGTCCCTTCAAATGTGCTAGGATACTTCCTACAAGTTGCCTTCAATGACCATCTGATGTCCCTTCGAATGTCCCGCTTACATCCAATGAATGCAGTTACCTACCAACCAATGGTATGGCTAACGCTATTCTAAAGGAACGTAGAAGTAGGAAAATGACCAATTCCGAGTGGGTAATAAGTCTTTTAGTTGCTTGCTCTAAACCAAATGCTTTTCACACCACACACTCTTTTTCAAAGTTCAAACTCTTTTCAAAACGAAACATTTCCGAACACTTTGTATACACTCCTACATGAGTCATTACAAAGTCAAAGCGAAATGCCTTTTCAAAACATTTTTGTCAAACACATAGAAAGCAATTTTAAAAGGTGATCTAGAGCAACTAAGAGCCCGTAGAATAAACTGCGGATGAAAAGGGGTGCTAATACCTTCCCTTTTCATAACCTTCTCCCGTACTCAGAATCTAAACGAAGGTCTTTTTCTGTACTTTTACCTTCCCTTAATTGGATAAAAATAAAAGTCGGTGGCGACTCTTGCTATCCGCACATTTGCGATACAAACACTAAAAAGTCAGTTCACCGTATTACAGAACTGGCGACTCTGCTGGGGAAACACCCTAAAGAGAGAATGCCTTAGGGATTTTTTAGAACACCTTTATTGCTTTCTGTTTGACTTGCTAGCTTTATCTTTAAGGGTTGCTTGGGTATTATATTTGTGGGGGATCCTACACCCAGATCCGGGTTTCCTTTTAGGTAAGTAGCAATAAATCGTCGCGACCGTTAGACGTATATCAAAACGGTCAACATGATGGCTACGTTAGCGTGACACTTTGGATGTCCTGATACTCTTCATTCCCAAGTTGAGGATAGTATTTGGCTTCTGCGTGGTGTCATCAAGCGCTAACTAAACTTTTAGAACCTTAATTGACCCATCTTAGCCATTAGAAGGTAGTGAGATGGCCGGCTTTGTTGTAGACCGAGGTTGGTTGATACTCGATGCTAAGCTCATTGAGATCAGACTTTTGGGACATTTTCGGTCGACCACTTGGTAGTCGTATTGAAATAAGCGCCTACGAGAAAGATCAATGATGTGAGATTCCTAGAACCCGGTTACTATTATAGGACAGGATGAACCAACTCAAACTTTTGGTGGGGTAATCACCTATACCTCATGCAAGCCTTAACCCTAGGCTCATTGTGTGAATTGCTTGTGTGTGCCAAACATGACATCATGACATCATTTGCATTGCATATCATTTCTAACTATTTCAAGGACCTAGGGATTCATCTTTGCTCTGTTTTGTAGGGATTATGGCTTCTAGAAAGACTATCTGAATCAACTTTATGGGTATACCTTCTCAGCTCAAAGAATTGGTTTTAGAAATTCCCGACCATGCTCAGTTCATCAAGAGATATGGTTATCTACTTGATTTGGTTATCTCCGGTTTTGAAGAAGATATGATGCATGTCTTATTTCAGTTCTTTGATCCGAAACACCATTGCTTCACATTTCCCGATTATCAGTTGGTTCCTACCTTGGAAGAATTCTCTAAGCTACTTGGGGTACCTATTCTTGACCAAATGCCATTCACCGGTTTTGAAAAGGTTCCTAAGTACGAAGACATCGTATCAGCCTTACATCTTAAGCGCTCAGACATTGAAGCCAATTGGGAAACTAGAAGTGGAGTTAAGGGTTTACTTTCCAAGTTCTTAATTAAGAAAGCCAGAGAATTCCTCAAAGTTATGAGTTTCCATACATTCGAAGACATTGTGGCCTTGCTAATCTATGGTTTGGTTCTATTCCCTAACTCGGATCAATTTATAGATGTCAACGCCATCAAGTTGTTTCTTACCCGCAATCCAGTGCCTACTTTACTTGGGGATATCCTACATTCTCTCCACACTCGTACTACTAAAAGACAAGAAACTCTCATGTGTTGCATACCGTTACTTTCTAGGTGGTTTATTTCGCACCTTCCTCCATCAGTTTTGAAGAATGAACAAAGGATGAAGTGGTCTCAAAGGTTAATGTCACTCTCTCATTCCGACATCCGTTGGAACCTTTTCTCTCAAAAGGACTTCACATTCATTGAGCGTTGTGGAGAATTCCCTAATGTACCACTCCTTGGTATAAGGGGAGGTATTACTTACAACCCTTCCTTAGCTCTACGTCAGTTTGGTTCTGCTCGAAGAGATGGTCCACATGATATGCTTCTCCAAGATATTGTGTTCGACTACAATCACGATCTCGAATCAAGCGAAGGTTCATACACGCTTGGGGCATGGTAAAGAAGACCAATACCAAGACTTTGGGGCACCTGAACTCCATTCCTTGGGAACCTTACCTCAAATGGGTACGAGCTCGAGCTCAAAACCTCATGATGCCATTCACTTTGTTCTACGGTAATTATGGAACTGTTGCTATAGGTGACGTACCCTATACCGTTCTCTATCCCGACATGCCTACTGATTTTGAAGACTTAAAGAGATCCTGGATTCAGCTCAAGGAAGAGAGGGATACCTTTGAAGCTCAGTGTTATGCAAGCGAGAAGAAAGTGTTAGAGTTGACAAATCTACTTCATGAGGAGCGAAGCATCAACGCCTACATCGGCACCAAGAGGAAGCGCCCATGGGAGACTTAGAGCTTTAGGATGTTTATGTTTTCTTTTATTGTTTTGAACTATCTCTTGTACTTAAAAAGAAAAAAGAAGAATAAAAAGAGAGCTAATAAATGTTTGCTCATTGCTTGTTTAACAAATTTAAATCTCTAAGGTCCTTGAAAATATTGCATTGCATTCGCATAAACATTGCATATCATAGTATAACATTGCATCACACGTACATTGAAGATTGGTTTTCTCATTTGCTCGCTATTTATTTTAGCAGAAATGGCTCTTGAGCATCATCAAAGATCTTGAGCTCGAGAATGCTCGGTTTGATGTTTACCGGCTTGGTCCAAGGCCAAGAAGATCTGAAGAAGCTCATCAACAGAAAGAAGAAGGTTGTTGGTCTCCTCAACATGGGCAGACGCTACAAAGGTGGTCCTAAGAGGGTCAGTCGGATAGAGCTCTCAGAAGGAAGTGTCAAGACTGAGCAAAGTAACAAAGGTGGTGGTGAAGGCAGTCAGCCTGAACTTGAGAAGAACTATGGTAATGGACAATACTCTGATGAAGATGACAAGTACAAACAACTTAAAGACCGTCTGAATACTGTGGAAAACCTGAAAATGTTCGGGCTGAATTTTGATGATCTGAGTCTCGTTCCTGATGTTGTGATTCCTCCCAAGTTCAAAGTTCCTACTTTTGCCAAATATGATGGCATGTCTTGCCCTAAGCTGCATTTGAAGTCCTATGTCCGGAAGATCAATCCCACCGATGATGAAAGTTGTGGATGCACTATTTTCAAGAGAGTTTGTCGAACTCGGTTGGAATGGTACTATCGACTAGAGAATGACCGTATCCGTACTTGGGTGACTTAGTGATGCTTTCTGACGATATGAGTACAATCTTGAATTGACACCCACTCGCATGCAACTACAAAGCGTCTATGGGTGATGAGAAGTTCAAGGAGTATGCTCAGAAGTGGAGAGATTTGGCAGGCAAAGTTCAACCACCCTTGTCCAATAGGGAGTTGGTTGATATGTTCATGGGAACACTGACAGGCCCATTCTTCAATCATCTGATTGGAAACTCTTCACCGGGTTCACCGGCGATATTGACGGCGTATTGAAGCTGGTATCAAGAGTGGAAAGATTCAGATAGAGACATCTTCAAACGCTGCGAAGAGATCTTTTGGTGCTAAGAAAGAAGCTAATGCTGTGTATGGTCAGAAAAGCCGAGCCAAGACCGACCGTGCTCAATCTGTGGGGTAGTTGTGATCTCGATCCTACATCGGCACAACCTCGGTGAAACAGCGTAACGAGCAGCAGCGAAGCAGTTCTGAAGATCAACATGCCTTTGTCGCAAGCCTTGCAACACATGTTGAAAGCGGTGATTACTTTGAGGATCCTCCTCGAATGTCAACACTTCCTCTCAAATACAATCCTAATGCTAAGTGTGCTTACCATTCCAATAGCCGGGACATAGTCGATGATTGTTGGGCTCGAAGAACAAGATTCAAGATATGATTGAAGCTAAGCGATTGAGTTTGACCCTCTGTTGAGACTCGAATGTGATCAATGCGCCTATGCGAACCATGACAAGGGTTCTAATCTTTGGTGAAGATACTTATGTCTTCAACATAGATGACTTGACCATTCCTCGATGGTATTAAGAAGAATTTGTTGCAACGGTGTCAACCAGGATGCCGAGAATTGTCGTTGGTGCCCATCGCACGATGGTTGTGCTTGGTTGAGAAGGCGTGTTCGATATGATGGATAACCGTGAGATACTATTTCGAAACCACCTATCACGTGTGAAGAAATGTCTAAGTTGAAGATTGACAATGCGAGCAATGTACCATCATGGGATACATTGGGGCAGCCAAGTGGAAAGTATGATTACATGGTGAAGTACTTGTTCACGAAAGCTACAAAATTCCTATTGAAGATGTTAAGGCGACCGGATGGGGTGACGATTTCCCAAAGACTATCTTGATGTTAACACTATAAGGATTTCCTCTGCGATCCTGTGCCTAGAGTGGCACCTCTCATTATCACTTCTCAAGGCCGGTTCCATATTCCTCGACAAGGCTATCCCTTGGAATTATGGGTGATGTTTACTATCATGGCGTCAAGCAAGATCCTCGACCATTGAAGATCTTACAGTTGAAGCTACCATTCGACATTGACAACATCACGGATCGATAAGGTGACGAACCGGAAGGGTATTCTCTCCGATATCTCTCCTCCAAAGACACCGACTCCATTCGCATTCCATATCAATCCATTCCCGGGCTAGAGGAAAGAACCAATGACTCATCCCGCTCAACCAGTACCAAAGGAAGTTCGAAGACACCTCCAAACAAGAAATGGAGAAATTCGAAGATTATCAAAAGAGTGATTACAATGTTGTGGAGCAGTTAGGACAGACTCCGTCCAAGATCTCCATGCTTGCTCTGCTCTTGTGCTCCGAGGCTCATGCTAATGCCTTGGTGAAGTTTGAAGAATGCTCATGTTCATGAGACACTACTCTTGACCAGTTTGAAGTTTGTATTGCTAGCTGGCTGCAACAACGGCCTAGGCTTCTCGATCTTGATTTGACTCCTTGGAAAGAAACACAACAAAGCCTTGCACATCTCTGTCGAATGCAAGGGCACTACATTATCTCATGTTTTGGTGGATACTGGTTCTGCTCTGAACATTCTTCCGAAGACTACTTTTGATCGGCTTGATGTCGAAGGGTTGGTTCTGAGACCCAGTGACATTATTGTGAGAGCTTTTGATGGTTCTAAGCGAACAGTGCTTGGAGAGCTCACCCTTAAAGTCGGTTCCCAGACTTTTGACTCTACATTCTTTGTCATGGACATTCGTCCGACTTCATCTTGCCTACTTGGACGCCCTTGGATACATGGGGCAGGCGCTGTTACCTCTACCTTACATCAGAAGCTGAAGTACCCGGTGAAAGGGAAGGTTGTTACAGTGTGTGGCGAAGAAGAGTATATGGTCAGTCATCTACAATCATTCCGATACCTCGAGATGGAAGGTGGATTCTTTGAGACTCCCTGTCATGCTTTTGAAACAATTCCCAGAGTCATGCCTGTTGACTCTCCTCTCACTCCTGAAGTTACACAAGTTCCGCCTAGGATGGCCTCACTGAAGGATGCTCAAGCTGCAGTTGAAGAAGGAGGTAGCACTATTTGGGGTCAGCTCCCTGATCTTCCTTTCAAATCTGACAAGACTGGTTTAGGCTTCACCATCAAGGGTCAGAAAATGATACGCCGCAAACGTGCCGGCCAACTTTCTTTCCACATCAGTCAGGGTGGAATCCATGCTATAGAAGGCGGCGGCGGCCGACATCGAAGTGGATCTTCCCAACTCCCGGCAACGGACTCAGCAATTGGAAGACTGAAGACGTCATACCAATCTCCTTTAGCCAGGAGTAATTGCTCTTGTTTTGTTTTGCTTTTCGTATTTCTTTATGTTTGAACAATAAACTTTAAAAGCCTAGTGCCTTGCCCGGGGCATCATGGCTCGTTTGCGAGGGTTATTATCTCATTGTTTGCGTTTTCATTCAATAAATTCGTTGGACTTTTGCATTTCAATTGTTTGTTTTCTTTCTTTACTTTATCACCCTTCAAAACTATGTGTTTCTTACACACACCGTGATACATTGCGAATCACTCCGAATCTAGTTAATAACTATGCTATTGCTAAATATGACTTCGATAATCCGATCTACCAAGCGAAGGCGAAAGTGAGGAAGATTGTGAAGTGCCGGAGAACTTGCGGACTGCAAGAAGAGCGAGTTATCTGACACACGAAGAGCAAGTTGAGGTTGTGAATTTGGGTGCGATGAAGAGAAAAAGAGATCAAGATAGGAGCGGGTCTTGAGAACGATGTTAAAGAAAGATTGGTTCGGATGCTACGAGACTATCTTGAGGTTTTGCTTGGTCATACGAAGACATGCCTGGTTTAGACATTGATATTGTGGTGCACCGATTGCCGACAAAGAAGGTTTTCTCGATGAAAGAAGGTTCCTCGTGCGTCGAGATGTCGAGAAAATCAAAGCGTCATGAAGCGGTTCAACGGGTTTCTTAGCTGTCACCTCTTATCCCCAGTGGGTTGCAAATGTGGTACCCGTACCTAAGAAGGATGGCAAGGTACGAATGTGTGTGGATTACAGAGACCTGAATAAAGCGAGTCCGAAAGACGATTTCCCACTTCCTCATATTGATGTTCTGGTTGACAACACTGCTCAACATAAGGTTTTCTCCTTCATGGATGGTTTCTCCGGTTACAATCAGATCAAAATGGCTCCCGAAGACATGGAGAAGACTACTTTCGTTACACAGTGGGGCACTTTCTACTACAAGGTTATGCCATTCGGACTGAAGAACGCAGGCGCCACTTACCAATGCGCTATGGTGACATTGTTTCATGACATGATTCATCACGAGATAGAGGTCTATGTCGACGACATGATAGCTCGGTCACAAACTGAAGAAGAACATCTTGATCATTTGCAGAAACTATTTGATAGATTGAAGAAGTACAGATTGAGACTTAATCCTAACAAGTGCACTTTTGGAGTCAGATCCAGAAAACTCCTAGGGTTTGTTGTCAGTGGTAAAGGGATTGAGGTTGACCCCGCCAAGGTTAAAGCTATTCAAGAGATGCCAGCTCCCCGCACCGAGAAGGAAGTCAGAGGTTTCTTGGGCCGATTGAACTACATTGCCAGGTTCATTGCACACTTAACTGCTACTTGTGAGCCAATCATCAAGTTACTAAAGAAAGATCAAGTAGTGGAATGGAATGACGATTTCCAGATCGCTTTTGACAAAATCAAGGAGTACCTACAGAATCCTCCTATCCTGATGCCGCCCGCCGAAGGAAGACCTCTCATCATGTACCGGTGCTAGAGAACTCAATGGGGTGTGTGTTGGGGCAACATGACGAGTCGGCGAAAAGAGCATGCAATATACTACCTTAGCAAAAGTTTACCGTGAAACAAGATACTCATAGCTTGAGAAAACTTACAACGCTTTGGCTTGGGCTGCTCGCCGACTAAGGCGTATATGTTGACTCACACTACCTTGTTGATTTCAAGATGGATCCGATAAAATACATATTTGAAAAGCCAGCTCTCGGGAAGAATAGCAAGATGGCAAATGATCGACCGAATATGACATCCGTACACTTCTCGAAAGCGATCAAAGGAAGTGTAGTAGCCGATCATTTGGCTCATCAAGCCGTAGATGACTATCGGTCTATGCGGTTCAATTTCCAGATGAAGATGTTTTACTAGTCAGATTGCGAAGAACCGGCCCGAGCGAAGGACACGAACAAGGATCCCGATGGACCATGGTCTTTGATGGAGCCTCAACGCACTCGGCAATGGCATTGGCGCCATCATTACATCCTACGGACATCGCCTTTCACCGCCAGATTATGTTTCATTGCACGAACAACATGGCGAATCTGAGCGTGCATCATGGGCATTAAAGCTGCTATTGACCTAAGAATCAAGTTCTTGCAAGTGTATGGAGACTCAGCTTTGGTGATCAGTCAGATTAAGGGCGAGTGGGATACAAAGCATCCGAACCTCATTCCGTATCGAGCATGTTCGAGTTTGATCCCTACTTGAAGAGATTACTTTCAGTCACATTCCGCGAGAAGAGAATCAGTTGGCAGACGCATTAGCTACTATGTCATCTATGTTCAAGGTTAGATGGGACAACGAGGCTCCCCAGATCATCATTGAGAAGTTTGACAAACCAGCGTATTGCTATGAGCTTGATACAGAAGAGAAACCTTGGTACTACGACGTGAAGAGGTATCTTGAGACTCGGGAATATCCGAGGGCATCATTAATGATAAGAAGTTCATGAGAAGATTTGTATCAAATTCTTCCTCGAAGCGACATCTTATACAAAGCAACCACGACTTGTGCTTACTCTGTGTAGATCGAGAAAGCGACAATACGCATCATGGAAGAGTTACACGAAGCGCATTTGGTACCCACTCCGATGGACACACCATGGCTAAGAAGATTTTGAGAACAGGTTACTATTGGTCAACCATGGAAGCGATTGTCACCGCTATGCTCGATCTTGTCACAAATGCGGTTATGCGAGACAAAGTGCACATACCTCGATTACTCGAATGTTCTAACTCCTTGGCCTTTTGCAATGTGGGGCATTGACATGATTGGAGAAATTAAGCCCACTTCCAATGGACATCGTTTCATCCTTGTGGCATCGATTACTTTACCAAGTGGGTAGAAGCGACCTCGTTGCATCTGTTACAAAGAATGTTGTGGCTCGTTTCATCAAGCATAACCTTATCATCGGTATGGCACTCGAAAGGATTATCACGATAACGGCTCTAATCTCAACAACAAAATGATCACCGAACTACGCAGCGATTCAAGATCAAGCATCACAACCCTTCTCCTTATCGGCCTAAGATGAGCGGTAGCGAAAGCCGCCAATAAGAACATTAAGAAGATTATCTGAAAATGATAGTGACTTACAAGGATTGGCATGAGATGTTACCATTTGCTCTTCATGGTTATCGCTTCTGACAACGTCAACAGGGCTACCCCTCTCTCTAGTATACGGTATGGAAGCCGTCTTACCCATTGAGGTTCGGATACCCTCAACGAGTCCTCCGAAGCGAGTTAGGCGAAGGCGATTGGGTCAGACTCGACTTGACGGATTAACTTGATTGATGAGAAGCGACTCGCGTCTTTGCCATGGACGGATCTATCGAGCGAATGATCGAGCATTTAACAAGAGGATCAAGCACCGAGGCTACCAAGTCGGTGATCTAGTAGTCAGCGCATCATCCTTCCACAGGTGATCCCGAGGGCAAATGGACTCCCACCTATGAGGGACCATTTGTAGTCAAGGCAGTATTTTCGGTAGAGCTATGGTACTTAGCACCATGGATGGTGAAGACTTCCCACACCTGTGAGCGAGACATAGTCAAAAATACTACGCATAAAGAGACCCACTAGGTCGGTGACCTAGGCAAAAATAAGGGCATCTGGCGAACCAAAAGGTTCGGGCAAAAGTTAAGGATATATACAAAACATGTACACGGCAAGTCGAAAACACGAAAAGGCGGCTTGGGCAAAAAGGTATCGGTGGTGAAAACCGAAAGGCGGTCTAGGCAAAAGTTAGGGATTTAAGCGTCGACTATGTCTCTTCGGATCACACCTTCCGGACTACTATCGGCATTCAAGATTCAAATGGCGAAGATCGACTACTCACTTTCTGACAAGGGAGATGAGATAGTTGAAATATATGAGTACTAGCATAGTTGAGACTTAACGAGATTGTTTCCGCATAGCTTTTACCTTTCTTGTGTATAAACAACTTGGCCATACGCCACCTTTCAAATAAGCATAGCTTCTTTCTCTTTACAATTTACATTGTTGTTATTTGCAATAAGTCCGTTTGCTTTGAATGATTATCGCACTGACAATAAAAATCTCTTTGCAAACATACGAAAAGTGAACATAAAAAAGTAACTGCTGCAGGCTCCAGGAATTGAGATGACGACGAAAGTCACCAAAACATTCCCCCCACAGAGCATGATACCCCACAAAGGTGTCACTCACAACACAACTTCCCAGTGAGCAAAGGGAATCCACGAGCAACGATTCCACTCAACTAAGCAATGTTACATCGGTCTCCAAGCAGTAACACCTCACCCCCAGTCAAGGTATTTATCCCCAACAGGTATCTCTCAGTCCTTTCCTTTTTCCCCGGTAGCGGTATCGGACGAAACTTGGTCGGATGGTGCAGGAGAAACTTCATCTTCATCCCCCAGCCCAAAGATTACAACGGGTTCCTGACTCCTCCAACCGGTCTCCGGCAACTATCAAATGCTCTCGGTGAGATCTACACTCGAATCCCAGAGGCGCCTCCTAATTTTTTCCTCAGCAGGATCTACATACAAGATCCCCAACGGACTTCCTCCCAGACTCTCCCCAGCAGGGTCTATGTATGAGATCTCCGACGACGAGCTTCTCAAATCTCTACCTTCCTCAACAATAGCTAGGCCTAAGACTTGGTCAAATAATGCATCGGAAGAATCCAGGGTATCTTTCTTCTCCTTCAGCGAGGATCTCACTACTCAATTCCCAAGCGAGTCGAAATCCTCAAACAGAACATCCGCATCTTCTTCAAGATGGATATGTTTTGAAATACCACAACAGCTATCATTCATACATTTCTCATAAAGTCATAATTCATGCATACCTCATTCATATACACTGTCATGCATCATACTTTGCATAAAACTAACAAATATTCTATCAAAGTTTCTCTTGTTTTCTCCAAAGCAGTGTGATCGCCAGCAAACAGGTCGAGATTAAGCCCGAATCGGCGGAAAACTATCGAAAGACCGCCCTTGGTTGTCCTCCGACGGTCGAGATTAAGCCCGATCGGCGGAAAACTATCGAAGACCGCCTTGGTTGTCCTCACGGTGGTCGAGGATTAAGCCCGAATCAACGGGAAAACTATCCGAAAGACCGCCTCTGGTTATCCTCCGATAACAGACAATGGATCAACACCCGATGCACAACAGGGAAGCTATCCACGTTTTTGCAACTACAACCTCCCTCAGAGTAATCGGCACGAAGACTTATTCTGATCTCTTATTATCAACAGCAACTCAGTCTAGCGTCGACTCGGTTGCCTTGGATGGCGTCTTAAGCCCATCTCCGACTATTTGTCAACGATGCTTCACTTTCGAATGCATATATGGTTAAAATCAATGCAAGCCAATAACTTCATTCAAAAAAATGAACACGAAGTCTAACGTCGACTCCCGGATGGCATCTTAAGCCCATCTCCTCTCCTTTCGAAGCGTCTGAGCCTGGCGGCGGCTCACTTTCCACAATCCTCCTATCAATAATCTCGAGTCTAACGTCGACTCACTCCCGGCTTCTCCAAATGGCATCTGTAAGCCCATTCCCGCATCATCAGCCAACCGCGAGTGCAAATTTTCAGGTGTACTCGAGTGTTCAATCATCTTCTACCTCCAGGTCACGAAAGACAAGCGTGTCAATCTAACCCTCCTGTACAAGAAGATTGAACAAGGGCAGCTGTCATACCCCAAAATTTGCCCTCCATCCACTCAAGAGATTTTATACATCTATGCTCAAAGATTCCTCAAGAGTTGGTCAGACAAACTCTCTCCTAGACAATCAACCCAAACTAGGGTTTGGTATATCTCAGGTCAAGATGGACTTCCAATATCTCCAATGGTCATCATGCCTCCTCATATGTTTCAAATATTCTCCATGTCAAGTTTCAAGCCTCACAAGTCAAGTTTCCTCAGACAATTGCTCAGATGGTTGAAAATCAGTTGTATTGGACAAAAAGTCAACTGTGGTCAACATACAGTCAAACTTCATAATTTTTGGTCAACATCCTCATTTTGAAGTTACATTCATCATTTGATCAAGGGTTGATCATGATTCATCAAGAAAACTCAAGATTTGCTCAAATGACCAACTTTCTAAATTAGGGTTTCTAGGTGAAAAGTCAACTGAACTTTGATTGATCATAACTTTCTCATACTTTCTCAGAAATTTTTCCACCACCTCTTGTTTTGAAGGAAATGCAATTCTCTACAACTTCATGTCTCACAAGAATGTCCAAAAAATGCTTCATTTAAGAGGTATAGCTCAAAACATTACAGGTCATTTTCAAAGTCAACAAGAAGTCAACTTTTTGTTTTGAAGATATATTGAGCATGGAAACTCCCAATTGAGATGAGACCAAAAATGTTGGTTAGAGGACTCTTATAGCTTTCCAAAAAGTCCAATAACACTCAAAAATGTGGAAAATTGAGCAAGATACACTATTCAGAAGTTGGGCAATTTTGGACAATTGCACAAAAGGACATTTTGGTCAAAATGCAAAATTTTCCAAATGGGCCTAAAATCTTTTGATCCAAACTTGTTCATGACATTATTCTTGACCCATAAATGCTTGGCCTTGGTGATTTTCTATTTTTATGATTTATCTTTGAATTTTATAACATTTAATTCAAAAATAAATTATGTAAAATATGAAAATTAAGTATTTTTTCAAAAGGAATGGATTTATATCTTCCTTGAAGTCCAAGAAAGCCCATGATTCATACCAAATTCGTGCTAGCCTTTGCATTCATGAGAAAATCAAATTTTTTTTCAAAGATTTGATTTATTTTTAATGGAAAATATTTGCACATTGATGGATCAATCTTTTTTCACTCCTTTTGCCATCCAAACTTTCTCTATAAATGCTCAGCAAGATCACAAGCCACAGGGATGAAACCCTAGCTCAAGCCAAACCCTTGTTCTTGCAAAATTTTTCCAAGAAACTTGAAAATTCGAGTTTTGTTTTCCAGCCCTTTCCAGCCTCTCTCAAGCACTCAAACGTGTTCGAAGGGTAAGTATGGGTAAGTTTGCATCAAAAACAATGGTCAAAGCAAGCCAAATCGTGCCATACACATTCATACATCTTTGAATTTTTCTTGAAATTGCATTTTACTATTCTGCGTGTTTCCATTGTTTCTATTGCTTTTGTTGTGTTCATAAGGTTCTATAAGACTGATCTGGGCCATCGTTTCATAGCTTGCACGTAAAAATCACAGGTTGCCATGTTTAGGGTTTTTCGAGCTGTCTTCATCGAACCGGTTGATACAGGCCTTTTCAGTTGAAACTAACACCACCATCGTGTTCGCAGCCCTCGATTTAGGGGGGTAGGGTACTCTTTTCCTTTTTATCTCGCGTATTTTTCAGGTTTGGAGATTGGTGTGATCGGAGAAGACGACCGGAGCTAGGGCTCCGGCGTCGTTGACCGATTCGGACTCCGGCGTGGCTTGCGTGGCGTCATGGCGCTTTCTGATTCGTTCTCTCATCCAACGAGGACCCCACCATGCTGATCGTGCATTGACCTCCCCAGGCAGCGACGCGTGTTGCTCATAGTTGCACGTTTTCATCCCTTAACACCAAACGACAGATGGCGCAGCGGTTAAGACATTCCCTGTTTCCAGATGCTCCCAAAGGACACCGGTTCGAGCCAGCCTGAGGCCTGGTTTTGCTTTTCTTTTACAACTTTGCATATTTTCATATTTTTCTTTTATTTTCAATATTTCTACATTTTATTTAATTTCTTTTCATAATTTTATTCTGCATTAAAAAAATTGTCAAAAATAAATTTTCTTTTTGCATTTATTTTCAGAAAAACCTTTATTTAATTTAATAAATTAAAAAAATATAGTTTTGCATGCATATTTATTTTTATTCATAATTTTGCATTTAAATCACTTTTAATTCATTTTTAATTATTAAATTGCATCCAAAAAATCCCAAAAATTTATTTTAGCATATTTATATTATTTCCAGCATGTAATAATTTTTTCATATAAAATTTGCATTTTCTAACACTTTTCTCTTGTTCGATTCATATCGTATTTTCGATTTCTCATTCCTTTGCGGTTGATCCGATTCGACGTTCTTTCTTTATCATTTTATTTTCCAATAATGTAACTGTCTATGGGATGTAATAGTTTAAATTAGGTCTTTATTTTCCGCATTTTAAATTATGTATCTGCCCCAAAGCCTTGTAATAGCGTAGGATTTACCTTTCCGCATCTTTACATTCCGCATTTTACTTTCGCACCCTATCAATTGCTAGTAACTAGGCGTGTATGGCAAGATAATAATGAACTTAGCCCACTAATTTTCAAGATAAAATATCGAAATCAACACACTTCTTTCACACATGCACCCAGGGTAATTCTCTCTCGTTGCCTTACAATTCAAAATGGTCATGTCCCTCGAGCGTAGAGGTATTCTAGCACCGTTGCCTTCCAAATAAATCATCATAGTCCCTTCGATACAAAGATCATAAGACCCACGATGTCGCCTCCGAATACATGATCTTGACCCTCGATTGTCGCGAAAATGATGATAGTCCTTCAAATGTGCTAGGATACTTCCTACAAGTTGCCTTCAATGACCATCCGATGTCCCGAATGTCCGCTTACATCCAATGAATGGAGTTACCTACCAACCAATGGTATGGCTAACGCTATTCTAAAGGAACGTAGAAGTAGGAAAATGACCAATTCCGAGTGGGTAATAAGTCTTTTAGTTGCTTGCTCTAAACCAAATGCTTTTCACACCACACACTCTTTTTCAAAGTTCAAACTCTTTTCAAAACGAAACATTTCCGAACACTTTGTATACACTCCTACATGAGTCATTACAAAGTCAAAGCGAAATGCCTTTTCAAAACATTTTTGTCAAACACATAGAAAGCAATTTTAAAAGGTGATCTAGAGCAACTAAGAGCCCGTAGAATAAACTGCGGATGAAAAGGGGTGCTAATACCTTCCCTTTTCATAACCTTCTCCCGTACTCAGAATCTAAACGAAGGTCTTTTTCTGTACTTTTACCTTCCCTTAATTGGATAAAAATAAAAGTCGGTGGCGACTCTTGCTATCCGCACATTTGCGATACAAACACTAAAAAGTCAGTTCACCGTATTACAGGAGGTCATGCCTAGGCAACACCCCTTAGGCAGACGTCCAATAAGGATAGGTCCTTGTATTGTTCATGCAGGTCATTTACAAATATATCATTATATATTCTAATAAATAAGGTATAAATATTATAATATGCTATTGATCCAAATACGAGAAAATATATGTTTTTTATAAATTATTTTTAAATATTTTCACATTAAAGAGTAAATTTTAATTATTTTGTTAAATAATGCAATTTCAATTATGTATGTTATCATTACATTAAAAAAACACGAAACAACATAATATATATTTCTTATTGATAATATAACAAAATATGTGAGACAAATATTTATCTTACTATTATTTTATACAATGACTGTGATATTCAAAATATATTTTTATTTTATTTTTTTCTAAACTTATAAAAAAGTAACAAAACATAAATAATTTTATTATACGAAAGTAGTGTATTGTTGATCCAAAAAAATTAAACAATATTATTTTTATATATTGAGAAAAGAGTATTAGTGATTTAAATATTTTTAAAAGCATACCAAATCAAAAATAATATTTATATATGAAAAATGTGCTAAGATGTCAACCAATAGGATATATATATATATATATATATATATATATATATATATATATATATATATATATATATATATATATATATATATATATATATATATATATATATATATATATATTAGTGGTATGATTTCACAAAAGATGGCAAATTCAAAGTTGGTGATTTTATAATTTTTATCGTTAAAGATCCACCTGGGTTTTTAAATGCAACAATCGTCTGAAGAATCTAAGACATCAGTATATCTATGTCTTTTAATTTCTACTATCACTAAGTTTGAATTTTGTCATCTTTTAGATTTTTTTTTACTCACTACTAATTTCTCATTGCACAAATGGATTGACTATATACCAACTATGTTCATTGATATATAATTATTACAACAATAGATTGTTAAAATTTTGGGTCACTAATGTAATATCTAAGGTGTTAGTGCCATTATTTCAATTAGTCGAGATTTAAAAGGGTCTAATTGATATAATTAGACATGGCAATATAACCCATACCCGCGGGTATCCACCCGAACCCGCCCCGAATTTGACGGGGAAAACCCGCTTTGACTGGATTTGGGTTCGGGTTTAGGTTTTCCCCGATTTTAAAATATGGGGATAGGGCAGGTAATGGGGAATGTAGTACCCACCCCGAACCCGTCCCCGAACCCGCCCCGTTTATTATTATTATTATTATTATTATTATTATTATTATTATTATTATTGTTATTATTATTGTTATTATTATTATTATTATTATTATTATTATTATTATTTTGGAATGTAGAATACTTTTTACTATGTGTTTGTTTGGATGGTAGTTTGGAATATGAATTTGTATTTTTTTCATTTAGTTTTTATATTTTGGATTATTCGGTTTTGTTAATTTGAAATATTAATTGTATGGTTAATGAATTAATACTTTCGTTTGTATTTTTTATTATTTGAAATATATGTTTGAAATTCTTTAAGATTGTATTTTACATTTGTAATATAAATTCATATTTGTTAGAATTGGGGCGGGTTTTGGGTTCGGGGCGATTTTTGGGTTCGGGGAAGGATTTGGGTTAAGGCAAGTTTTGGGTTTGGGTTTGGGTCAGGGATCCCCGAACCCATTTGGGACGGGTTTGGGGTTCAATTATTCATCCCCGATGGGGATCGGGGCGGGGAATGAGAATTTATCTGGGATTCGGGTTTGGGGTTGGGGAATATAAAAACTGTCCCCGCCCCGCCTCGTTGCCATGCCTAGATATAATATTAAGTTTGTGGCTAAAAGCATAAATATCATTAAATGTTAAATTATTGTGTAGATACCATTAGTAAATATCTAATTTGATGAGGGATCAAATTAGAATATTGAATACTAAGAAATAACTCTAAGATTATTTATAGGGGTTATGGTCCCCATTTGTAGATAACGAGAAAATGACTTATAAGGAATTCTCTCTTCATCCCCATCAGAGGAGAATCAAGGAGCCATAAAGATCTCTACAAATTGGAAGATCACATATCCGCAAATCTTTAGTGATTCTCAAAGACAAATTCAGGTATGTTTCTGCTTTCATTCTCATAATTGTATTCAGATATAGGTTTAAGGTTTTCATTTAGGGTTATGTTCTTGATTTCTATATTGATAGAAATTATAAGGTTTATGAAGAATATCTAACATATTTAAGTTGAGTTTAAAGGTAGTACACTAGCCGTGTAAATCAATATTACACATCCAATCAATAAAAATATTTATAATTGTTATGTCATATCAGTTTTTTTTTTTAAATTAAAAGACTTAATTGCAACTTTGGTCCCCCCTATTTAGCTTTTTGTTGATTTTGATCTATCATTTTAAAAACCACCATTCTAGTCCTGTTTTTAATTTTATTTTGACTTTGGTCCCCTCATTTTAAAAACAATGATTTTGGTCTCTTTTTAAAATTTTAAGTTACAATTTTAGTCCCCTTTTAAGTTTTATTTTGAATTTTGGTCTATTTTCATCATTATCAGAATTAGAAGGGGGCTAAAATTACAACTTAAACTTAAAAAGGGGACCAACGTCATGATTTTTAAAATGAGAGGACGAAAATTCAAAAGAAAACTTTAAAAAGGAATTAAAATGGTGAATTTTAAAATGGAAGATCAAAATCAATAAAACTAAATAAAGGGACCAAAGTTACAAGTAAGCTAAATTAAAATTGTGTTTTAATTGAATACATGTCTCTCATTGGTTGACAGTGTAAAGTGCAAATTCTTTTTTCTCATTTAAGTTTTATTGCATACATTATATATTCATTTATCTTTGATTATTTTCATTTTCATGTAAAAATAACAATAACAATTTATGATATAATTAATTTTATCATTTCCTTCATTTGTGTAAAAACAAATGTACCAAATTAGTATTTGTGTGTCCGCAAATGTATTTTACTAGTGTTTATGTAAACCTTTGGCTAAATATTATTTCAATAGCAATCATTGCTACCAACATCGATTCAACCTCACTGATAATAGAAGTCACAAGGAGATAGGTAAACAACCAACAATAGTCATTTTAAAATCAAGATTCCTCCATTAGCCCATGCAACAGAAATATCATTAGAAACTTAATTTATACTACATTTGAACCAACTATGTATAGGTGATTTTCGATCAATATGACTTATGGTAGGTGTTTTCCTGAGATGACTAATAACTATAGAGAACTTAAGAATATAAATTTTCTAACCAAACTTGGCATGATTTTAAAGGAAGGCGTAGATGAAACAAAAGCATATGGTTTAACGAAATTTATTGAGTAAATTTCTTAATCCACTTCATGGGGTGGAATTAAATCCTATGTATTTACAAAAATATTCTTAGAAAACCAGAAGTATATTCCGATGCGCACCACTTTCTGAAATATTTTGGTGCAACCGGAAGTATATCTCTGGGTCTGAGCATGACAGTTAGTAGAAAAACAAAACTATAAGCAATTATCAAAGTATTAAATTTATAATTCAAATTAAAGACCTGCAATTTTTAAATCGAATAAAAGCCCAAATTTTTTATCTAAAATGCATTTCATAATAATGGTATTCAAAATACAAATTCAATACAATACGAAATAAATAAAAAACTAAAGTCAAAATACAATTAAAATAAACTACTACGTGTGGCGGAGGCGACATGTCACCCTTGAGGTGTCCCTCCGCTGCCTCCTGTAGACCAGGACACCTTGAGTCTCTGCCATGATGGCCTCCAAAATGCCTCTAACATTGGATCCGTCAAGAAACAGTCATATGTCGATGTCATCCCTAGCAAGCTCCGTGATATGGAGGCACCTAGGAAGCACGTCTTAGGAATGATCCCTCCTCGTCTGCTCCCCCTCTAGGATTTCCTGATGAGCCGGCCTGGGTGGGTTCCCTGGAGCATCCTCTATCATGTATGGATGGGAAACCCTGAAGAACCGCAACATGTAACCTAACACGTAACTCTAGTCGTCTGGATCCACAATACTCCTGGCCTCATCAGGCACGAGATGATTCTCAAAATTATCAAAAATCATCAAAAATCGCATCCATATCCCTTCTCTTTACTGTCAGAGAGGAAGATAAAGCAGAATGCCGAGGAATGGTCTGTGTATACCTGAAATGACACATCACTCGCTTGGGCATATAAGCAGTAGTCTTCCGAGTACCATAGGCTAATCAACCAATAAATAGAGAAACCTCATAAAAATATATCGTCTCACGGTGGCCGACGTAGGCACTGAAGTGAATGTCCTCATGCATTATCTGATTCAGGTATAGTCGGAACGTAGTGTCGCCTGGTTCCCTCTGAGAGGCTTGTATGCACAGGCACGCGACATATCCTTAGTATGACCCTTAGCAAGTGATCATCCTGAAATTTGTGGGAAGTGTTGTAGGATCCATCCTTGAAATATCAAAATTAAACCAGATAGTTTCAAAATCAAACTAATTTAAAAAGGAAGCTAAGAGAAATATTCTATACTATCAACAATGATATGTTGCCGGTGATCTGCCTCATTCTCCACTTAGTCACCTCAGTCAACTTGGTATACAAGTAAACCAAGTAGGCAACACTTAGTTCCACCCATTGACCTGCTCAAAATCAGCAATGAACCTAAGGTACATGATATCAGTGTAGGTGGCACTGGTGTCCACAAAGATCTGGGTGCTAACAATATACAAGAGGTATGCTCTCATGGTGTAATATGGTGGGAGAACTGACTTGTTTGTTTTGCGTTTTATCGCAAATGTTGCGGATAGCAAGAGTCTCCACCGACTTTTATTTTATCCAATTAAGGGAAGGCGAAAAGAACAGGAAAAGACCTTCGTTAGATTCTGAGTACGGGAGGCAGTTATGAAAAGGGAAGGTGTTAGCACCCTTTGTGAGCAATATTGTTTTGAATGATGACAAATATATATGCTTGATTGTCTAATTGTGTCAATATACATGTGTACTTGTCTTGACATGATTGCATGCATCAATACATAACCTTTTGAGTTTTGAGTCAATACAAGAAGGCATGCATCAATGCATAACCTTTTGAGTCAATACAAAAATCAATGCATCAATACATAAAACAATTTTCCATAAATACAAGAAGGCATGCATCAATGCATAACCTTTTGAGTCAATACAAAAATCAATGCATCAATACATAAAATAATTTTCCATTAATATGAGTCGACTCATAAAATTTTGCATCAACACACACACACACACACACACACACATATATATATATATATATATATATATATATATATATATATATATATATATATATATATATATATATCAAAAATTGGGATTCAATTTTGTTTGTTGCTTGCATCAATACAAAATCATTTGTGTCGATACAAACCAATTCTTATTTCTGGAAAAATAAAATTTTACACGGTATGCATCGATGCATACATGTTTTGCATCGCCTCATGTAAGAATTGAGGCTCTGGATATTTGATCTTGCATCAATACATAAGTGCTTGTATCAATACATAACTCACATGCATCGACTCATCCGTGCCATGCATTGACTCATGTTTAATTAGTTTTCTGGAATCATTTTAAATAGCAGTATGTATTGATGCATCATCCTTTGTATCAATACATAAGTGTCATGTATCGACACATAAGTAGTTTGCGTCGACGCATATGCAACTCAACCTTCTGGAAACCATTCCATTACAGTATGCATTGATGCAAAATGACTTGTATCAATACATGAATGGACTTGTATCGATGTATACGAAATTTGCATCGACTCATACTCAATTTAACTCTTTGGAATTATTTCAACACAGTATGCTTCAATACAAAACCACGTGTATCAATGCATCAAGTCATTTGTGTCGACGCATAAGATTTTGTATTGACGCATAAGTTTGTTTTTCAACTAACTTTTGATGTTTCCATATATAAGACAGTTTTGTAGTTTTACAAAAACACAGGTTGTTACAACAAGCAGTTTTGTGAGCATCCAAATATTCTCTGAGCATAGAAATCTGAAAGAGACTTCATCTTCATAATCTTCTCAATCATCTTGGTTTAAGAACACTGACACATAATCATCATTGTTCGTTGCATCAAAAGATCAAAGAGATAACGTTCAGCGGTACAATCTGTGATCTAGCTGAGTTGAAGATTCGAAGGGGGTTTCGAGGAAAAACCAGTTGGTTTATCGAGCAAGAACGGAGGTGTCTTGTAGGTTTGTTAGTCACAATTGCACAGAGCAGATTCAGCCATAGCGTAGGGTTTGGAGATCAGGGTGATTTCGCAAACGGGTCGTGGAAGTGGTGAATTGTTTGTGAATTTTGCAAGAGTGTTCTTGATCTGCTCAAATCAAGAGGAGGTTGATACAAGAAGAAGAAGATCTGCAGGATTCCTTTTTCTGTCTTTGTATTGAAACCTTGTAAACATTTTTCAACATATTGATATAGAAGTTCTCAATTCCAATTTGGAAATTGAGAGGGAGACGTACCCACACGCGAGGACGATCGTGGGGAACTTCCTTACCAAATTGCTCCGAGTATCGTATTCTTTATCTCTATCTCTTTAAGTTTACAATACGTTTGGGATTCAATTGGTGATCAACCTTTCTATACATTGATACAAGGTTGGAAGATAATCTTTACATAAACTCCATTGCCTTTGATCATTGCTTAGCATCTACCAATTATTTGATCAAAGTATTAGCTCAAGTTTATTTCATTGGAAAGAGTTTTTGTGATCAGTGCATTTATCCATATTAAGTGGTGTGTTATTTCATCATTCTCATCTCAATTAAAACCCAGCAATCTATCGCATGTCCGGTTTTCTTGTAGTTGGTTCAGAATAGACGGAAGTCAATTCAGGACCATTTGTAGTTTCCGCATGTTTGATTGAAACTCTGATAAAATTCTTTAATCCGTAAAGAAAAAGGAGGTGATCTATTCACCCCCTCTCGATCACTTGCCACACCGTCTAACAAGTGGTATCAGAGCACCGGTTCACTGGTGCTTTGTGGCTCCTTCTAACGATATGGCTTCTGAACCTAAGGGGGCGTACACTAGAGTTCCTGTTTTTAACGGTGAAAACTATGGCTATTGGAAAGACTGCTTGCGAGTTCACATAAACTCAATAGATAGGACTGTATAGACTGCCATTCAGAATGGACCTTTTGAAGTTACTATGACAAATGCTGCAGGTGCCATTGTGCCTAAACCTGAGGTCCTTGAAGCCATAATTCCTACAAAACAGAGCAAAGATAAATCCCTAGGTCCTTGAAATAGTTAGAAATGATATGCAATGCGAATGATGTCATGATGTCATGTTTAGCACACACAAACAATTCACACAATGAGCCTAGGTTTAAGGCTTGCATGAGGTATAGGTGATTACCCCACCAAAAGTTTGAGTTGGTTCATCCTGTCCTATAATAGTAACCGGGTTCTAGGAATCTCACATCATTGATCTTTCTCGTAGGCGCTTATTTCAATACGACTACCAAGTGGTCGACCGAAAATGTCCCAAAAGTCTGATCTCAATGAGCTTAGCATCGAGTATCAACCAACCTCGGTCTACAACAAAGCCGGCCATCTCACTACCTTCTAATGGCTAAGATGGGTCAATTAAGGTTCTAAAAGTTTAGTTAGCGCTTGATGACACCACGCAGAAGCCAAATACTATCCTCAACTTGGGAATGAAGAGTATCAGGACATCCAAAGTGTCACGCTAACGTAGCCATCATGTTGACCGTTTTGATATACGTCTAACGGTCGCGACGATTTATTGCTACTTACCTAAAAGGAAACCCGGATCTGGGTGTAGGATCCCCCACAAATATAATACCCAAGCAACCCTTAAAGATAAAGCTAGCAAGTCAAACAGAAAGCAATAAAGGTGTTCTAAAAAATCCCTAAGGCATTCTCTCTTTAGGGTGTTTCCCCAGCAGAGTCGCCAGTTCTGTAATACGGTGAACTGACTTTTTAGTGTTTGTATCGCAAATGTGCGGATAGCAAGATTCGCCACCGACTTTTATTTTTATCCAATTAAGGGAAGGTAAAAGTACAGAAAAAGACCTTCGTTTAGATTCTGAGTACGGGAGAAGGTTATGAAAAGGGAAGGTATTAGCACCCCTTTTCATCCGCAGTTTATTCTACGGGCTCTTAGTTGCTCTAGATCACCTTTTAAAATTGCTTTCTATGTGTTTGACAAAAATGTTTTGAAAAGGCATTTCGCTTTGACTTTGTAATGACTCATGTAGGAGTGTATACAAAGTGTTCGGAAATGTTTCGTTTTGAAAAGAGTTTGAACTTTGAAAAAGAGTGTGTGGTGTGAAAAGCATTTGGTTTAGAGCAAGCAACTAAAAGACTTATTACCCACTCGGAATTGGTCATTTTCCTACTTCTACGTTCCTTTAGAATAGCGTTAGCCATACCATTGGTTGGTAGGTAACTGCATTCATTGGATGTAAGCGGGACATTCGAAGGGACATCAGATGGTCATTGAAGGCAACTTGTAGGAAGTATCCTAGCACATTTGAAGGGACTATCATCATTTTTCGTAGGC
Source organism: Vicia sativa (assembly GCA_021764765.1). Classification (NCBI taxonomy): domain Eukaryota; kingdom Viridiplantae; phylum Streptophyta; class Magnoliopsida; order Fabales; family Fabaceae; genus Vicia; species Vicia sativa. The sequence goes on along the minus strand of CM038796.1, from coordinate 42,859,429 downwards.
GACAATCGAGGGTCAAGATCATATATTCGGAGGCGACATCGTGGGTCTTATGATCTTTGTATCGAAGGGACTATGATGATTTGTTTGAAGGCAACGGTGCTAGGACACCTCTATGTTCGAGGGACATGACCATTTGTGATTCGCAAAGACAACGAGAGAGAATTACCCTAAGGGGTGCGTGTGTGAGAGAAGTGTGTTGAATTCGAGTATTTTATCTTGCAAGTTAGTGGGCTATGTTCAATTTTAGTCTTGCCATACACGCCTAATTACTAGCAATTTATAGGGTGCGGAAAGTAAAATGCGGAATGTAAAATGCGGAAAGTAAATGTCCTACGCTATTACAAGGCTTTGGGGCAGATACATAATTTAAAATTGCGGAAAATAAAAACCTAATTTAAACTATTACATCCCATATACTGATTACATTATTTGAAAAAAATAAATGAAAGCGGAAGAATCGTCGAATCGGATTAACTTTTGAAACGAACAAATCGGAAAATATGATGAAATCGAAATAAGAGAAAATGTTAGAAAAAAATGCAAATTTTTAATTGGAAAAAATATGACATGCTGGAAATAATGTAAATATGCTAAAATAATTTTTTGGGATTTTTTAGATGCATTTTAGTAATTAAAAATGAATTAAATGTGATTAAAATGCAAAATTATAAATAAAAATAAATATACATGCAAAAATTATATTTTTAATTTATTAAATTAAATAAAGATTTTATGAAAATAATATAAAAAGAAAATTAATTTTTGATGAATTTTAAATGCAGAAATAAAAATATGAAGATAATTAAAACAATGCAAAAATATTAAAATAATTAGAAAAATAGAAAAATATGAAAAAATATGCAAGTTTGAGAAAAAGAAAGCGGTCTCGGAAGGATCGAACTCGTGACCGGGGAAGCATCTCAACAGTCCACGCCTTAACCAAGCGAGCTAACGTGCATCGTGTTTGGAAACAAAATGAGTGGAAAATAACAGCGTCGGCCATGGTTCGAATAAAGTCTACAACAAACATCAAAACGCACACATAATATAAATAATATCTAAGATCATGGTTCGATTGGAAACATCATTCCGAATGCAATGGTACTGGTCTTGAGGTCCAATTTTTCCTGTTTTGGAAAACCCTAAAACGTGTTCAGAAACCCTAACAATGGTGTCATGCATTCCCGGCCATGGAAATTCGATTAAAGCACCCAGAAAGTTTGCAAACTTGTCACTAATCACAAAAACAACAACAAATCGTGTTAATAATGCATGAATATGAGAAATCGATTTTGAAATTTTCAAGAACAAACCAAACACGGATTTTCGATTGGATGGATTTGAGCGATGTAAAGGCTGGATCGATTACGGAGATGCCAAGGAATGTGTTGGGCACCTTAAAATTGGTTGAAAACAGCTGGAAGTATGATCTCAATTTGCTTGCTTGCCACAGTTTTGACTTTTAGGTTAGGGTTTAGCAATTTTTCGTTCTCTTTTGATTGGTATGCATCAGTATTTATATTGGATGGATTTGAGGCAGTTTTGGCAAGAATCAATCACCATTCAATGATAATCAAATTTTGATTTTGTATAAAATCAAATTTTCAAAACAATCAATTCAATCCAATCTTGCCATTTTGTCAAATTTCGAAATTTCTTTGGACTTTGGTGAGTTACTTGAGTCTCGAGGAAGGAATAAAATCAATCTTTCAATTAATTTTGATTTTATAATTTATTTTAAAATTTAATTTGTATTTAAATGAATAAATTCAAAATTAAATAGAAAAATAAATCAAAAATTCATGGCATTGGGCTTGGATATTCCTAATTGTATGAGGAATAAGTTTGGATGAAGAAAAAGCAAGCCCATTTGCAAAAATTTGATTTTAGAAGTATCTCTCTTTGTGCATTCTTTCAAAATTGCCCAACTTGTGAATGGTGTAACTTGCTCAATTTTCCACATTTTTGAGTGTTCTTGGACTTTTGGAAGCTCTAAGAGTCTTCTAACCAACCTTTTGGTCTCATCTCAATTGGAGTTACCATGCTCAATATATCTTCAAAACAAAAAGTTGACTTTTGTTGACTTTGAAAATGACCCTGTAATGTTTTGAGCTATACCTCTCAAATGAAGCATTTTTGGACATTCTTGTGAGACATGAAGTTGTAGAAATTGAATTTCCTTCAAAATGAGCTTTGGTGGGAAGATTTACGAGAAAGTATGAGAAAGTTATGATCGGTCAAAGTTGATTGACTTTTCACCTAGAAACCCTAATTTAGAAAGTTTGACTTTTGAGCAAATCTTGAGTTTTCTTGATGAATCATGATCAACCCTTGATCAAATGATGAATATAACTTCAAAATGAGGATGTTGACCAAAAATTATGAAGTTTGTTGTATGTTGACCACAGTTGACTTTTGTCAATCTGTTGATTTTCGACCATCGAGCAATTATGCGAGGAACTTGACTTGTGAGGCTTGAAACTTGACATGGAGAATCTTTGAAGCATATGAGGAGGCATGAAGACCATTGGAGATGTTGGAAGTTCATCTTGACTTGAGAGATACCAAACCCTAGTTTGGGTTGATTGTCTAGGAGAGAGTTTGTCTGATCAACTCTTGAGGAATCCTTGAGTAGGGATGTATGAAATCTCTTTGAGTAGATGGAGGGAAAATTTTGGGGTATGACAGCTGCCCCTGTTCAATCTTCTTGTCTTGGAAGGTTAGATTGATATGCTTGTCTTTCGTGACACGGAGGTGAAGATGATTGAACACTCAATACACAAATTTGCACTCGCGGTTGGTGATGATGCGGGAATGGGCTTCTGGATGCCATTTGGAGAAGGCTGGGGAATGAGTCGTGCGTTAGACTCGAGATTATTGATAGGAGAATTCTGGAAAGTGAGCGGCTGCGTGAGGCGTTCCTAGAAAGGAGAGGAGATGGGCTTAAGATGCCATCAGGAGAGTCGTACGTTAGACTTCGTGTTCACTTTTTGAATGAAGTTGTTGGTTTGCATTGATTTTTAACCATATATGCGCATTCTAAAGTGAAGAAATGTTGACAAGTAGTCGGAGATGGGCTTAAGATGCCATCCAGGCGGTGAGTGTCTAGACTCTGTAGTTCTTATTGATAATAAGGAATCGAGAATAAATCTTCGTCTTGATTACTACGAAATAGTAGTTAGCAAGAATGTGGATAGCTACCTTGTGCATCGGTGTCGATCCATTTCACATTATCGGAGGATAACGAGCGGTTTTCGGATAGTTTTCCGTCGATTCGGGGCTTAATCTGGACCGATCGTCGGAGGACAACCAAGGCGGTCTTCGGATAGTTTTCCGTCGATTCGGGGCTTAATCTTGGACTGTTTGCGTCGGTAGTATTACTGTTTTGGAAAAACAAGAGAACTTTGATAGAATATTTGTTAGTTTTATGCAAAGTATGATGCATGACGGTGTATAAATGACATATGCATATATTGTGACTTTATGAATAATGTATGAATGATAGATGTTGTGGTATTTCAAAACACATCCATCTTGAAGAAGATCGGATATTACATTTGAAGATTTCGACTTACGCTTGGGGGATTGAGTGGGTGAGAACCCGCTTTTGGAAGAGAAGAAAGATATCTGGATTTCTCGATGCACATCTGACCAAGTCTTGGGCCTGGATATTGTTGAGGAGGGTAGAGACTAGGAAGCTCGTTGTTGGAGATCTCATAGACCCTATTGAAGAGAGTCTGGGAGGCGATCTGTTGGGGATCTTGTATGTAGACCTTGCTGAGGAAATTTAGGAAGCGCTCTACTGGGGATTCTGGGTGCAGATCCCGCTAGAGAGCATTTGATAGTTCTTTGGGAGACCGGGTGGAAGAGCGAGGAACCGTCGTAACCTCTGGTGGGGATGAAGATGTAATTTCCTCCGATGCACTATCGACCAAGTTTCAAGTCGGATCGCCAGGGGGAAAGGAAAGGTGAGAAATACCATGAGGATAAACATCTTATTGGGGTGAGGTGTTACCGCTTGAGGCCCGATGTAACATTGCTTGGTCGAGTGGAATTCTTTTCGTGGATTCCCTTTTGCTCTGGGGGAAGTCTTGTGGTAGCGACAACTGCTTCGGAGATCTGCTCGTGGGGAAATGCTTGGTGACTTTCGTCGTCATCTCGATTCCAGAGCTGTAGTAATTACTTTTGGTATGTCCACTTTTCATATGTTTGCGATCAGATTCTTATTGTCAAATGCATATAATCATTCAAAGCAAGCGTTGGACTTATTGCAAGCGACAATAGTGAAAATGTAAAGAGAAAGAACTTGTATTCATTTGAAAGGTGGCGTATGGCCAAGTAGTTATGTACACAAGAAGGTAAAAGCTATGCGGAAACAATCTCGTTAAGTTCCAACTATGCTAGTACTCATATATTTCAACCATCTCATCTCCTTCTGTCGATGGGCGAGTGAATTGATCTTTGCCATTTGAATCTTGAATCTTGATAGTAGTGCAGGCGGTGATCTGGAAGAGACATAGTCGTGCGCTTAAATCTAATTTTTGCCTAGACCGCCCTTCGGGTTTTAGGTCTGGGATACCCTTTTTTGCCCAACCGCCTTTTCGGGTTTTGATTCAGGGTGTACATGTTTTGTATATATCCTTAATTTTGCCCGAACCTTTTGGTTCGCAGGATCTCTATTTTTGCCTAGGTTAAATGGACCTAGCGGGTCTCTTTATCGTAGTATTTTTTGACTATGTCTGCGTTCACGGGGTGTGGGAAGTCTTCACCGTCCATGGTGCTAAGTATCATAGCTCCATGGGAAAATCTTGTTTGACTACAAATGGTCCCTCATGGGTGGGAGTCCATTTGCCCAGGATCACCTTGTGGAAGAATGATGCGCTTGACTACTAGATCACCGACAGTAGACTCGGTGCTTGACTTTCTTGTTAAATGCTCGATCATTCGCCCGATAAATCATCCATGGCGGATGGGCCAGTCGTTCTCATCAATCAAATTATTACGGTCAAGGCGGGTGCGGACCCGATCGTCTTCGCTAACGCCTCTGGAGGACTACGGTTGAGGGTATCGAACCTCGATGGGTAAGCGACTTCCATACCATATCTGAGAGAAAAGGGGTTGCCTGTTGATGTCCGTCTTGTAGTGCGATAACCATGAAGAGCAAATGGTAACATCTCATGCCAATCTTTGTAAGTCCTTTGTCATCTTACGTATGATTTTCTTAATGTTCTTGTTGGCGGCTTCCTGCCCATTCATCTTAGGCCGATAAGGAGAAGAGTTGGCTTCTCGAATATGTATTTTATCGGATCCATCTTGGAGATCAACAAGGTAGTGTGAGTCAACATATCTTGTCTTAGCCGGGGCGAGAAGCCAGCGGCAAGTTTTCTCGAGTTGTGAGTCTCTTGTTTCACAGATCGATAAACTTTTTGCTAAGGTAGTATATTGCATGCTCTTTTCGACCGGACTCGTCATGTTGCCCACACACCCATTGAGTTCTCTAACCACATTAAGTACATGATAAGAGGTCTTCCTTGACATCGGGATAGGAGGATTACAGAGGTACTCCTTGATTTTGTCAAAAGCAATCGGCAATCGTCGTTCCATTCCACTACTTGATCTTTCTTAAGTAACACGAAGATTGGCTCACAAGTAGCGATTAGATGTGCAATGAATCTTGCAATGTAGTTCAATCGGCCCGAAACCTCGACTTCTTTCTCGGTGCGGTGGCATCTCTTGAATAGCTTTAACCTTGGCGGGATCAACTTCATACCTTTTCCACTAACAACAAACCCAGGAGTTTTCGGATCGACTCCAAGGTGCACTTGTTAGGATTAAGTCTCGATCTATACTTCTTGATCATCAAATAGTTTACAAATGATCAAGATGTTCTTCTTGATGCGTGATCGAGCTATCATGTAAATCGGCGTAGACCTCTATCTCGTGATGAATCATGTCATGAAACAATGTCACCATAAGCGGCGATAAGTGGCACCTTCATTCTTTAGTCGAGCAGCATAACCTTGTAGCGAAAGTGCCCCCGTATGCAGTAGTCTTCTCCATGTCTTGAGGCCATTTTGATCAGTTATGTAGGAGAAACCATCCATGAAGGAGAAAACCTTATCTTTGGCGGTGTTGTCAACAAAACATCAATATGAGGAAGTGAAATCATCTTTCGGACTTGCTTTGTTCGGATCTCGTAATCCACACACATTCGTACTTTACCATCCTTCTTGAGCACGGGCACCACATTAGCAACCTTTGTGGATAAGAAGTGACAACTAAGAAACTGCGTTGAACTACTTCATAACCTTGACGATTTTCTCGACATCTCGGGACGCACCAGACCTTACATTTCAGGAGAAAACCTTCTTTTGTCGGCAATCGGTGTACCACGATATCAATGTCCAACCACGGCATGTCTTCGTATGACCAAGCAAAAACCTCGATGTAGTCTTGTAGCGAACAATCCTTCTTTAACACAGTTCTCGAGACCGCTCTATCTTAATCTCTTTTACATCTTCGTTACCCAATTCACAACCTCGACTTGCTCTTTGTGTGGCTGTATAACTCGTTCTTCTTCTGTAGCGGTGATCAGGTTCTCACGGAACTTCACAATCTTCCTCACATTCGTCTTGACTTGGTAGATCGGATTATCGAAGTCATATTTAGCACTAGCATAGTTATTAACGAGATTCGGAGTGATTACGCGTGTATCACGTGGGTGTGTGTAAAAACACAACTTTTGAAGGGGTGATAAAGTAAAGAAAACAAACAACAATTGAATGCAAAGTCCAACGATTTATTGAATGAAAATACATAAGCGACGGATAATAACCCTCGAAGCGAGCCATGATGCCCGGCAAGGCACTAGGCTTTCAAAGTTTATTGTTCAAAACATAAAAAATACGAAAAGAAAAACAAAACAAGAGTAATTACTCGACTAAAGGAGATTGGTATGACATCTTGGTCTTCCAATTCTTGAGCCCATGATGCGGGTTGGGAAGATCCACTTCTGTGTTGAAGTCGTTGTCGTTGTCTTCTATAACATGGATTCCACTCGGCTAATGCGGAAAGGAAGTTGGCGGCACGTTCGCGGCGTATCATCTTGACCCTTGATGGTGAAGCCTAAACCCGGTCTTGTCGGTTTGAAAGGAAGATCGGAGCTGACCCCAAATAGTACTACCTTCTTCAGCGGCTTGAGCATCTTTCAACGAGGCCATCCTAGGCGGAACTTGTGTAACCGAGGGAGGGGAGTCAATAGGCATGACTCGGGTATTGTTTCAAAAGCTTGCGAGGTCTCGAAGAATTCGCCTTCCATCTCAAGATAACGGACATGCGAGATAGTGACCATATATTCCTCTTCACACTTGTAACAACCTTCCCTTTCACGGGTACTTCAACTTGATGTAAGGTAGAGGTATTGCCCCATGTATCGAGGCGTCAAGTAGGCATGAGTAGGTGGACGGATGTCCATGACAAAGAAGTGGAGTCAAAAGTGCGGAACCGACTTTAGCAGTGATGAGCTCTCCAAGCACTGTCCGCTTAGAACCATCAAAAGCCCTCACAATAATGTCCTTTGGGTCTCGAAACCAACCCTTCGACATCAAGTCGATCAAAAGCGATCTTTGGTAGGATATTGAGCAGCCGGTATCCACCAAAACATGAGATAGTGTAGTGCCCTTGCATTCAGAGAGATGTGCAAGGCCTTGTTATGTTCTTTCGGGAAGAGTCAAATCGACATCGAGAAGCCTAGGCCGTTGTTGGCGGGCTGTGTACAAACTTGAATTGGTCGGTAGTAGTGTCTTGCGTGCGTGAGCATTCTTGAAACTTCACCAAGGCGTTAGCATGAGCCTCGGAGCATAAGAGCGAGCAAGCATGGAGATTTTGGATGGTCTGTCCCATTTCCACAATATTGTAGTCACTCTTCTTGATAATCTTGAAATTTCCTCCATTTCTTGTTTGGAGGTATCTTGATAACTTCCTTTGGTACTTGGTTGAGCGGGATGAGTCTTGGTTCTTTCCCTCTAGCTTGGGAATGGATTGAATAAATTGGAATCTGTTGGAGTCGCGGTGTCTTTTGGAGGAGAGATATCGGAGAGAATACCCTTAGGTTCGGGTCACCTTACTTGATCCGGTGATGTTGTCGATGTCGGGAATGGTAGCTTCAATTGTAAGATCTTCAATAGTCGGAGGGTCTGCTTGGCGCCATGATAGTAAACCTCGGATCCATAATTCCAAGGATAGCCTTGTCGGAGGAATATGGGCCGGTCTTGGAGAAGTGATAATGAGAGGTGCCACTCTGGGCATAGGATCGTGAGAGGAAATCCTTATTGTGTTAACATCGGCATAGTCTTAAGGAAATCGTCACCCCATCCGGTCGCCTTAACATCTTCAATAGGAATCTTATAACTATCGGGGACGATGTACTTCACCATGTAATCATACTTTCCACTTGGCTGCCCCAGGTGTCCCACAGGTGGTCTTGTTTCATTCACATCTTGATCTTGACTTAGACATATCTTCACACGACACACGTGGTTTCGAAATAGTATCTCACGGTTATTCATCATACCTTGAACCGTCTTCTCGACCAAGCCAACCATCGAGTGCGGATGGGCACCAACGATAATTCTCTGGGCATCTGGATTGACACGGCTTGCAGCAAATTCTTCTTAACGGTCATCGGAGGAATGGTCAAGTCATCTATGTTGAAAACATAAGTATCGTCACCATGACATTGGAACCCTTGTCATGGTTAGGCATAGGCGCGTTGATCACATTCGGTCTCAGCGGGAGGTCAAACTCAATGCTGCTAGCTTGATCATATCCACGAATCTTGTTCTTGAGCCCACAATCATCGATTACTATGTCACAGGCTATTGGGTGGTAAGCACACTTAGCATTTGGATTGTACTTGGAGAGAAGTGTTGACATTACGAGGAGGATCCCTGGTGTCGACCTGCGTTCAACATGTGTTGAAAGGCTTACGACAAAGGCATGTTGATCTTAATAAGCTGTCTTGGCGCGTTACGTGCAGCGTTGTCTCGTTGTCTTTGATGTAGGATTGGAGATCTGGCCCCAGATTGGCGGTCGGTCTTGGCTCGGCTTTTCGACCATATCTGACATTGGCTTCTTTCTTACCACCAAAGATCTCTTGACATTGGAAGATGACTCTACATGAATCTTCCACTCTTGATACCGGCTTGATCGCTCTCTGTCAATATCGGTTCGGTGAACCGGTGAAGAATTTCAATCGGATGATTGAAGAATGGGCTGTTAGTGTCCCCATAAACATATCAACCAGCTCCTATTGGACAAGGGTGGTGAACTCTTGCTAGATCTCTCCATTTGAGCATACTCTTTGAACTTCTCGTCACGACCCATAGACATGCTTTGTAGTTGCATGCAGTGGGTGTCAATTCGACATTATACTCATCATACGCAGAAAGCATCGGCTAAGTCACTCCAATGCGGATCGGTCACTCTCTGGCGATAGTACCATTCCATGGGTTCGGACAAACTCTCTTGAAAATAATGCATCCACACTTTACATCATCGGTGTGAGGATTGATCTTACGGACATAGGACTTCAAATGCGACTTAGGGCAAGACATGCCATCATACTTAGCAAAAGTAGGAACTTTGAACTTGGGAGGAATCACAACACGAGGGACAAGACTTAGATCATCAAAATTCAGCAGGACATCTTGAGGTTTTCCACGGCATTTAGGCGGTCTTCAAGTTGCTTGTACTTGTCATCCTCATCAGTATTGGCCATTATCATAGTCATTCTCAAGCTCGGTGTTGCCTTCACCATTACCCTTGTTACTTTGTTCATCCTCCTTCTTGACACTTCCTTGGCTCTATCCAGTGACTCTCTTAGCACCACCTTTGTAGCGTCGCCCATGTTGAGGAGACCAACGACCTTCTTCTTCATTGATGAGCTTCTTGGATCTTCTTGGCCTTGGACCAGGGTGAACATCTGCGGGCCAGGCATTACGAGCTTGGAGATCTTTGTGATCTGTTCGAGGCCATTTACGCTAAAATAAATAGCGAGCAAATGAGAAAACCAATCTCAATGTACAGTGATGCAATGTTATGCTATGATATGCAATGTTTATCACGAATGCAATGCAATGTTTTCAAGGACCTTAGAGATTTAAATTTGTTAGACAAGCAATGAACAAACATTTATTAGTACTCTTTTATTATTCTTTTTTTCTTTTAAGTACAAGAGATAGTTCGAAACAATAAAAGAAAACATAAACATCCTAAAGCTCTAAGTCTCCATGGGCTTCCTCTTGGTGCCGATGTAGGCATTGATGCTTCGCTCCTCATGAAGTAGCTTTGTCAACTCTAGCACTTTCTTCTCGCTTTCATAGCGAGCTTCAAGGTATCCCTTTCTTCCTTAAATTGAATCGGGATCTCTTGAGTCTTCAAAATCGGTAGGCATGTCGGGATGGAGAGCAGTATAGGTCGTCACCTATAGCAGGTTCCATAATTCTTGGTAGAGCAGGGTGAATGGCATCATGAGGTTTTGAGCTCGAGCTCGCACCCATTTGAGGTAAGGTTCCCAAGGAATGGGATTTTGGTGCCCCAAAGTCTTGGTATCAGTCTTCTTTACCATGCCCCAAGCATGTATGAACCTTCGTCGGTAATTCTGGAGATCGTGGTTGTAATCGAACACAATATCTTGGAGAAGCATATCATGTGGACCATCTTTTCGAGCAAAGCCAAAGCGACGTAAAGCTAGAAGGGTTGTAAGTAATACCTCCCTTATACCAAGTAGAGGTACATTAGGAATTCTCCTGGCTCGATGAATGTGAAGTCCTTTTGAGAGAAAGATTCCAGCGAATATCGGAATGAGAGGTGACATCAATCTTTGAGACCATCTCAATCTTTGTTCATTCTTCAAAGCGATGGAGGAAGGTGCGAAATAAACCACCTTGAAAGTAATGGTATACAACACATGAGAGTTCCTTGTTTCTTAGTAGTGCAGTGTGGAGAGAATGTAGGATATCTCCAGTAAGGTAGGCACGGGATTGCGGGTAAAAACAATTTGATGGCATTGATATCTATGAATTGATCCGAATTAGGAAATAGAACCAAACCATAAATTAGCAAGGCCACATGTTTTCAAATGCATGGAAACTCATAACTTTGAGGAATTCTCGGGCTTTCTTAATTAGAAACTTAGCAAGTAAACCCTTAACTCCACTTCTAGTTTCCCAATTGGCTTCAATATCTGACGCTTAAGATGTAAAGCGGATGCAATGTCTTCGTACCTAGGAACCTTTTCTAGACCGTGAATGGCATTTGGTTAAACAGGTATCCCAGTAGCTTAGAGAACTCTTCCAAGGTAGGAACCAAGCGATAATCCAGGAATGTAAAGCAATGGTGTTTCGGATCAAAGAAGCTGGAATAGGACGTGCATCATATCTTCTTCAAAAGGAGATAACCAAATCAAGTAGATAACCATGTCTTTTGATGGGCGAGCATGGTGGAATTTACGAAACCAATTCTTTGGTGAGAAGGTATACTCATGAAGTTGATTCGGATAGTCTTTCTAGAAGCCATAATTCCTACAAAGCGAGCAAAGATAAATCCTAGGTCCTTGAAATAGTTAGAAATGATATGCAATCGAATGATGTCATGATGTCATGTTTAGCACACACAAATAATTCACAATGAGCCTAGGTTTAAGGCTTGCATGAGGTATAGGTGATTACCCACCAAAGTTTGAGTTGGTTCATCTGTCCTATAATAATAACGGGTTCTAGGAATCTCATATCATAGATCTTTCTCGTGGCGTTTATTTCAATCTGACGGCCAGTGGTCGATTGAAAATATCCCAAAGTCGATCTCGATGGCGTAGCATCGGTATCAACCAACCTTAATCGCACCCGCCATCTCACTACCTTCTAATGGCCAAGATGGGTCAATTAAGGTTCTAAAAGTTTAGTTAGCGCTTGATGACACCACGCGAAGCCAAATACTATCTTCAACTTGGGAATGAAGAGTATCGGGACAACCAAAGTGTCACGCTAACGTAGCCATCATGTTGACCGTTTAGTTATCGTCTAGCGGTCGCGATGATCTAATGCTACTTACCTAAAGGAAACCGGATCGGGTGTAGGATCCCCAACAATATAATACCCAAGCAACCCTTAAAGATAAAGCATACAAGTCAAACAAAAGCAATAAAGTTATCTAGAAATCCCTAAGGTAATTCTCTCTTTGGGTGTCTCCCATTGAGTCGCTTGATTACGTAACACGGTGAAGCTGACTTTGTAGGATTTTGTATCCAAATGTGCGGATAGCAAGAGTCGCCACCGACTTTTATTTTATCAATTAAGGGAAGGTAAAAGTACAGAAAAAGACCTTCGTTTAGATTACGAGTTCGGAGAATGGTTATGAAAAGGGAAGGTATTAGCACCCTTTCCATCCATGATTTATTCTACGGGCTCTTAGTTGCTCTAGATTACTTTTTAAAATTGCTTTACATGTGTTTGACAAAATGTTTTAGAAAAGGCATTTCGCTTTGACTTTATAATGACTCATGTAGGAGTGTATACAAAGTGTTCGGAAATGTTTTGTTTTGGAAAGAAATTGAACTTTGAAAAGAGTGTGTGGTGTGAAAAGCATTTGGTAGGCGAGCAACTAAAGACTTATTTACCCACTCGAATTGGTCGTTTTTGTACTTCTACGTTCCTTTAGAATAGCACTAGCCGTACCATTAGTTAGTAGGTATCTCCATTCGTTGCATGTAGACGGGACATTCGAAGGGACATCGGATGGTCATAGAAGGCAACTTGTAGGAGTATCCTAGCATTCGAAGGACTATCATCATTTTCGTAGGCGACAATCGAGGGTCAAGATCATATATTCGAAGGCGACATCGTGGGTCTTATGATCTTTGTATCGAAGGGACTATGATGATTTGGTTGAAGGCAACGGTGCTAGGACACCTCTACGTTTGAGGGACATGACCATTTGTGATTCGCAAAGCGAGAGAATTACCTAAGGGTGCGTGTGTGAGAGAAGTGTGTTGAATTCAGTATTTTATCTTGCAAGTTAGTGGGCTATGTTCAATTTTAGTCTTGCCATACGCCTAATTACTAGCAATTTATAGGGTGCGGAAAGTAAAATGCGGAATGTAAAATCACGGAAAGTAAATGTCCTACGCTATTACAAGGCTTTGGGGCGGATACATAATTTAAAATTGGAAAATAAAAACCTAATTTAAACTATTACATCCATATCTGATTACATTATTTGAAAAAAATATAATGAAAGCGGAAGAATCGTGCGAATCGGATTAACACGTGAACGAACAAATGGAACATATGATGAAATCGAAATAAGAGAAAATGTTAGAAAAAATACAAATTTTAATTGGAAAAATATGACATGCTGAAAATAATGTAAATATGCTAAAATAATTTTTGGGATTTTTAGATGCATTTAGTAATTAAAATGAATTAAATGTGATTAAAATGCAAAATTATAAATAAAAATAAATATACATGCAAAAATTATATTTTAATTTATTAAATTAAATAAAGATTTTATGAAAATAATATAAAAAAATTAATTTTTGATGAATTTTAAATGAGAAATAAAAATATGAAGATAATTAAAACAATGCAAAATATTAAAATAATTAGAAAATAGAAAATATGAAAAATATGCAAGTTTGAGAAAAAGAAGCAAAGCGGTCTCGGCGAGGATCGAACTCGTGACCCGGGAAAGCATCTCAACAGTCACGCCTTAACCAATAGAGCGTGCATACGTGTTTGGAAAGCAGAATGAGTGGAAAATAACACGCGTCGTCTCTGGCTTCCTCCTCGCGCCAAGCTTAAGTCTTCAACCTTTTGAATATTTGAAAAGTCGCGTCGGCCATGGTTCGGCCTAAAGTCCTGAAAACATCAAAACAACACATAATATAAATAATATCTAAGATCATGGTTCGATTGGAAACATCATTCGAATGCAATAGTACTGGTCTTGAGGTCCAATTTTTCTGTTTTGGAAAACCCTAAAACGTGTTCGAAACCCTAACAATGGTGTCATGCATTCCGACCATGGAAATTCGATTAAAGCACCGAAAGTTTGCAAACTTGTCACTAATCACAAAAACAACAACAAATCGTGTTAATAATGCATGAATATGAGAAATCGATTTTGAAATTTTCAGAACAAACCAAACAGATTTCGATTACGGATGGATTTGGCGATGTAAAGGCTGGATCGATTGGAGATGCCAAGGAATGTGTTGGGCACCTTAAAATGGTTGGCAATTTGGAAGTATGATCTCCAATTGCTTGCTTGATTTTTAACTTTTAGGTTAGGGTTTCGGAGCAATTTTTCGTTCTCTTTTGATTGGTATGCATCAAGTATTTATATTGGATGGATTTGAGGCAGTTTTTGGCAAGAATCAATCACCATTCAATGATAATCAAAATTTGATTTTTGTATAAAATCAAATTTTCAAAACAATCAATTCAATCCAATCTTGCCATTTTGTCAAATTTGAAATTTCTTTGGACTTTGGTGAGTTACTTGAGTCTCGAGGAAGGAATAAAATCAATCTTTCAATTAATTTTGATTTTATAATTTATTTTAAAATTTAATTTGTATTTAAATGAATAAATTCAAAATTAAATAGAAAAATAAATCAAAAATTCATGGCATTGGGCTTGGATATTCCTAATTGTATGAGGAATAAGTTTGGATGAAGAAAAAGCAAGCCCATTTGCAAAAAAATTGATTTTTAGAAGTATCTCTCTTTGTGCATTCTTTCAAAATTGCCCAACTTGTGAATGGTGTAACTTGCTCAATTTTCCACATTTGTGAGTGTTCTTGGACTTTTTGGAAAGCTCTAAGAGTCTTCTAACCAAACCTTTTGGTCTCATCTCAATTGGAGTTACCATGCTCAATATATCTTCAAAACAAAAAGTTGACTTTTTGTTGACTTTGAAAATGACCTGTAATGTTTTGAGCTATACCTCTCAAATGAAGCATTTTTGGACATTCTTGTGAGACATGAAGTTGTAGAAATTGAATTTCCTTCAAAATGAGCTTTTGTGGGAAGATTTACGAGAAAGTATGAAAGTTATGATCGTTAAAGTTGAGTTGACTTTTCACCTAGAAACCCTAATTTAGAAAGTTTGACTTTTGAGCAAATCTTGAGTTTTCTTGATGAATCATGATCAACCCTTGATCAAATGATGAATATAACTTCAAAATGAGGATGTTGACCAAAATTATGAAGTTTGGTGTATATTGACCACGGTGGACTTTTTGTCAATCTTGATTTTCAACCATCGAGCAATTATAGAAACTTGACTTGTGAGGCTTGAAACTTGACATGGAGAATCTTTGAAGCATATGAGGAGGCATGAAGACCATTGGAGATGTTGGAAGTTCATCTTGACTTGAGAGATACCAAACCCTAGTTTGGGTTGATTGTCTAGGAGAGAGTTTGTCTGATCAACTCTTGAGGAATCCTTGAGTAGGGATGTATGAAATCTCTTTGAGTAGATGGAGGGAAAATTTTGGGGTATGACAGAGGGCACGAATGATGTTAAGCAATCTCGAATTAACACACTCAACCAAGTTTGAGCTCTTTCGCATGAAACAAGGAGAAACTATTTCTGACATGCAAAAGAGATTCGTTCATCTCATTGGTCGTTTAAATGCACTTGGAAAACCTGTTTCCAATGAAATTGCCACTGATAAAATTCTGAGATGTCTTAGCAGGGAATGACTACCAAAAGTTATAACAATTAAGGAAATAACGACCTCACTCGCTCATTCCAACTCATTTGGTAAGCTAGAAGAACATCGGCACAAGCTGGAAAATCTTGAAAGTATGAGAACAAGAATAAGAAGGAAAGAGTAGAGACAAGGAGGTGAGAAGAAGCCTATTGCTCTTAAGGCTTCTAGCTCTAAGTCCTCAAAAATAGAGCAAAACGATGATGACTCAAGTAGTGACGAATTCGGATGATGAGGAAATGGGATGTTTGTTCGGAGATACAATAGATTTATTCGAAAGAATGGAATAACGCACTCCGACACAAATCTGTCTAAATTCAAGAGAAAATCCATTGAGTCAAAGCAGGAGGAAAGTAAGAAATATAAAGGGAAGGGATTATGTTTCAATTGTGGGAAATCTGGACATTACAAAACAGAATGTCCTATGAACAAAAAGGACAGAGGAAAGGCACCACCAAAGAAATTTACCAAACAAAGGAGAGCCTACATTGCGTAGGAAAGTGACAGCGAATCATCAAGCGATAAAGGCTCAAGTGACAGCGACGAGACTGCTAATCTGTGCCTCATGTCTCATATTAAAAACCAGTCCAACCACAAGAACAAAAACCAAGTAAATAAAGTAAGAAAAGCATATTACAATAATTTTGATTCTTTGTCTTTCTCTGAACTGAAAATAGCTTTTGAAAAACTGCACAACGAAGATGTAGACGCTTTTAAACGTTTATCCTCCAACAAACAAATATTTTCTCATTTGGAAGGTAAAGTGTATAAAGCTGAAAAAGATTTAGAATGTCTAAAGGCTAGTATTGCAGCAAGTTCAAAAGATATTGATGTAAGTGGATGTATTGAAACTGTAAATTGTGGAGTTTGTCACATTTGGCAAAAAGAGGTTAAGACTCTTAATGTCAAATTGGAAAAAGATTTGCAACCCAAAATTACTTATGCTATTGATCCTAGGATTTTTAAGAAATCAATGAATTCACCCTATGCCAAATATTCTTTTGTAGAAAAGACTCCAATGGACTCAATTAGCAAAAGCAAACAGGTTCATCATCATATATTATGTCATTACTGTTGTCATAAAGGTCACACCATCGAGAAATGCAAGTTTAGGAGATTCCTTGTTCCTAAAGGCATTTATCAATGGAGGCCTAATGGCAACCATGTTACCACTTACCCATATGGACCCAATGAAAATTGGGCACCTACCTCTCTCTTTTGATGTTGCAGATTGAATGTCTTGCATCCGTAGATAGACGATGGTTTCTGGACAGCGGATGTTCAAGGCACATGACAGGTGACATATCACTCTTCATTGACTTCAAAGCAAAGAAGAAAGGTTATGTTACTTATGGAGACAATAACAAAGGAGAAATACTCGGCATAGGTAGTGTAGGTAATCCCTCTACCACTACTATTTTTGATGTCCACCTTGTAGAGTCTTAAACATAATCTATTAAGTATAAGTCAATTGTGCGACAAGGGTTATAAGGTAACTTTCACAGAAACCTGTTGCATTATTGAAAATCTGGCGAGAATATTATGTTTAAAGGAATTAGAGTAAACAACATCTATATGCTTGATCTTTTGATGTACCATTAACAAGCAATAAATGTCTAGTCACCTTGAACGATGATTCTTGGCTTTGGCATAGGCGTCTTAGCGCATGTTAATTTCGATTTGTTAAATAAGGTTGTGTCCAAGATCTAGTAGTCGGTCTTCCAAAATAAAGTTTTCAAAGACCACCTATCGACGCATGTCAAATGGGAAAGCAAGCGAGGTGTCTTTCAAATCCAAAATGTTGTTTCTACTTCGACCCCTTGAGCTTCTCCATATGGACCTCTTTGGACCCTCAAGAACAAAGAGCATAGGTGGAAACTACTATGGTTTTGTAATAGTTGACGACTATTCTAGATTCACTTGGACAATATTCCTTCATAGCAAAGATGAAACTTTTCCTGCTTTTAAAAGTTTTGCAAAACTGTCCCAAAACAAAATGGAGTAAAAACTAATTACAATTCGAAGCGATCATGGAGGTGAATTTCAAAATAGTCTCTTTGATAAGTACTGTGATAAGCATGGCATTGAGCATAAATTTTCTGCTCCTCGAACTCCACAGTAAAATGGAGTTGTGGAGCGCAAAAATCGTGTTTTAGAGGAGTTGGCTAGAACAATGCTCAATGAAGGCGGTTTACCAAAATACTTTTGGGCTGATGCGATTAGCACAACCTGTTATGTCTTAAACAGGATATTAATTCGTCCCATTTTGGACAAAACTCCTTATGAGCTTTTGAGAGGAAGAAAGCCAAAGTTATCACATCTTCGTATTAGGTTGTAAATGTTTTGTTTTGAATAATGGCAAAGAATCTTGGGAAGTTTGATGCAAAAGCAGATGAAGGTATCTTCCTTGGTTACTCATAATCAAGTAAAGCATATAGAGTGTATAATAGCGTTTACTTCTTTGTTGAAGAGTCATCCATGTTTCTTTTGGCGAGTCTTGTCAGAAGAATGTCGGAAAAGTATTTCTTTTGATGACGAGATATATCTTGAGAAGACATACTCAAGGAAGATGCATTGGAAATTAATCAATCCAAACCAGTAGACAAAGATGAAGATGAAGTAGAAGAAGGAACAATAGAAGTAGAAAGTCTTCCACCAGCCTGGAAATCCTCAAAAGATCATCTAATTGACAACATATTGGGGGACATTACAAAAGGAGTGATGACTCGTTCTAAGATAAGTAATTTTTGTTATCACTTTGCATTTGTTTCACAAGTAGAACCTAAGAATGCATAAGAGGCCTTGATTGATGAATTTTGGCTAATGGCCATGCAAGATGAGCTAAATCAATTTAAAATAAATGACGTTTGGGAACTTGTTACTCGTCCATGAGATCATCATATCATTGGCACTAAATGGGTTTTAGAAACAAACTCGATGAATGATAACTAGAAATAAAGCTCGCTTAGTAGCACAAGGGTATAACCAAGAGGAGGCATAGACTATGAAGAAACTTATGCTCGGTTGCTACTTGAAGCTATCGTCTTTTGCTAGCTTATGCTTGCTCTAAAATTTCAAACTTTATCAAATGGATGTAAATAGTGCTTTTCTAAACGGTGTCATAAATGAAGAAGTGTACGTCTCACAACCTCCTGGTTTTGAGAACGATGACTATCCAGATTATGTTTACAAACTAAAACGAGCTTTGTATGGTCTTAAGCAAGCCCCTCGGGTTTGGTATGAAAGAGTCAACAAATTTCTGCTTGATCATGGATATTCAAGAGGTAAAGTGGATACCACTCTCTTCATTAAACTTAAAGGAAAGCACATTCTTTTAGTTCAAGTATATGTAGATGATATAATTTTTGGTTCAACTAACCTTCACTTGGTTGAAGAATTTTCAAATGTCATGTAGAGGGAATTTGAGATGAGTCTTATGGGAGAGCTGAATTTCTTCCTTGGTCTACAAGTAAAACAGCTTGATGAGGGCACGGCAGTGTGTCAAACAAAGTACTGCAGAGAGCTGCTGAAGCGATCTGGAATGAATGACTCAAAGTCCATCAACACCCCCATGGCTACAAATGGGAACATGGTAAGATGAACATGGTAAAGATGAACATGGTACGAGTGTAGATGTCAAGAAATATAGAGGTATGATTGGATCTCTCTTATATCTTACTGCATCTAGGCTTGACATTATGTTTAGTGTACGTTTGTGTGCGATATCAATCGAATCTAAGGAATCGCACTTGAAAGTTGTCAGCGCATGTACTTAGATACCTTCATGGAACATATAAATATGGGCTTTGGTATTCCAAAGGAAGCGATTGTAACTTAGTCGGATACTCCGACTCGACTTTCTTGGCTGCAAAGGGATGGAAGAGTACTAGTGGCACATGTCACCTATTTTCAAACTCCTAGTCGATTAGCAAGCATGTCTCTGTTGCATTGTCAATGTGAGGCTGAATCGTCCATTTGGTATTCTTGATTTTGTGGCTAAAGAACAACTGCAAGATTTCGATATTCAATGAAGCGTATTCCATAAAATGTGACAACACTAGTGCTATTAACCTAACGAGAATCTTGTTTTACATTCAAGAACTAAACACATAGCGATTAGGCATCACTTTCTTCGTGATCATGTTGGAAAAGAAGGCGTTGTGTTTGAGCATGTGGACTAAAAAAGTCAACTTGACATTTTCACCAAACCATTATCAGCGGAATCCTTCTTCAACATTCGTCGTGATTTAGGGATCGTGGATCTTTCTCACGTAATGTCTTAAGCATGCATGTACCTACTTATGTATATATATATATATATATATATATATATATATATATATCTTACCATGCTATTAAGATGTAGTTTAGCTCTTGTACCTGTATATTCAAAAAGTTCATCAAATCAGGTAATAGTGTTCCCTTACATACTCTATTAATATTCATTAACCTTGTGTATGTGCAATATGTTCCTTAAATGATCATTTGTATGCTTGACTTTACATAAATTGTTGGAATATTATCATTATCATCCTCATTACATTACCATTCTACATAATCACTCATTACTAATCCATTCTGCACTAATATTCATTCATAGTTGGGTCAAAATGGCATACTGACTCTGAAATTCAAATTAGAACTCAGTTTCACCAAATAGCGGTCGACACAAAATGGCATGTATCGATGCATAATCTGCTCCATTCGACACATGCATCGTATGCATCGACACAAACTTTTGACATTTTTAATTTTCCTAAATGCTTTCAGTATGCATCGACACATCCGTGTTTTGCATCGATCCAAAACAAATTTCAAAAACTCTTGTGTCGATTCAAAGATTTTTGTGTCGACTCATAGTTATTTTGAGTCAACCCATCAGCCCATTTAGCATCTCATATACCACTCTTTCATTATCATACCATGTCATTCCATCTTTGCAAAATCATTGTACTGGCTGTTATGTACTAATCGTCCAACATTTGTATCGTTTTCATTGTTTACTTCATCATTGTACTAGCTGTTTTGTACTAATTTCTATGACAATTTCACTCTGTATTAAGTTTTATTTGTTGTTTACTTACATTCTTACACTCTATGTGAGTGAATTTAAGTGATTGCCCTATATCTTGTCAATCTATGGGACTGACTTTCTCTATATCATAAATGTTGTGCTTGCCTTACTGTTGTCTACTGTGTTGTGCTTGCTTTTAGTATTTCTCTCTTTTTGATGTTGACGAAGGGGGAGAAAAGAGGCAGATGTTAGTTATGATCAGAATTTATGCATAAACTCAGGGGGAGCAACTCTGCACAATTATCAATCAACATACATCTTGCAAAAATTTGCCATCATCAAAAAGGGGGAGTTTGTGAGCAATATTGTTTTGAATGATGACAAATATATATGCTTGATTGTCTAATTGTGTCAATATACATGTGTACTTGCCTTGACATGATTGCATGCATCAATACATAACCTTTTGAGTTTTTAAGTCAATACAAGAAGGCATGCATCATGCATAACCTTTTGAGTCAATACAAAAATCAATGCATCAATACATAAAACAATTTTCCATCAATACGAGAAGTGCATGCATCATGCATAACCTTTTGAGTCAATACAAAAATCAATGCATCAATACATAAAACAATTTTTCATTAATATGAGTCGACTCATAAAGTTTTGCATCGACACACACACACACACACACACACATATATATATATATATATATCAAAAGTTGGGATTGATTACATTTTGTTGCTTGCATCAATACAAAATCATTTGTGTCGATGCAAACCAATTTTATTCTGGAAAATAAAATTTTACCTTTGTATGCATCGATGCATACGTGTTTTGCATCGACTCATGTAAGAATTGAGGCTTTGGATATTTGATCTTGCATCAATACATAAGTACTTGTATCAATACATAACTCACATGGATAGACTCATCCGTGTCATGCATCGACTCATGCTTTAATTAGTTTTCTGGAATCATTTTAAATAGCAGTATGTATTGATGCATAATCCTTTGTATCAATACATAAGTGTTATGTATCGACACATAAGTAGTTTGCATCGACGCATACGCAACTCAACCTTCTGGAAACCATTCCATTACAATATGCATTGATGCAAAATGACTGTATCAATACATGAATGGACTTGTCGATGCATCGAAATTTGCATCGACTCATACTCAATTTAACTCTCGGAATAAATTTCAACCAGTATGCATCAATACAAAACCACTTGTATCAATGCATCAAGTCACTTGTGTGGCGTAAGATTTTGTATTGACGCATAAGTTTGTTTTTCAACTAACTTTTGATGTTTCCATATATAAGACGGTTTTGCGAGTTTTACAAAACACAGTTGTTACAACAAGCGGTTTGGGAGCATCAAATATTCTCGAGCATAGAAATCGAAAGAGACTTCATCTTCATCATCTTCTCAATCATCTTGGTTCAAGAACACTGACACATAATCATCATTGTTCGTTGCATCAAGCGATCAAAGAGATAACGTTCAGCGGTATGATCTGTGATCTAGCTGAGTTGAAGATTCGAAGGGGGTTTCGAGGAAAAACCAGTTGGTTTGTCCAGCAAGAACGGAGGTGTCTTGTAGGTTTTGTCGATCCACAATTTCCGAGGATTCACCATAAGCGTAGGGTTTGGAGATCGGGGTGATTTCACAAACGGGTCATGGAAGTGGTGAATTATTTGTGAATTTTGCAAGAGTGTTCTTGATCTGCTCAAATCAAGAGGAGGTTGATACAAGAAGAAGAAGATCTGCAGGATTCGTTTTTTTGTCTTTGTATTGCAACCATGTAAACATTTTTCAACATATTGATATAGAAGTTCTCAATTCCAATTTGGAAATTAAGAGGGAGACGTACCAACACGCGAGGACGATCGTGGGGAACTTCCTTACCAAATCGCTCTGAGTATCGTATTCTTTATCTCTATCTCTTTACATTTACAATACGTTTGTGATTCAATTGGTGATCAACCTTTCTGTGCATTGATACAAGGCTGGAAGATAATCTTTACATAAACTCCATTGCCTTTGATCATTGCTTTGCATCTACCAATTGTTTGATCAAAGTATTAGCTCAAGTTTATTTCATTGGAAAGAGTTTTTGTGATCGGTGCATTTATCCATATTATGTGGTGTGTTATTTCATCATTCTCATCTCAATTAAAACCCAGCAATCTATCGCATGTTCGATTTTCTTGTAGCCGGTTCAGAATAGACGAAAGTCAATTCAGGACCATTTGTAGTTTCCGCACGTTTGATTGAAACTCTGATAAAATTCTTTAATCCGTAAATAAAAAGGAGGTGATCTATTCACCCCCCCTCCCGATCACTTGCCACACCGTCTAACAAGTGGTATCGAACACCGGTTATTTGGTGCTTTGTGGGTATTTCTAACGATATGGCCGAACCTAAGGGACGTACACTAGAGCTCATTTTTAACGGTGAAAACTATGGCTATTGGAAAGCTGCATGCGAGTTCACATAAACTCAATAGATAGGGTCATGGATGCCATTCAGAATGGACCTTTGAAATTACCATGACGAATCTGCGGTGCCATTAATGCCTAAACACGAGGACAATTGGGATGAAAAAGATGAGAAAAAGTGGTCTAACGGTTGGGGAGGCCGAAATATGATAATTTCAGCCTTGGTGTTGATGAGTATTATCGGGTATCTCATTACACGATAGCTAAAGAAATGTGGGATGCTTTAGAGGTTGCTCATGAGGCACGAATAATGTTAATCAATCTCGAATTAACACACTCACCAAGAGTTTGCGCTTTCGTGTAAACAAGGAGAAACTATTTCGACATGCAAAGAGATTCGTTCATCTCACTGGTCGTTAAATGCGCGTGTTTCCAATGAAATTTCCACTAATAAAATTCGAGATGTCTTAGAATGGCTACCAAAGCGTTACAATTAAGGTAGCCAGCGACCTCAACGCTCACCATTCCAACTCTGTTTGGTAGTTGGAAGAACATCGGCAACAAGCTGGAAAATCTTGAAAAGTATGAGAACAAGAATAAGAAGGAGAAGAATAGAGACAAGGAGAGTGAGAAGAAGCTAATGCTTTTAAGGCTTCAGCTCTAAGTCCTCAAAATAGAAAAAGCGATGATGACTCAAGTAGTGACAAAGATTCAGATGATGAGGAAATGGGACTTTGTTAGATACAATAGATTTATTCGAAAGAATGGAATAACTCCTCCAACAAAAATCTGTCTAAATACGGGAGAAAATCCATGAAGTCAAAGCGGGGAGGAAAGTAAGAAATATAAAGGGAAGGGATCATGTTTCAATTGGGAAATCTGGACATTACAAAACAGAATGTCCTATGAACAAAAAGGACAGGAAAGGCACCACCAAAGAAATTTACCAAACAAAGGAGAGCCTACATTGCGTGAGGAAAGTGACGTGAATCATCAAGCGATAAAGGCTCAGTGGCAATGACGAGGCGCTAATCTGTGCCTCGTGAATCATATTAACAACCGTCCACCCACAAGAACAAAAGCATATTACAATAATTTTGATTCTTTTCTTTCTTTGAACTAAAATAGCTTTGAAAAACGCTGTACAGTAGCGCTTTTAAGCGTTTATCCTCCAACAAACATATATTTTCTCATTTGGAAGGTAAAGTGTATAAAGCTAAAAAGATTTAGAATGCCTAAAGGCTAGTATTGCACAAGTTCAAAAGATACTTGGTAAGTGGATGTATTGAAATTGTAAATTGTGGAGTTTGTCACATTTGGCAAAAAGAGGTTAAGACTCTTAATGTCAAATTGGAAAAAGCTTTGCAACCCAAAATTACTTATGCTATTGATCCTAGGATTTTTAAGAAATCAATGAATCCACCCTATGCCAAATATTCTTTTGTAGAAAAGACTCCAATGGACTCAATTAGCAAAAGCAAACAGGTTCATCATCATATATTATGTCATTACTATTGTCATAAAGGTCACACCATCGAGAGAAAGACAAACCATCGTTTCCGTGTTATTTTGCTTTCCTTTAGAATAAATCTATCCATACCATTAGTTGATAGGTAACCCTATTCGTTGGATGTAAAGGGACATTCGAAGGGACATCGGATGGTCATAGAAGGCAACTTGTAGGGATACCTTAGTGCATTCATCGGGACGATCATCACTTTTTGTAGGCAACAATCGAGGGACGAGATCATATTAAATGGCAACACCGAGTCATTGTGGGACTATGATCTTTGTATCGAAGGGACTATGATGATATGTTTGTAAGCGTCTTAGCTAAGATATCCCTACGTTCGAGGACATGACCATTATTCGAAAAGCAAATAGATAGGATACCCTAAGATGGGTGCATGTGTTAAAAGAGTGTGTTGTATTCGGATATTTATCTTGATTGTAAGTGATCTAGATTGATTAAGTTAATCTTGCCATACATGCCTAATTACTAGTAGTTAATATGTGCAAAGTAAATTGCGAAATATAAAGTGTGGAAAGTAAAGATCCTCGCTATTACATGGCTTTAGGAAGTTACATAATAGAGGTGCATAAAATAAAATCCTACGCTATTACAAAAATATCCTTGCGACCTATACATGATTTCTAGAAATTTAAATGCGAAATAGAAGTAAATAAATGAAAGAAAATGTCTAAGGATAAGAGAGAGTGTCTAAACCTTAATTATGAAAGAAAAAATATTTTTGATATTTTTTGAAATCGATTTAGCTAATAAAAACTTAATTCTAAGTTAATTATTAATTAATTATAAAAAATAATTTAAATGATGAGAAAAATAAATTATTTTTATGTCAAAAATTAATTAAATGTTTAATTAACCTAAATCTGAAACTAAATTATTTTTGTGATTTTTTGAAAATGTTTGAATTAATTTTGAAAGAAAATTGAATAAGTTAAGAAAATAAAAGAAATTAAGAAAAAGATTAAGAGGATTAGTGCTAAAAATAAGGTTTGGTCCTGCCAGGGTTTGAACCCAGGATCCTCAGGTTATTGGCGCAAAATATGACCACCACGCCACCTGCTTGTGGTGTCTAAACCACGCTTCCATTTGTA
The DNA here is from genome assembly GCA_021764765.1 of Vicia sativa. Classification (NCBI taxonomy): domain Eukaryota; kingdom Viridiplantae; phylum Streptophyta; class Magnoliopsida; order Fabales; family Fabaceae; genus Vicia; species Vicia sativa. The sequence continues at coordinate 42,833,561 of CM038796.1, read as the reverse complement.
TGTATGTGTCGCCTATATGAAATCAGAAATTATGAAAAAATTGCCAAAAGGCAGGTTCGAACCAGCAACCTGATAGAGGGAGGGACCAAACGCGCGCATATGTTACCAATGGGGTGGTGATACATCTGTGTATCAAACTAAAACAAATTATATATATATGTGACAATTGATCAGAAAATTATAACCAAAACAAAACACACGCGCTTGGGTCCCCTGATTTCAAATGGACCAATGGATATGTGCCGCATGGGTTGAAAGTCGGGGCGGGAGGGCCAAAAGCTCTAGCTCGGTCGTCTTCTCCGGTGATGTCGTTCTGGAACACTGCAAAATAGAAAATAAATGGTTAAGGAGAACCCCACCCCCAAATTGAGGCTTATGGGTTCAATGGTGGAGTTTGGCTTTGAATCGGCCTAGAGAGAAGATACAGAAGCTTCTAGGTTAGAACCCTAATAATGGTGTTTAGGTTCGGCCACTAAATCTTGCAACGTTGACTCTATCACGCTTTCTGTTGAACCTCGAGAACACATTAGTATGGTTAGTTTAAATCAAAACACGATAAAATGTAAAATACAAAAATCAAAAACATGATGCAATCGGAGTTCATACATGGATGCGTTTGGACATTTGGCCATGGATAATGATCCATTATTACCTACTATACCTCGGAGCAGAATCATGCTTAGAAGCATGACGATGGTGAAATTGGAATACAGATTTTCAAGTTTGTATGAAAACTTTGGAACTTTAGAGACTCTTGTTTGAGGCTAGGGTTTCATCCATGAGACTTGTGGATGTGTTATGTATATATATAGAGGAGGAAATTAGGTTAAGAATTATGGAAGAATCACATGCCAATCAATGAGAAAATATTTGATTTGGAATAAAACCAAATATTTCCTTTTTGAGCCAATTTCAATCAAATCTCTTGCCAATCTTCATTATTTTGAAATAATCAGATCAATTGGCTTGCTTGGACCTCAAGTAAGAAAATCAATCTTACACTTAATGTTTTGATTTTATATCTTTTATTTTAATTAAATTGGTTTTAAATGAATAAAAATCCAAAATAAATAAAAGATAAAAGATAAAAAACGTGGCCTTGGGCTTGGAGGTTCTAATTCATATAAGAAACAAGTTTGAACCAAGAAAACTTAGGTCCATTTAAAAAAAATATTATTTTTTCAAGTATTTCTCTTCATGCACCTCCTCAAAAATGCTCAACTTGTACAATTTGCATGTTGCTCAATTTTCAACATTTTTGGGTGTTCTTAGACTTTTTAGAAATCTCAAGATGTCTTCTAAACAACCCTTTTTGAAATTCATATCGTGATGTCACTGAGAGAATTCTGTACGATGTTGACACTCACTGTAACAATTCACGGTAAATTCAGCGTGTAAAGAAACACAATAAATTGTTTACCCAGTTCGGTGTATAACTACACCTACATCAGGGGCTACCAAGCAGGAGAAATTCACTATTAGTAGAATTAATTAGAATAAACCAACAGTTTATCTCCTTCACTTAAAACCTACCCAATGCAACTTCAAGTCCTACTTAGACCTGAGTTCTACTCACTCCCCTTTTCGATCACGGTGATATCAACCTATTGAATAATTGAATTGTGAAGACACTCTTCAATAAACAAACTTGATCTTGCTTCAAAGCTTTAATCAAGACACGACACTCGTGCTTCAAAGCTTTGGTGATAAACTACCTTACAACCAATTAGTCCAAAGCACTTATCAATTGATAATTGTTTGGCTCATGAAGTAACTAGAATTAAAAATACAACTGCTAAATCTTCAATATAGTTCAAGCGCAGCAACGCAGTGTAAGGGGTTGTTTTCTATTATAAAGCGGTCCGAAACTTCAGTTTTGGCTTCCATAATAATAGCTAGGGTTCACTTAATTAATCCTAAATACTTGGTCTTTTAACAACCAATTTAGGTTTAACTAAGATTAACCACTTAGCCACGTGGCGTGTAATCTAACATAAGACACTAATAAAGCATTCAACAAAGATCACGAAAACTCTCGGAAAAAGCGATTCTGTGAGCGATGAATGTCACATAGAATGTCATAACATCGGTTATGACATCGATCAATCTTCGAGAATTCGGCCGGTACTTGCTTCGATTCGGTGTACCAGACATCCTTCTCATGTAGGATTTATCTTCAACTCGAATGTCATGACATCTATCAAGACATTGTCATATTCTAGTTTTACCAAAATTAATGCCAACATAAAAACACTTACAACTCCCCTTTGGCACATTTTTGGCTAAAACAAACTAATTTATCGTGAGTACCCATGCAGAAAAAAAAATAAACTAGTCTAAGTTATCCTAAGCTTAAAACAGTCCTAGAGAAGATAAAATTCTACCTGATTTTTCATACAATTTCCCCAATTGCCCACATATATTTCTCCCCCTTTTTAGCCTTAAAAGGGCCAAAGGAACCAGTACAAATGCCCCAACAGTCATCATATATAAAAAGTACCATCATAGTTAAAGATTACAACTCTGTCAAATTAATACAATTATCAGCGAATAAAGAAATAGTAGAGCAAAGTTAACATCAAAACAACAAAACAGAAACAAGTAATCAACAAGCAACAGGACTCCAGCTCAAGTGCTTTCTTCTCCTGAAGAAACACTATGGAAAAGCATCTTAAAATTCCTTGACTGATCATCGAACATTATCAGCATCATTATCGACATCACCATCACAGCTAATCCTTCATCTCAACCTACGTGTCCTGCTCTCCTTTTCGATTGAGAGATCAGTTCTTCAAGCTTTGCTTTCTTGCTTCAGCTCTTGCGAGTTGCTTCAACCTGGTATGTGATTGCCTTACGAGAATTTGCCTTGACATTGGATGTCTCGTGATGTCATGACAATGTCGAAGACATGTCTTCCTTGAAAGAGCTTGTAATGAAATCAAATGCGAGGGCTCTTTTGCAAATTTATCTCTTTCAACGAATATCAGGATATTGATCCATTATAATTCCACAGGGGAGGAGGAAAGGCTATTGGTCCTTTATTGCATAGCTTTGTGTTTGAGGTTTGCTCAAAATGTGGGTTCCATAATCAAATTTTGCTTAGTACCCACAAATATGATCACCCAGGTCCATGAGAGATGGTTGACTTGTGATTTGTTGGAACGATTAAGCACCTATTTTGTGCAAGATGGCAAATTTACACTCGATTTCTTGGTTGTGAGTTTTCCTTCATGGGCCAATGCTTTACTTGTTTAGCGATGATTGTTTGTGAGTTTAGTTATCGATTTCCTCAAGCTCGGGTGAGCATCATCGATCTCCCAAGAATCAGTGATCACACAGAAGAACTTCACTTTTCTCCCCACATACACAGCCTTCTGGCGACCTACCATCCTGAACCACTTGACAAGTTCACAATAAACTCCTTCAGCCATCATATGATTTGAAAACCACAGCAGTCTTCATTAAACCAGCCTCTTTGATCGGATCAATAACCTCCTTGCACTAAGGGCACTCTTATTCAACTCCTTTCCGAGGCAATCCTTTCAAGCAC